>JBBBDQ010001003.1:2087500-2172500 GCA_037127315.1 Ascarosepion bandense | reverse complement strand
AAGGATGACCTTGTTTGAAGTGTAACGATTAAAAAAAAAAAAAAGAAATACTAATTGGCTGTAAGTTCGTCGTGATTGCTTCATTACTATCAATTTTTATTTCCACTCTTTAACCAAGGACCTGACGTCACAGAAATGGCTTTACTTTGCCTAATGAAATTTTGACTACTAAAACTGTGTCATGTAATAATACAAAATCCTGATCGTCCGAATATAAATGTTTATTTTGCCTAGAATATCTCACCCTCAATTTCACAAACACGACACTCATCTTTCATTATTTTTCTGCTCATCGTGGACTGACTTTATAATATTGTTTTTAAAAACAGGTTGCTACCGCAGTTATCTCGTATCCTGAAAATTCCAAGTCAGAATTAAATTAGCTGGTTTCTTATTATCTTTAGAACATTTTAAGGATATTTCAATTGTATTCCAATAAAAATTGGCTCTTCCAGTTCAAAACTGACGTGGTTCTGGCTTTACTTTGGAATTAGCATTTTATGTTCCTCGATATTTTTATTACTGTCAGTACCGCCTGAATTTTAAATATAACTGTAATTAAAATTAACTGGAGATATAAGCTGGTCCTTTGCTTTGTATCCTGAGCAAAAACGAAATATACTGCGTTTTCTGGAAAGCTCATGCTGAGTTTTAAATGAAATTGAAACAGATAGCACAATTAAATATCAAACAACTAATTATAAAGCATTGTGCTGCGCAATCGTTCTCCATTTTTCTTTCAATTTAAAAAGTACTGTCTTTCCAGAATCTCGATGATCAAGGTGTTTGTTATGTTATCCAAAGAATTGTCAAAGAATGGTCCTTGCTTGGTCACCCATGATAGGAGAGCTTGATTTCAAGTTACACCATAAAAACACACACACATGAACTAACTCAATTACCCACACACATGAACTAACTCAATTACCCACACACATGAACTAACTCAATTACCCACACACATGAACTAACTCAATTACCCACACACACATACTCACTACAATTAATGACAGCAGTAGCAGCGAAAGATGACCATTCGCTTAAACGTACGGTCCACCAGCAGACGGACATTAAATCAAGCTCTTCTATCAAAACTAAAGCAATATTATGGCAAAAATACGGATAATTTTTTACTTACCCTCGTATATAGTAAGCTATAATTAATACCGACCAATTATAACACAAGCTAATTTATAAACTGATAAGGGGTAAAACCGATGTTGTTAGAAGCCTATAATTAATAAGGGTTTCTAATTTCAATTTTTATAATTAACACCGGATATTACAGCGGGTTTAATGGGTTATATTTATGAGCCTATAATTTATTACCAACTTTTTAGAAACGTATATGTAATAACGGATGTGCGTAATGGTGCAGTGGATATCGACGCGAAACGACAAAACGTTTTGCCAAGTTCTAATTCCAGTTGAATTCATTGCATTCACTTACGCACAAATACTCCCTCTAGCTATGAGTCAAATAACAGGACAGATTGCGTTCTACCGCAGAAAGCAATGGCGACCTACTGCTGGATAATCTCCAGCCCAGTCAGTCATGTCTCGAAAGAGACATGCTCGCCCAAAGTGTGTATCATGTATGGTACTTAACTGACAGATATGTAATAAATTATTTATTTTATAACTAATGTCTTATTTTATTTTAATTTTTAAAAATGAATTTTCATAAAAAATGTTCATTTTTATGATTAGTAAAAGAATTACGGTTCACATTAACTGTTTAAACATATTTTAAAACATCGCTTGTCGGAATTTAAGAATCCCTTTAAAACATTTATAGTGTAAATATTATATCGATATAACATTGATATTCAGTCAGTTAAGTGCCATTCGTGATACACGCTTTGAGCGATCATGACTCAAAAGAGACATGACTGACTGGGCAGAAGATTATCCGGCAGTAGGTTGCCATTGCTTTCTGCGGTAGACTGGTTGCCGACTAAGGCTATGCTATAGAACCCAGTCTGTCCCGTTATTTAACCCATAACTGGAAGGAATAGACGGATTAATACCTTTCCTAAGGGTAGTTGCGCGTAAGTGAATGCAATGAATTAGGCTGGAATTCGAACTCGGCTCCCCGATCTCTCATTCCGAGCCGATATCCACTGCACCACAACGCCTAGGTTGCATAAATTTTAAACTTTAAGATGAACTAACAGTAAATCTTTTTACATCAAATAAATATGCAAGTTTCTTTTTTACTTAGCAAGTTTGACATTCGATAAATGGTTACTATTATGTCAACAGCGGAATCCACTGCATGAAGGAGGATAATTTTCCCTCTATATGTATCCGGGATATCTAATATTTACAAAATTATATATTTCATTATATTGTTTGTAATTTGTTTCGTTTCTTGGGTAAGAGTGTTGGAGTATCGGAGAACGTTTTCAGATAGTCATATCTAACCTGATTGTTTGTCTACCGTTCACTCTCGGTCAATATTTCTCTCTCTCTCTCTCTCTCTCTCTCTCTCTCTCTCTCTCTCTCTCTCTCTCTCTCTCTCTGTATATATATATATTTGATCAGCGATTCCTAAACTTGGAGTAATTTCCCCCTGGGGGAAATTTGAAGCTACTAGGAGTGGGGGAATAATTACACTACCTAATGAATAAAAAAGTCTCAAATGGATTTTCTCATGTCTGAAAAACAGAGAGAGGCTGACAACGAACCCATTTACATGTCAGGTGGATGATGTCCCTGAGGACATGCAAAATGAGTTGTTAGAGCTCAAACATGACTCTTCTGCCAAGGATGAGTTTTGTGCACAAGATCTTGAAGAATTCTGGGTTAATATGCGTGGAGCATACCCACAACTGAGCAACAACACATTGAAAATCCTTATTCTTTTTTCCACAACCTTCCTTTGTGAGTCAGGATTTTCTACTTTACTCATAATCAAACCCAAAGCACGAAACTGACTGGAGGTGGAATGTGACATACATTGCGCGCTTGCCAAAACTAACCCTGATATTGATACTCTGTTGATCAAGAAGCAGCATCACCCTTCTCACTAATTTATTTCTGAAGTAGAAGAGCAAACGGAAGTCCTTTTAGTTGGTACTAACCGCCCTCTATGGCTATGCTTAATTGTTACTAACTACTGCCTATCCACGTTAGTATGTAACTATAAGTTCATCAGTATATTTGTACATTTGAAAAATAAATTAGTAAATAGTCTCAGTGTGTTTTAACTTCTCTTTCTCTCATACACATGAAGGGGGAAATCTGGATGGTTGAACTGGGTGTAGGAAGAAATTACAGAAAAAAGTTTGGGAACCACTGTATTAGATAGATATAAAAAAAACAGATAGATAGATAGATAGATAGATAGATAGATAGATAGATAGATAGATAATTGGAGTAGATAGACTAAATTATCGCCCGGTTTACATTCCACCCACGTCTATTGAACGAGTGAAGAGGCTTATCCGTTGTTTCCTGTTTAGGATGTGGTTTCCGGCTTTCTCTTTTCAAATCTTTTCACTATTACGTAGCCCCCTGCACGTCAGTGGCGCTACCGCCTTGCTCGGGGTGATATGATTAGAAAAGAAATAGATAGATAGATAGATAGATAGATAGATAGATAGATAGATAGATAGATAGATAGATAGATAGATTTTGTTTTGTATATGTAGATAATTTACTGATATGTATTCTGCATTTGTTATCATTTAATGAACCGTTCACTTCTTTAATTCATATCAAATTATTCTTTTTTACTATCTTTTTGTTCCTGGTAGAAATATCCCGTATGTTTATTTAATTTTATCCCAGGTTTTATTATGTTTTTTTTTAATTAACTGATACGTTTGTAAAAATAATTTCCAAGTTTCAGTTAATTTCTAAAAATCTCATTCTCTTTGCTGTGCTCGGTATCATTAAGATGAAATGTTTTTCCAAAAAATTAAAAATGTCCACCTTACAATAAAGTTACAAATAGTTCCCACAGCTTGTAAAATTCTCTCTGATCTCATCACTATTTGACATCCACTTGAGCTGGGCAATCTTCGTTTTATGAACATGATAACAGTGAAAGACATATCCAATCAGTAAGTCATTAATATCACAGACATGGACGGAAAATTGACATGGACGGAAAATTGAATTGAAGAAAAAAAAAACTATGAATCAGATTTATTAGAATTCATTTTCAATTTATGATCAATTTTCGAAACTGGCGATGCCCGGTCAGGAAGGTACAACTCAACATCGCCAAAGCAGTATCGCTGAAGAAATCCCTCCGATTGAGCTACGCGACACTCAATGGCTGAGACAATGCAGGACCCAGAGAATTTTTCACCAAAATCTAAATCATGTTTTTTTTTTAATAACCGAATAAAAATAATTTATAACGGATTAAAACTTTAAGTAATGAAAATTGTTTAATTACCTTTAATAAAGTTAACCGTAAAGAAATTCTTTTTTTAATAAAGTAAAAATGTTCACTAATTAAGGTTTTAATACTAAATAAATAGTATTTATTCGGTTATAAAAACGTTCTGGTTTTCTGGTGCTGCGTTTTCTCAGTAATGAGTTGTCTCGGTATAGTGGAGATCGGCTTCAAACGACAAATCGGGGAGCCGAGTTCGAATTCCAGTTGAATTCCTTGCATTCACGTACGCACAAATACCCTTGGAAAAGATATTAATCCGTCTCTTCCCTCCATTTATGGGTTAAATAACAAGACAGATTGGGTTCTATAGACTTGGCTTGCAACCAGTCTAACACAAAAAGCAATGGCCTCCTACTGCGAGATAATCTTTGCCCAGTCAGTCATGTCTCTTTCGAGACATGATCTCCCAAAGCGTGTATCACGTGTAGCACTTAACTGAGTTGTATTAGTCCTGAGCTGTCCCGTCTCTCATTCCTTGATATTCAGTCATCAGTTTGGACTTGTCCTACACCCATGTTCAGTGATTTCAAATACGTCTAAATGGATGATTGTCTGTTAAGAAAGAAGTAACGATGCTCTTGGCTCATTTTATTTCATGTACTTTCTTCTGCTAGTCGTTAGCAACGTTTTAAAAAAATTAACGCCGTGTGTCTTTCAGAGTCAGCTTCTCTGAAAAGAGGAATTATAAAATACGTGGTCACTAATCCGAAAAAAAAAGGATCCGACGAACTGCATTTCAAGGTCCCGCTTGTCAGAACATTCACGGCCAGGACCCGCAATGCCACTGACATTGAAGTGAATCATCCTTATTCACTCTTTATAATGCATATATATATATATATATATATATATATATATATATATATATATATATATATATATATCCGAAATGCAAGAAAAGAAGCTACAGGAGTAGAATTTGCGTTTACAATTTATTGGTTTCACAGTAAAAGGATGAGACCTAGTAGCTAATCTTGTGGCTCGAGTAAATTTATATATAGGGGGTACCAGTGAGCTAAGTTCATTGGAGCAGAAGCCGTGAAAGTATTTGTAAAAGAGACACAGGGAAGCCTCACTGTGTCGGTGAGAAAGCGACTATCCCAGCGGCCAAGTCGGGATCGATCACATTACAGATTCTTCATTGGATTTGGTCGAGGACACCTAATTGGATAGCAGGAGCACTCGACAAGATATGGCAGCAATATTCATTGTTCGGGCGGATATCGTTTGAGGTAAACAGTTAAACAGTTTAGACAGATGTAACTGGGTAGAGTAGTCTAGTACGTAGATGTAATGGACGGTACTCGTCGTATGCATTATCCTGGGACGTAGGCGAAGTTAATAGACGTAGACGAATAGTTCTAGACTTTTAGCGGTAGACCTATAGACGTAGACATCTATGCGTTCTCGCCTTCGAATATATTTATGGCTGAAACCAACCAATCACATTGCTGTTAAAGTGAATGCAAGGTGTATGCATATTCATTACATCACGAATCATCTTCAGACATGCCTGTTTCGCTGTATCACAGCACTTCAGAACAGGTAGATTATCCGTTTAGCTTCAAGGCGAGATTGAAATCTAACTAATTTGTCATTAGATGAACATCTTACTTCTGAGCTACCTGTATAACTGCAGAGATCGGCATCTTTCCCAACAGGTTATTCACGGGATCAAAAAATCTCAATGACTGAGAGTGTTCAGTTTGATAGCCGAATCAAACTGTCTTCAATTCAGTAATCAAAGAACCTAGCGTAAAACCTTAAGTAATTGCCGTTTATATATATATATATATATATATATATATATATATATTTTTTTTTTAAATTGAAACTTCGGAAATTACATGTGTCGTATGATCATTTCTTTGAAGTATGTTCACTTTATGGAAAGATCTAAACATTATTTTCATACGCTCACTTAAATAAAAGGAGATAAACAAAAGAGAAAAGTAAGTGGGTGAGTTAAAAAAGAGAGGAAAGATTACGTTAGACGACAGGCGTCTAGATGCTGTTACAGAAGTTAGAGAAGACAGAGTGGGAAAATAGACAGATGGCGAAATGGATTCAAACTCGATATATGAAAAGGACATTTAAAGAGAACATATGTGTAAAGAAATAAAAAAAATAAGCGTGTCACAAAAATGGTAGTGGAGGAAAGTGAAATGCGAAAAGAAGGGGGAAAAAGAAACACGAAAAAAGAAAGGGAGAAAGTTATAGGAGAGAGGGGGAGAAATATACATATATATATATATATAAAAGGCAATCTGTGAGTCTGTGTGTGACTGTTCCCTATGCACGCCTACATTTTTAAAGCTACGCCATTTAAACTTTCTAGGGACACATATCTACAAGGAAGCCAGGTCGTCACATACTTTTTGAGTTTAACTTGAGCAATTTTCTCTTTCGCACTTTTTGGTCAATAGAGCCGATTGTTTACATTTGCTCCGTAAAACATCTAAGATCTAAGATGGTTGCTCAATTACGTCAGATAAATCAAATCACACGTGTCAAACGCGACTAAA
The DNA here is from genome assembly GCA_037127315.1 of Ascarosepion bandense. Taxonomy (NCBI): domain Eukaryota; kingdom Metazoa; phylum Mollusca; class Cephalopoda; order Sepiida; family Sepiidae; genus Ascarosepion; species Ascarosepion bandense. The sequence goes on along the minus strand of JBBBDQ010001003.1, from coordinate 2,165,561 downwards.
ATATTTTTTTATTAAAAAACCCTTTATATTTAATTTTTATTCAGACGTTTTAAAATTCATTTGGTCAACAAAAAAATGTGAATATTTTTCCACGTAATTTTGAAACAAAAGAAATATTTTTTTTAAAAGTTTTTTTCAAACAGAAACAAAATATGTAATTAAAAGTGCCAATGATTACTTTAAATATTTAAGCCTTTTTTTTCAGATTTAATATTTCATACTTCAGAAAAAGAAATTAAAAAAAGAAGCTTTTTTTGCTGAATAGTTCATGCAGTATATCAACTGACTCTAACTTGTGTGACATTAATGTAACCTTTTTCTCTAAAATTAAATTATCCACATTTTTAAATATTTTTTCGAAAATTTCTGAACTGAGAGCATAATAGTTTTTATATTTCTGCATTTTTAAATATTCTTCTAAAATTTCTGAACTGAGACCGTAATAGTTTTTATATTTCTAATTTCAGTAAAACAAAATAAATAATCTTTATTTTTATGTTAATTTCATTTAGTCAACAAAGATGTAAGTATTTTCCCCCGTAATTTTGAAACGAAAGCAAAAGCAATGTTGTTTACAATGTCATACAAAACATCAAATCACGTTAACCCAAAACAAAAGAAAATAGATTATTTGAATGGACTTTTTTAACAATTTTGAAACAACATTTTTTTATACTATTATATTTTTATATAACCGAGTCCTACTACTAAAATGTTCTGAGTTGCACAGGGTAACGCAAGGCTATGATGCTAGTATATATATATATATATATATATATATATATATATAAAGAGAGAGAGAGAGAGAGAGAAGAGAGAGTGATAGAGAGAACGTGAGAAAAGGAAGATTTATGGACTCGTAATTAATTTAACATTTAAACATTTTTACTCCGCAATTTTTTGGGATTACCTGGCATCTTCCACTCTCATCCAGGAACTTTGCCTCTAAACATGATAATTATGCATGAAAGTAAACCAACGTGGAGAAGCATCCACTTAACTTGGTAACTATCAGAAATTAACAATAGTTTTAAGTTTGCGAATATTATACGTGGTATACAGTGTGCGATTGATAAATTGTGGTCTAAATGACGCAAACGTGAAATTAACACTGACATCAATTTTTAATATTGATATATTACCAAACTTACAAAAAAAATATCTTGAAATACTAAAGTGAAAATCCATGCAGTAAAATCGACCACCAAACGACTTTGAAATCACTTGCATCTCGTTTAGAGAAAGGTTTAAGTTGATAAATGCAGCCATAATCCTAACCTCCAGTGTATCTTTGCTGATACAAGCTGTTTTGTTGATCTCTCGATCAACTTCACCACACACATAACAACCAAGCGTTTTGCACTCTGGGGAGTTGGCTAGCCATGTGCAAGGGCTGATATGGTCGCGGAGATTGTTTGGGTTTTTCTGTTTGTTGTCCATGGTGCACAGTCTCATAGGGCTTTCTAGTAACCGTCTTTTTGACCCAGGTTAGCACTATCTCCTCAAAGCAATTAATGTAGGCTTCCGTGATGAGTGAAGTCCTGTGGGAAGATGAATGGAGGCATAATGTTGCCATCACTAGTGATTAGGGTAAACACCTCTGTAATCACAACTAGACATTCTGAAATGGTCGTACTGGAGCTTCCGGTGTAAATGCCAATCAATACTGCATGTTCTTTTCAAATTTCTAGCTGAGTAAATTATGACATGGTAGCCTTGTTCTTAGAGACGGTGCCCATCTGACTCTACTATTACCTGCAGACGATAAAATCAAGAAAAAAGCCGCCCATGCGCGAAATTCAAAATAAAAACAGCGACTGCTTAATCATCGCATCCTTTGTGTGTCTATCTATCTATCTATCTATCTATCTATATATATATATATATATATATATATATATATATATATAAGACAAATTAAGTTAGACACGTTATTTCTTGGTAAATCGGAAGTATGGCATATTTCAGGCGAACCATCTTCCGTCTTTATTTTACAAAGGATTGTACACGAATGATTTTACACGAATCCTTTGTAAAATAAAGATGGATGTTGATGATGGTTCGCCTGAAATAGGCCCATACTTCCGATTTACCATGAAATAACGTGTCTACCTTAATTTTTCTTATATTTGCTCTATATGTATTTATATACATATATATTTAGAGCTCTCTTAAAGAGTTATCCTACCACTGTATGTACAGGATACGCCTTTGGATTCTCCTATACCCACACTGCATGCTGATATACATATATATATATATATATATATATATATATATATATATATTGATCGTTTAATTACTTTGTTTCTGGTCATAACAAGATTAGACCAGTGCACATTCGTATTAAAAAGTGTTCAATACAATTATATTGTAGAACTTTTGAATATTTTCTATTTGTAAACGAGTGATTACGCAACCTAGGTTTCTACCATAAGTGGTGTCTTCAGGCAATTTAAATAACTGATTTTACCGTTTACTTTTTTTTAAAGAACTCTCACGTAACAGTGCTTTTTTTGTACAGCTTTTTAAAATTTCTGTTTTGAATGTAGATTTGTGATTGAACTACCTGGTCATAAATATGTCTTTGATTGAACCAAAAGATATTTTATTTTGGTCATTTAAGCCTTGTAAATGATTTCTTTTGTGTTGCAAAGTCCTTGAAGTGGACATTTATTTTTGATCCTGCAGTTGCATTCTTTATTAGTGGTCTTGTTTTGTACACTGCTATCTAAGTTACTGGCGTTTTGTTTTTTTATGAAACTATCTAAATTACTAGTGCAACCATAACTTAGCTTGATTGTGCTCCTGATGAAAATTTTGTTTTTTTCTGATTCTTCTAGAAAGTGTCTATCAGTTTAATGAATATTTTTTCCTATTTTGGTCTTTACCTCTAAATTAAATGGTGGCTTGAACCAGATAAGGTTTCGTTTTCTATTATCATTTTTTCTTTGTCTGTTTCGTTGAGAATTATATTGTAAAATGTCTTTATGGCCAGATTTTCTTAGTGCATCTTCATAGATATTTTTCTTTTCATCAAATATAGTTTTGTTTGACGAATTACTTGATAGTCTGTGTTCTATTCTTTTGTGAATGTGTCTAATTATAATTTTGGGATGGTTGGATTTTGTATTTATGTATGTTAACTTAGTGTTTGTTTTCATGTATGGCGAGACATTGCCAGTTTGTAAATTAAATTCCACATCTAAATATTGTACCACTTTTCAACTTGCTCCTACTATCATATCAAACAATTCAAAAAACTAAATTTTGATATAATGGATGAAAACGTCATAATTTTTTGTTATTTTAAAATTTGCGAGTTCAAACATTCCCTGCTACGTAAGCAAAAACAAAAAACACCGTTACGTGAGCGTTCTTAGCGTTCTTAAAAAAATAAAAACGGTAAAGTGTAAAATCAGTTATTCAAAAATGCCTGAAAACATTATTATTAGTAGAAACCTAGGTCGCGTAATAACTCGTTTACAAATTATATATATATATATATATATATATATATATATATATATATATATATATACTAATATTTTAATTTTAAGTATAAAAAATAAAAAAATAAAAAAAATAAAAAAATTTACTGCAATACAAGAGCCATTGTATTTCGGTACAATCATATTAACACCTCGTCAGGCAGTCGTATAATAATCTATAATAAAATATAAAAAATAAACTTATGATTTATAATAATAAATAAACCTATAATAAAAATAGTATATAATATATAATACTCTACTAAATATCGAGCAATCTTAAAAAAGTAAATCACTACAAACATTGGACTTCCAACCCATCAGTTGGTACTACTATATATATATATATATATATATATAAAGCTATATTCTAGTGTGAAATTATTTTTTGGGTGCTACGTTTAGAGTAGATTGTGTAGTTTATTTATGTCCCCCTATGTTGGTCTCCAAAGATAAAACAATCATCTAGTTATCTCTTCCGTGACTTAGGGAATTCTGTATGTCTTCCCCATATTTGCGTCGTATTTAGTTGTATAGCTTTTTTCTAGATATTCTATTGTGAGTGCTGCAAATGCCGGTGCCATTATTGTTCTTATCGCGGTATCTGTTGTTTAAATATAATTTTGGTTGTTAAACTGGAATGAATTGTTGTCTAAAGTTAGTTCTATACTCTGTATAATAAATTCTTTTGTGAAGCGTGTGAGAAGTATTTCTGGGTGTTTTCCAATTAAAAATGTGATGGCTTGTTTACCTAATTCATTTGGTAAGTTGTTGTACAGGCAGTTCACGTCAAATGTTACTATGAGTATACCTGGGTCTACTTTTTGTAGCGTGAAGCTTAATAAATGCATGCTGTCTCTAATGTAGCTTTTATTTTTGTGTTGTATGGTTGTAATATTTTATCTATTAGGTTGCTCAGTGTGCTTGTTGGGCAGGCTGGCTCTACTACAATAGGTCAGAATTTTAGATCACAAGGGTTTTGGATGTAAATATATCCAGTTTTTTTGTTTCTGGATAGCTGCTTCAATTGTGTCTGATCTATGTATCTATGGGAGTCCGTAAAAATTGCTGGTTTTTTAAACAAAGTCTGTAAGAAAAACATTTTTTCTCTTTTAGTTAGTATTTTACTGAATGTAAGGCAGATTTTTTATTTATTTTTGATGCGACCTTTTCATCTATATTATGGTTGATTAATCTGTTACTTATTTTTGTGTCCTAGCATATCTTGAATACTTGTTTTGAAGTAAGTTTTATCCATAAGGATTAGAGCACTGCCCTTGTCTACATCCCTTATTATTATGTCATTGTCCTCATGGATATATTCTAATGCTTGTTTTTGTTTGTGTGAGATTGTTATAGGGGTTGAGATAGTTTTGAAATTCTATGTCCCAGAATTTTTCAAATATTATATTCATTTTATTTGAATTATTGTTCTTATTTGGGCAATATTTAGATTTGATTTTTTTTACTATTGAGCTAGTATTTCTGTTGTCGTGTAATGTTTCTATTAGTCAAAATTTCCGTTTGAATTCTCTACGTTTTTTTTAGGTCTGTAATATTATTTTTGGGTTTGGACAAAATTTTAGACCTAACTTAAGAAGTTTTATTGTCTCTTCATTTAAAGAATATGAAGAAAGATTAATAATAATAGGTTTTGTATGTTTTTAAATTGGTCTTTTTCTTCTGATCGGATGTTCTAAAAAATATTTTCTAGTTCGTGAGGTACCTGTATATGTTTTGAAATTTCTGGGTGCTAGGTGTATAGGTTAGAAAATATGATGTTGGCATAACTGAGTGATTTTTGGTGGGTGAGTATATTTCGAAAGTGGGATTTGTAGTAGTAGTGTCAACCATTTTGTGTTGTGGGGAATGTTTTTTAGGTGTGTCTGTTATGAAATAGTGGCACATTACGTGAGCTCGTTGGTGGGCGGACTGGTACGTCTTGGTGAATCTATTTCATAGGTGGATGTGTAGGAGTGTGAATATTAAAATTATTATTATGAAATACATGTTTGTTTTGTGTGTCCGTTTGTAAGTAGTTCGGTAGGAAGCCTTGTTCTTATACTTTTTAACACTGCCGGTATTGTGCAAAAGTGTTAGGATAGGGGTGATTTAAAACTTTATTTTGATGCCTCATAAAATATTAAATAGTTATTGACCTAATACTTTTGAACAATACTGTACTTTCACACACACACACACACACACACACACACACACATAGAAAGAGTGTGAAATAGAGAGAGAGAAACATGCAGAAAGAAAGAGAGAATAGATAGTGAGAGAAAATGAAAAGAAAGAGTAGACACAATGCCTATCGGGACTTTTGTATGAACTTTTGCTGACGTCGAATTAGACCTTTTATTTCAGGTAGAACCATGGAAAGAAAATTTGCTGAAGTTTAATATTAACATCCGTCATTCAGCGTTAGTCGTTTTCAAAGAAAGAGCCTAAAATAGACAATATGGAGTCGGCAAATAACCAACGATGCTGAAATCTACTCGACTCTTAACATTTCGGTAATTCCTCTTGGAAATTTCCACCTGAAATGAAGCGACTAATTTGACATCACTAGCAACTGACCCTAAAGTTTTAAGAGACATTGTATATCCGTTCAAGTGAACGTGTTCAAACGAAGCAACGCCCAGAATTACAACCTTTTGTGCTACGATATCTGTTGAGTTAGCATGAGCACTAGTTCCGGTATTCATAACGAGATGAGGAAAATTATTAGAGTTCGAGGTGGACATAAATGTTGGTGCCAAACGCATGGGATGCGATTCTTCATTTTCGAAATTGTAGTAACCCCAATCGATGGTGAACCAAAAATATCTGATATATGTGAGGATCTACAACAAAGTTTTCAACCAGCAAGGCTCGATACAGTCTCAGGCGAATCAATAAAATCTACCGACTCTTTTCCATGCCTTTTAAAATTCTTCTAAAAAGGATGTGGCAATTCGCATATCTAAAGTCTGGTCCATCAGTAAAATGCATGTAATGTAAAAATATGATCTAGCAGTCTGTTATGTCGTGAGTAAGAATAAATAACTCAACAACAGGAATAGGTTAATTGTTGTATTCCGTGAAAATAGTATTTACAAAGGTTATTAGTATCCAATACAAGAATAAGGGTTAATCGTCTCAATCGTCGTAAGACGTAGTATGAGCAATGGGTACTTCCGGGTCGTCACCGGAAGTCTACGACTGACTTGTCGATCGGCTGCTCGGCACACTCTCTTACGTAGATGCCATCATTACTTTACATAGTAATGGAATAGTCCATTATAGCCGAATAGGCGCGGGCGTCCCAACACAGACAAACTCAAACGGAACTTTTTTCAGCTTTATTGTGCCACTGCTGGGTTATTAAGTTGAGCCTAAACTTGATGGGACCTACACTCAGACGCTACGGCCTTCACTTGCCATCTCTTTGAGACAGCATGCAACTAAATTACAACTCTATAAATTCATTCCTGATACGTTTATTACTTCATGGCAGAATGCATTTTACAGGGTACTGTCGGTAGGCAAAACTAGAACTTGCTTTGTCATCTACTAGTCTGGAAATCTAACCATGGCAAAAGACCAACTGTTTAATGACATAGGATGCTACCCTAATGAACTACTGATCTAATGAACTATTAAATGTCTGAGCTATCTCGACCGAACAAAATAAAAACAGCAGAAGATAAAATAGTGGCCGGCAATGGATCCTTAATAGTTGTGACCAGAAACACCAGATATGTAACAATGCTTCAAATATCATTCACATTCAATTTAGGTGCTACATATACAAGCGGTCAGATCAATGTTCACTGGCTTCTATATGAATAAGGGTAGAGGATCCAAAACAGTACCCTATTAATTCTATTACATCACACTCATCATCTCATCAGAGCTTGAAATGTCACTAGACGCCAGAGATCTGTAACGTTATTGCGTGACCCGATGAGTTACGATTCGACTTGTATCCTAACAATGCTAGGTTATTCCACCAAACAAGATGATGTTTCTTCTCACAGTTTTCTTTAAATTGGTTTGAAAAGCATTCTGTAGATTTATAGTTAATGATGTGCCTGATATGAGCTCAGTCCTCTATAATGTGGTTGTGGTAATGATAATGTCAATATTATCTGTTTTTTTTTTTATATGAAAATATTCGGAATTCGGAATTAATTGACTGAGCAGCCATTTATACTGTCGGCTTGAAATCTATAAAATATTTCCGTGAAAGGAATTCCTCTTGAAAATAAATTCGCAAAATCACTATTTCCAATATTAATCGGAGTTTCTTTCCTAACATTTTGTTCGAGGTACTGTAGAACATGATTATCATTAGTATGTCATTCTTCCCTCTTCGAAAGTGACATCTATGTTAATTGCTTCTGCTGCTAGAAATCTTCAGTTGTTGTCGATTCTCTTATCTACTTCTTGTTTGCACTTCTGCGCCGGTGTACGAAATTCGAATTAGATTAGTCCTTTCTAAGAACTACAGGCTTGATTTCCTTAAAGGTATCTTTAACAAGATTCCTTGGAAAGCAATTGTATACAGATGAAATTTTAAATATTTACCAACCTATTTAAGTACATAAACTAAAAGAAAACTTATGCTTAACATTGAAAAGAGTCAGTTAATGTTTCTAGAAGCAAGGCATGATGAGAAAAGAAGGTCTTAGAGAATCTGATAATCACAGATTTGAAAGAGAGAACGAGAGACTGGGTAAAACAGTGAGACGTACTTGACAGCATTAAGCAAATGGATGAAAGAGCAGGGTTTGGGAGAAATAATAAAACTACATATATTAAAAGCTACAAAAGACAGAAAGATGTGGAGAGCCTTGTTCGCCTATGCCCTGAAGAGAAACGGTACATGAAATAAGAAAGGAGAACCGAAGTTTGAGTTTACTGTTTTGTTTTTGCAGCAAATTTTCGTACTCCTAGTATTGGCACTTTTATTTCTCATACATTTTTTTTACTTTATTTTGGATGACTAATCTTGTGGGCAGTGGATATCGGATCGGCATGCGAAATCGAGGAGCCGGGTTCAAATTCCAGTTGAATTCCTTGCAGTCACTTACGAACAAATACCCTTGGGAAAAGTATTAATCCGCCTCTTTCCTCCAATTATGGGTTAAATAATAGAACAGATTCGATTCTTTAGCCCTGGCTTGCAACCAATCTACCGTAGAATGCAATGGCATTCTACTGCGGGATAATCTTCTGTCCAGTCAGTCATGTCTCTTTCGAGACATGATCGCCCAAACGTGTATCACGTATGGCACTTAACTGACTGACTGAATATAATAGTTGAAAACATGATTAAGGCTTTAACTGGGCATAAAGTAGGGGATCAGTTTTATATTGTTATTAAGTAATAAATCGATCCCCCACTAATTGCTACTTAATAATATAATACATCTATTTTCCCTCTAGTTATGAGTCAAATAACAGGACAGATTGGGTTCTATAGCCTTGGCTGGCAACCAGTCTACCGCAGAAAGCAATGGCAACCTACTGCGGGATAATCTTCTGCTCAGTCAGTCATTTCTCTTTCGAGACCTGATCGCCCAAGCATGTATTATGTATGGCACTTAACTGACTGATCTTGAGATGTGTATAGGCACACAACATCTTGTACCTACATAGGGTACTGTGGTCAGTAATCGAAAGGTTATGGATCAACATCTTTCCTGATCTTTTCTGACCAATTCTGGAACCGATGTCATTCTGAATTGCTTCATCTCGACACAAGTGTCGTGTCGTGCACCATTGGTATAAACAGTTATGTTAGACAGACAAAGAGTTTACAAACTGTTAAAAGTAATATGACTATTAATATAGTTGAGTAGTTAACGTAAATGTATTAAAACTTAGCGTAAGTTATTCATAATAAAATCAGTATTATTCCCAAACACCTGCTAGTAAAGCATCAGAAAATAAAAAAATTAACAGATTATATTTAATTTTGACCCCAGGGGCATCGAACATAAATGATAGATTTTCACACACGTGCACAGCTAGCGAGCACTTCTATAAAAAGACTTCATTAAATAAAGAAAGAAAGGAAGAAGAAAGAGAGCAAGAAAGAAAGGAATTTAAAATAATTTAAAATAAATCTCATAAAAATAAAATAATTTTTTAAATTAATATGAATTTTTAAAATAATAGTAAGAGCAGTTATTTTTTCATATTTTTTCAAATTGTATTAAAATTATGATGTATAATTTATTTTTGTACCGTAAATATATCCCATTATATTTGAATGTAAATTTCAGAGTTAAATTTTCCACGTCATGTTTTTCTAAGAAAGCAGACGGGTGTTCGAGACGCTATTTTGATACCTGGGGTTAACATTTATTTCAAAGGATACGGTTTATTTTCTTTTTATTATATCTCTTTGTCCTTTCTTTTTCTCTTTTTTCCGTTTTTCCTCTTCTTTCATTTTTTTTTGTGTACTCTCTTTTTTCCTATTCTTTTCATTAATCAATCTTCTACTCTTTCTTTATCCATGCTTTTTCCTATTATATATATATATATATATATATATATATATATATATATATATATATATATATAATGTGTCCGAGGAATTTTATAATTTGGCAAGGTCAATGGCAAGGTCAGCGGGTTTTATTAATGTGATGAAATATTGAACTCAGACTAAGGCCAGCTGGGAATTTGATCCAAATAATTTGTCTGAATGTTCAATAAAGCGTAAAACGTTAGATAGTTCACAACATATATTCGTCCCTCGGGGCCTCAGTCAAAGGTGAAATGCTGAGCCAACGGAACGCATGTAACGGAACAAATTCTATCTCTCTCTCTCAGCTCAGTGGGATTAGAAAAAAGAAACATTGTCAGATTACTACATACTATAGATAACTGAGAATAATGCTTCGAAAGAAAGCATGGGAAATGAAATGTGGGTGAATTTTTTGGGTGGGGAGGGTAAAATGTATTCTTTGCCACTCATTTTCAGAAACAAGCAAATATTTTCCATCTGCTAATTCTTAAGTGTATTCAAATTGTACACGACATAACATTGAGCATCCAGTTTTGGAAAACGTTCATGGAAGCAGGCCAGATTCGTAATGTTTTGGGACTTGCTCTTGTTTGAAGATGGGAAATAAAAAATTGTTCTTCGAATTTGATTGATATATTTAACGCTGGTAATCTTTTTTACGTTATCGATAACACAATTTTATTTGTTTTGCAAATTATTTGATCCCAACAAAGTTTTAAAAAAATATCAGTTTTAAAACTAAGGAAAACGTGTCTAGATTTATGAGTAATGCTTCCACCTAGCGTTACTTTTACGCACTATGTTGCATTCACTTCATATAGTAGAAACCGGCACGGCAGAGTCCAATATGGTGATCTTTATCTCGGCTATAGCCAAAAAATATTTTATATGTTCTTTTATGTGTCGTGTCTTCAGAAAGTAAGAAATCATAGCCTTCTAAATACCCCTATCATTTATATTTCTTAACAACTTTTCTTTTGGTAATTGTCCTAAAAACAGCCTCTTGTTCAATATTATCAGGTTTTCACGTATTGCGTCCATCTGTCTCGCTTTCCGTTTATCCGCCATTTGAGTATCAGATTCTTCAAGCCCTTCTTCCTCATTCATTCAGTCAGTTAAGTGCCATACGCCAAACATGCTTGGGCGATCATGTCTCGAAAGAGACATGACTGACTGGGCAGAAGATTATCTCGCAGTAGGTTGTCATTGCTTTCTGCGATAGACTGGTTGCCAGCCAAGGCTATAGAACCCAATCTGTCTTGTTATTTAACCCATAACTGGAGGGAAGAGACGGATTAATACCTTTACCAAGGGTATCTGCGCGTAAGTGAATGCAATGAATTCAACTGGGATTTCAGTAGCTTCTTCTCTCGCACTTGCCGCCTGTGGAACTCGCTCCCGTATTCTTGCTTTCCTGACGGCTACAACCTCCAGAAATTTAAATGCAAAGTCAATACTCATCTACTAACCACTGGACTCTAGCTCTCTCCGCACCCCTGTATAACCTTCCCTTTCTCTCCACCTATGTATCTGTCATCGCACCTGCTTTCTATTGTTCCTTTCTAACTAGTTTGTACTCCTCACTCTTTTCTAATTAATCTTTTTACATTTATGTAACCCCCTGCACATCAGTGGCGTTTCCGCCTTGCTCGGGGTGAAATGATTAAAAAAAAAATTTCTGATGTTAAGTATCAGTTTCATTTGTTTCCATCCTCATCAAAACCTTTGCCCTTGCTAACATGTTTTTTTTTTGTTTGTGTTCTCTCCAAAACCTTGTCATCGCTCAGATATTTGCTCCATGACTGACTGGGCAGAAGATTATCCCGCAGTAGGTTGTCATTGCTTTCTGCGGTAGACTGGTTGCCAGCCAAGTCTATAGAACCCAATCTGTATTGTTATTTAACCCATAACTGGAAGGAAGAGACAGATTAATAACTTTACGAAGGGTATTTGCGCGTAAGTGAATGCAATGAATTCAACTGGGATTTCAGCTGTCTATTTCTGATGTTAAGTATCAGTTTCATTTGTTTCCATCCTCATCAAAACCTTGCCCTTGCTAACATGTTGGGTTCATGGTATCCTCAGCATCCTTCTGCAGAAGCATATTTCAGTTGCTTCAAGTGTTTCCCTCATTTTTGATGAGATTGTTCAACCTTCATTGCCATCACCTAAAACGATCCAGTAGAGTCTTTTGATTGCAACGAAATGTTCCTGTCTCTTAATACCCTGCTTAACTTTTGGAATGCATCGTTGGACCTGACAATAGAACTTAATTTAAAAAACGGCTGACAAGTTACTGCACTTAAATTTTCAATTAATTATTATTGTATTCGTTTCTGGACATAAATTATATAATATTGTTCTATATAATATTGTTCTGTGTGGCCTCAACTATACATGTAGCGATTATCAAGGATGATCACATTTAAAATAAAAATAAAATCATAAAGATCATTCGAAAAATTCCTACATATCTTAGGTCTAGAAAAGAAGAGATAAGACAAAAAAAATTAAAAATGAAACCGATAGCTAGCTAGCTAGCTAGCTAGCTAGCTAGCTAGATAGATAGATAGATAAATAGATAGATAGATAGATAGATAGATAGATAGATAGATAGATAGATAGATAGATAGAACAGACTGAGATAGATAGATAGATAGATAGATAGATAGATATGAACAGACTGAGATAGATAGATAGATAGATAGATAGATAGATAGATAGATAGATAGATAGATAGATATGAAAAAAATCAGATAGATAGATAGATAGATAGATACATAGATAGATAGATAGATTCGAACAGACTGAGATAGATAGATAGATAGATAGATAGATAGATAGATAGATAGATAGATAGATAGATAGATTCGAACAGACTGAGATAGATAGATAGATAGATAGATAGATAGATAGATAGATAGATAGATAGATATGAACAGAACTGAGATAGATAGATAGATAGATAGATAGATAGATAGATATGAACAGACTGAGATAGATAGATAGATAGATAGATATGAACAGACTGAGATAGATAGATAGATAGATAGATAGATAGATAGATAGATAGATAGATATGAACAGACTGAGATAGATAGATAGATAGATAGATAGATAGATAGATAGATAGATAGATAGATAGATATGAAAAAAATCAGATAGATAGATAGATAGATAGATTCGAACAGACTGAGATAGATAGATAGATTCGAACAGACTGAGATAGATAGATAGATAGATAGATAGATAGATAGATAGATAGATAAATAAATAAATAAATAAATAAATACGAGAGTGAATAAAAAATATCCGCATTGATAGGGTTGACTTCCCCTCTTAGATAAATATGCACAATTTTCCTGAGATCATTGATCCTGGGAGAAATTTTCGCAAATATTATATTTTGCCACATTTTAATAAGCCAAATTAATCAAAAGTTTCTACTTGTAATCACTCATATTAGCATCAAAATAAATACATGCAAAGAAACAAAATTCATCCTTGATACTAGCTTAAAGATTAGCCGAAAGCGCTCGGATTCAGATCATTTAGTCAATTCTTGCATACGTAGTATCCCAAAAAGATATATATATATTTTAAAAAAGGATTAATTCAAAGATTTTCTTTTTTTTATTTTCTTTGCAAATCTATTTTAAAAGAAAAAGTAGACTAATTTTTCTCCAGTTTCTGAAAGGATTTTTCTGTTGCTGAGGTGATGTGTTATCCCCTGTGGGGATCTTCATATCGAAATGGCCATTCAACATCTTTGAATTAATCCTTTTTTAATATATATTTGCTCTGTAATTACATGGAGCTCTCTTCCTGTATCATTTTTTAATAGGATCGAGTTTTTGGAATTTGCCTTGCTGCTTTTTTCCCTTGGATTGAAGTATCTGAATTAAAATATATATATATATATATAAGAGTATAGGGTACGTATGAATGGAATAATATTCCTTATCCAAAGAAACACTATTCTTAAAAATGTGCTCAATACAAAATAGAGCAAATAATATTTATTCAGAAATTATAACATGGATATGTTATAATATCCCTGCAAAAGTAGCTATTTTCTTTCGACACTTCTTGTGTCAAATCAAGTGATGTGACAATTTCTGAAGAAATATATATAGAGTCATCTGCAGACAGATATGTTTCGCAGCTCATCAGTACGGTTAGACATCCGGTTGCTTTTACTCAGGATTGAAACCCAACCGAATTGTCTCATTCTACCGGTGAGCTATGGGCGCTCGGTAGAAGGAGGCGGACTTTTAACATATGATGTATTATACACCAGTAGTTAGAGTTCTCTAATTCATTACTGAATGAACAATGGCGTAGATACTAGAGTAGCTACTGTTTTTCAATATATATATATATATATATATATATATATATATATATATATATATATATATCATCCTACATTTATCACACGACTCGGATTTTCATGTGTTATGCAATCATCAGGTGCATATTTGAAACTGACCCTTTAATAAATTTGATTTTAAGTTCACTCGATGTTCATGGAAATTAAATCTTACATAGTTAAGTTACTCCGTTTTTAATAACAAGATTAAAAATTAAATATTCTACGGTTACATGGGGATAAAAATTCAACTTTAAATTTACATTTTGAAATTAAAATTAAAATTAGAATTAAATAAAAAAAGTATAAAATGCAGAGAAAAGAAATCAATGAGCCGTAAATCATGACTCTTCAAAATTTAAATATTCAAATATTGCATGTACATAAAATCTAGGGAAAATTTAAATTTTAAATAATTTTAAATTTATATAAAAAAAATAAGATAAAGTCTTAAAAATGTAAGGAGCAAAAATGAAAAGGATTTAATCTTGTTATTACAAAAGCAGTAACTTAAATTTATAAGATTTAATTGCCATGAACATCGCGTGAACTTAAACTCAAATTTATTATACTCTTAGTTTAAAATATGCACCTGGTTATTGCATGACGCATGAAAATCCGAGTCGTGCCATAGACGTAAGATAATATGTATATTTATTAAAATTTATATGTGTGTGTGTGTGAGTGTGCATGTGTGTGTGTGTGAGTGTTTGTTGGTAGTAGAGTAAGCAACAAATATGTAACCTTAATAAATCTAACGAGTTTCGCTTTTATTATACCAATTTTATTATTTAATATTTGTATTTTAATTCATGTTTAAGCTGTCAGATAAATTGGTCGCCATTTCTTTTTGTTACCTGGCACTTATAAAATACGCAAATCTTAATTTTCCTATCAATTTTATGCAGACATTGCATTTCGAACGCTAGTACAAAATATTTACAAATAGAATCTGCACAAATATATATAATGTTTTGGTTTTAGACAGATATGAATGAAAACGTATGTTCGTTTTTATTTTGTTATCAATGATTATTTACTACTAGACCGTATTCTGCTAATTACTATAATTGTTATTCAGATAGTTAAAAAATGTATTCAGTTAATGAGAGTGCAGCCTATATTTCTTGCCAGTTTATGACATTCTGGATTAATTACCAACATTGTTCGCTGTTCAAGAATGAAAAAAAAAATGGGAATAAGACACATTTTGCTAGGTCTCTGAATTTGAAATAATTAAGAGAACTAAAAATGTTGAAAAAATCGTGGAAAATGTATTAAAAAAGAGGGAGTTATTAAAAGTAAGTCTTTGGTTGGCGGAAGCTAAAACCGGTCAGAGAAACCAAAAATCGAAATTAAAAAATAAGAAAAGTCGAAAATGAAATGAAAAGCGGGAAAACTCAACAGGAAATCTGAAAGTGTCACATCGAAAAAAAAAACAAAATAACGCGATATTTAAGCATAGACGAAAAGAATAAAGGAACACTTGAAAAATAATGGAAAAGTCTAAAAGGTGAACGAAATTATAAAATAACCTAAAGTTCTGAAGCAAATAAAGTAAAGTAAATATAAGAAAATATAAAGCAATCTAGAAAACCTACAAAAAAAAGAAGAAAGAAAAAAGAAAGAAAAGGAATTAAAGAAATAAAAAAAAAGTTTGAAATTGAAAAAAGAAAATGAAAACTGCAGCAACGAAAATAAAGAAGAAAAGAAAAGGAACTGAGAAAAATAAGGGAAAATAAAAAAAATTAAATGGATTTAAATGGATGAAAATAGTGAAAAATGTACAGGTGAAAAATGAAGGGAGATAAAAAAGAGGAAAAAAGGCAGGTGATTATAGAAAGAAAGAAAGAAAGAAAGAAAGAACAAAGAAAAATGGAAAGCATGATAAATTAGATAAGAGAGGAACTAAAAAAAAGGAGGAACAATAAAAAAGAAGAAAAGTACATGGAAAGAAAGAAAGAAAAATAAAAATAAATAAAAAGTTTAAGCTTCGGGAATCATAAAAAAAGAAGAAAAGAAAAGTAAACTAGAAAAGAAGAAAAGAAAACAGAGATAAAGATAAAAAATGGCTAAAAATAATTAGTAATAAATAAAAAAAATTGTTGGACATAAAACGATACACATTTCATAAACCGTTTTATATTAGGAAATTACATTAAATTTCAAACCCAAAAGAATAATTAAAAGTAAAACGATAAAAACAGAAATTATAAATATTCTTAAATTAAATAACCGAAAGGAAGCAAAAATTCCTTTTTCGTAATATCACTGTTTTTCTTTTCCGGACATATTTTCACTGTTAATATTCCCTGGAGCAACTCTTATAAGTCACGAAGGCGATTTTAAATCTCTATGGAATTAGCAGATAATTTCCTTGTCTCATCTATCACAATTTCCTTTGTAAATAATTCTTGCGCATATTGAAAAGTTATTTACTTTTATCTGGTTTTGACCTTTTTTCTTTATTTTCTCTTTTCAAAATGTATTTTATAATTTGTGCATTACTGCACTGGGATCAATAAGTCTATTTGCAAACAGCTAATCAAAGTTTAATTTTAGTATCAGTTTGTCTCGATGATTTGTACTTGTTTTAATATTGTTCATTTTTCAATTTTTATACTAATGTTTAATCAACAAAAGACAGCAGATCTGCACGACGTAGATGGATTTTGAATGGTTTTCTTGTAATAAAGAAAGAGAAGCTAAAAATGCATATCATGTACAAAGAATAACAATTGAAAAATTTAAGATTGTAGTGATCGAGAAACCAACCACGTGGGAGTTAAAAAGAGTAACAGAAGTTGTCTGAGTAGGATTTCCTTCTTATCAGCGAAAGACTAAGGAAATATGGATGAGTCTCCTCTTGATAGACTATGAAGATTTGCAATGATAGAATTAAAGTATGTAGTTCGTCTTGACATTTACCATGAAAATAGTGATAAAGTATCGACGGACCATCCATGTCTGGCTAGAGTGAAAGGATCTGTCGGGCTGAAAATAATTAACCCCCGCCCACAAGGCCGCGTAAATGCTTTTAAACAATGCCATGCCTAGAATGTGATAATTAGTTTCTGACCAGATGTGGCATCACTTCTCTCTTTTTAGCGTGATCAGACTCTTGTGAAGATAGATCAGAGCAGGAAGAATCAGGTACTTTCACAAGAAACTGACCATTTTCCAGCGAAAGATCATTATTTATTCATGGCCACATTGTTTATTTTTAGGTAAATTGACATCTAATTATTCAAAGTCGCTAGGCGCAACTTCTCTTGAAAATGTATAAAATCTATGATTGTGATATTCACAAGTACCTGTAGAAAAACAGGTTTAACATCCAAAGACATTCAGACATGGTTTCTGTTATGAGGAACCATACCTATTCCTCAGATAATGGACTCTCCCCTATATTAATAAAAGTTTATAGGAAGTTCTTGAGAAGTTCTTGGGAAGTTCATAGGAGTTCTTTAGAGTTCTATTGGAGTTCTGTAGAACTACTAGACAGTGGATATTAGTCGACAGTTAACCAAATACTAAGGTGTCAGCTTTCAGTGGAAGATTACCAAGTTCCTAACATTTTGGGTACGATTAGCAACCGCTTAGCACGATTATAACCTTCAGTGCGAAAACTACTTTACAACAGTTTCTAAATTAGTAGATGGTCTAGCTTTATAAACAATGAAAAAATGGACAGTTGAGTTTAGTAGGGGAAGGGAAAATATTCAAGGTGACCTAAGGTCTGGACGTCGTACAGCAGCAAACACCGAGGTGAGGAATGTCAGGGAATTGAGTACAAATCAAATAGTCAATGCTATTAGCATATTGCGTGAGAGAAATAATAACATTTCGCACATTTAATCTGGCCTGATGAAGGCTTGTGTTCGGGGTGTTCCACGTCTTCTGACACCTGACCAAAAGGGCATCAGTTTAAACACAAGAAAATTCGACATTGTTTGAGGCGGAACCAGCTGGTTTCCTTGAATCTTTTCTAACCCAGGATGAGCGTTTGATTCATCCTTTTGTACAAAAGACAAAGAATCAATCCATGCAGTAGAAACACTTCTACTCACCTACACCAAAGAAGGCCTAAGTTGCTTCATCTGCGGGGAAAGTGACGGCCTCAGTTTTTGTGGCATGGCAAAGGACGCGTTTCAGAAGCTGAGTAAAGTACTAAGACATAGGAAAATATCACTTGAAACAAAAAAGAGAGTGCTAGATTGCTGTGTGATGTCAGTTCTTTAATACGGCAGTGAATGCTGGACAATATCTTCGAAGATGAGAAAGAAAACTTGAAACAGCTGAAATGTGGTTCTACAGAAGGATGCTACGGATATCGTGGACCGAGCATGCGAGCAACGATGAGGTGCGAAGAATGGACACGAAAAGAAAATTAATAGTGAGCATCAGGAAGAGAAAACTAAAGTTCCTGGGACATGCAATGTGGAAGGAGGGCTTAGATAACCTGATACTGACAGGTCAGGATGAAGGGAAAACAGACAGAGGAAGGCAGTGGATAACATATTTGAAGGGCCTGATCAGGTGGATGACGGAACGGGGTTTGCGAGTTGTAACAAGAGAAAACATACTAAGAGCCACAAGGGATAGGGAGACGTGTAGAACCATGACCGCCTACATCCTGAAACGACAAGGCACATAGAAGAAGAACAAGAAGATTATGCCAATTTGCTGGAGCAGTTAAAAAGCCTATCAATACTGGTGAAAAGGAACTTGTTTCATTAGTGCATGTCCTTGGTTTCAATGGCTACTGTTCGTGACCGTGGCTTTGAACTGGTGGATGACCCATACTATTCCCCTGATTTGACTATCATTTTTTCTCCAACATAAGCAACCACATGACTAGGGACCAGTACCGCAGTGATGATCAAATCATTCCTGTTGCTGTTGAATTTTTTAAATAACATGATGAACATTCTTCTTTGAACAGTTAAATGTCAGCTTATCTAAAAAGAAACAATGCATTTATTAATAAAAGAAGTTGAAATAAATACATGAAGGTTTCACAGGTCTAGCATCATTTCTTCGTAGTCAACCTAAGAACTTTTCCGGACATCCTCGTATTTTGAATGAAAAGATTTGCTATTGCGCATTATAATTAAATAACTTTACCGAAATCCAATTCTCACCTTTATTTCTTGGATTATAACACTTTGGTTTCTTGGATTAAAACACTTTGGTTTCTTGAATTAAAATACTTTGGTTTCTTGAATTAAAATACTTTGGTTTCTTGGATAATAACACTTTGGTTTCTTGGATAATAACACTTTGGTTTCTTGGATTAAAACACTTTGGTTTCTTGGATTAAAACACTTTGGTTTCTTGGATAATAACACTTTGGGTTCTTGGGTAATAACACTTTGGTTTCTTGGATAATAACACTTTGGTTTCTTGGATTAAAACACTTTGGTTTCTTGGATAATAACACTTTGGTTTCTTGGATAATAACACTTTGGTTTCTTGGATTAAAACACTTTGGTTTCTTGGATAATAACATTTTGGTTTCTTGGATAATAACACTTTGGTTTCTTGGATAATAACACTTTATCATATAATAATTCTGCTTTGTCCTTCCTAAGTTAGTTAATTACTTAGTTCCTCCCTCCGTTACGCCACTTACTCGCTATACGTGCTTTTCCTCCCCCCGCTATCTTTTTACTCTCCTCAGCCTTTCTCTCACTTATGTCAAACAGAAGGGTAGTAAAAAGTGAGAGAGTAGGAGGAGAGAGCCTATATCATTACCGTATCAGTAGCACTTAAGCTGGTGGTTGAAGCAGTAGTTGTGTGTGTGTATATGTGTGTGTATTGAACAATATAGTAAAAATAGGTTTGTTGTCGTATCCCGCGACCTAATAACATAATTTCTGGCCTCTACACCCTTGGCCATTACTCAGTTGGTCTTTTCTGTTTACAATGGTCACAGAAACAATGATTTTTTTAGTAATAAAAAAACATTTTCTCTTTCAAAATCTCTCACAAAATAGCGTAGAATATTTTGTTATGGTCTGTGCATACGCCGCTTAATATAAGATTACAGTAAAATATCTTCAATGGACATTACTTTTATAGATATTTTAATAAAATTACGCTCTGTGTTATCGTTATTTTATTATCCAATACCTTTATGTTTGAAGACGTTACTATCATTTGTAGTATGACAAAGCAAAATTTTTCCAGGAAATCGTAATTATCCTTCCAGGGAAATTCTACACGTTACGCTAGTTATTATTATTATTGATAATATTCTTCAACTGTTAACTTCATCTATAACTGTTTAGGTTTCAATTGAAAGCATTTGTTCCTCGTGGTGCTAATATAGTTTTTAATGACACCGCCTACTTCAAAATTCCATGTATTAACTTTCCACGCATTAAAATTTGAATTACAACATTTAAATTTGGAATATGTAAATGATTATGTTTTAATTTAAAGTATCAACATCAATAAAGTTATTTTCAATTTTATACAAATTCAATAGCAAATAATATTCAAGATATTATCAATCAGTGTCGATTTAATGACAAAAATGTTAAAATTATTAGCCATTGAAATGTTGATACTATATTTAGTCTCCAAAATATTCAATCCATCATATCTTCATTTGCTTTTGTCGTTACATAAATTATTTGTTGATTTTATGGCATATCAACATCGGCGGGTCATTTATTGCCAACTAAATTTTATTTTATTTATTGCTGGTAATACCTTTTTCTTTCAACAATTTACTGTTGTTTTTTTTATATAAGTTTTGTGTCTAGTTATACTTTTTTCTTTTCGAGTATCAAGATTCATTGGGATTTGTTTTTAAGAGCAGGGTCCCCAAGTCCTACTCTTGTTATTTAACCCTTAACTGGAGGGAAGGGACGGATTAATACCTTTCCCAAGGTTACCAGTGCTTAAGTGAATGCACGATATTTAACTGGAATTCGAATTCGGCTCACCGATTTCTCTTTCCGAGATAATATCCACTGCACCACAACGCACATCCGTCACGTTTACAGCACCTGGTATTCCCAAGCGGTCACCCATCTAAGTACTGACCAGGCTCAACGTTGCTTAACTTCGGAGAACCGGCGTATTCAACGTAATAGGCCGTAAGCCATTTGTTGATGAAGATACCGAGTTATAATAGCGCTGTTATTATTTAGTAGTTTAAAATGTCCATCGATTTCGGCGTTGGTTGAAGTGGCACTCATCTTCGACCCAAATTTTTTCTTCTGACATTTATGTCTGTAGAGCATGTAATTAAAATTTGTTTCTTTTCTTGTCATTCTGTAATTACATTCTCTATAATGGGGTCCTGAGCATGACGGTAAACTGCATCTGGCAGCAAGGCCTCTAATTGGGATGTTAAGAGGAGCATGGAACCACCTATTAATTGCTGCTGTTCCCAGGTCTACTCTGACTTGGATTGGTAGCAGCTGTTAGGATCCCAGCTATGGGTAAATAGTTAGCCCTTAAACTGGTGTCAAAACTCTATGAAATGATAAAAACAGAATTTTATAGAAATATGTACATTTTTAAGGGAAATTATTAACAGCAATATATTTTTGAAGAAAAAAATATTCTCAGCAAAATATTTTTGGATACAAAACC
The DNA here is from genome assembly GCA_037127315.1 of Ascarosepion bandense. Lineage (NCBI taxonomy): Eukaryota > Metazoa > Mollusca > Cephalopoda > Sepiida > Sepiidae > Ascarosepion > Ascarosepion bandense. The sequence goes on along the minus strand of JBBBDQ010001003.1, from coordinate 2,143,561 downwards.
AGAAGAAATTTTCAGTTTTTTTAAAATAAAATCAAAATTTAATTAAAATTTTACTATAACCGAACATAAAAAATCTCTTAAGCCCCAACATATTTGGCATTAAATAACCCACATAGGTTGATATGCCGTTAAACAAAACTCAAACAAACAAAACATTCTTTATAAGAAAATTCACCCTCTACAAGTTTCAATAGCCACTTGAGGTAGGTTGCTACAGAGTAAGAGACACATTTTATTGCGATATTCGAACAAGATAACGGTGAACTCTAGACCTGAATAGTCTTTTGAGTTGAACTTGTAGTGATTGAGTAAAGATAACCTTGGGAATTGGTTTTACAATACAGTGGTTCGTTACTCGAGTAGAACTTATATCTCATTAACTAAAGGCAAAGGTAATGATGGTAGTTCGTTGCAATATGCGTGCTACAGACGGTGTTTACTGTAAAGGTTAGAACGGGTGGAACTAAAAGATGTAGTTCGTCGGAACACTAAGTATGAAAATATCGATAGAGCAGCGATAAGGTTGAAAACATTTGTCTGAGGTAAAAGGGTTGCGGGGTAGAAATAATTCATCCCTAATAAGGGTCGGGGAGACGGTTTAGGACTGTGTGAAAACTGAAAAGTGAGCACTGGGCAGCTCCTCTTAATATATGAGAGCAGTACTTCATTTTTGACTGGCTCTGGGTTTTGTCATCTTAGATGGCAGGTGGAGTCGAGTTTTCACTAGAGTGATAAAGGGAACCGACAGTTCTTTCAGCATCTTTACCAACAGTTTGTATGTACTAGTTCCATCTGACACCTCGTCTGATCTTAAGTTCCAACAGGCACTCAAGGTAGAACACCTACTAATCGCGACATGATGGAACGTCACTAGTTTTGGTTTTCGAGGTATTGAATGTCACCAGCGAGGTTTTCCTCCGCTGATATGTTGAACCTAAATCAGTGGAGATATCAACGACCAGGTCGTCTATAGTTTTGAACGTGCAACCATTGTTTCATCAGAATAGATATTCACAAACGATCGGAGTATAATTTTGGGTAGGTTATTCATGTGTGTTTAATCAATTCACCTCCAAGGTAGGTGATGATGCCACTAAGGCACAAAGTCTATTGTGAGTGAAATAGAAGAAGAGTATAGAAGAAACTAGAAACCCAATCATAAACCGGAGAAAAGAAGGAAACCTATTCTCAAAAGAACAAGAATTGAATCTAGAGAAAGGGCTGAACTAAGAAGCGTTTCTCAAAGTTTGATTCGTTGATCGCCTGGCCATTAACAACTCTTTTCAATGACTACCCGTCAAGAAGAACTTTATAATTGAGAAGTCTTCAGTGATTGCATAGCTAGAGAGCTTGTGCAGTAACCCTCTATATCACGCGTTGTCAGGAACTTTGAGATCTATTTGTTGCCTAGTACTTTACTCATTATATGAATAATGACAGTTAGGCTATCAATAGTGGACCGAGACGACTGAAATCCGTACTGTCTGTCGCACAAGTGATTGTTTGTATTAAAATGATCAACAAACTTCTTGTAGATTATAGCTTCAAATTATTGTTAATGCTATTGAGGAGCTTGATGCGTCTATACTAAGGATTGAAAAACATGGTATGCACTTAGCATCTTCTGTAGTCCTGGGAAAGACTTTTTTTCAGTCAGCGGTTAAAGTATTAAAGTTCTTAATCCTTGGGATTTTCTCGGAACCGGTAGCTTTCTTATGTCAACATATTTTATACATCTTGGTACCTTGCGAGCTGCGGTAAAAATATTAACGAAATTGTGCTGAGATACGGGGAATGTCGAGACGTGGATGGCCTTTGTCATTTGAAGGTCGACTTCAAGGCAGTGAGCATGCCGACCAGCTTTGCTTTATCTGACGAAGGTGAGATCATCTCAGGGTCATATAGGATAGGAGGCACTGGCGCTTTACCTCTGTGAATAGTTTGGTTAGAGATCTTCCAGCACACTCAGAATCCAAGTTGCTTGTTTTCGAACTTGGTCGAAAATAATTGTGGATGTCTACACTTTGCATTTTTCATAACTCTTATGGTGAAAGACACGTATTCCTCAGATAATAGACTCTCCCTCCTATATTAATAGAAGTTAACAGGGAGTTCTTAGAAGTTCTAGAGAGTTCTTAGAGTTCTGTTGGAGTTCTCTAGAACTACTAGTTAGTTTCGGTTTAGACATATTTGGACTAAGGTGATACGACGTGGTAGTAATATATTAAATCGAGAACATTTTACAAAAAACCTATTAATTCGTGAGCAGGGAACTGTGTGCCATTATCCAAAACTATGCTATCTGGAAGGCCATATCTTGCAAACGGTTCAAGTAAAAAATCTTTCTCATCGAAAGAGTTTTTTTTTTTTTTTTTGCACTTACAAAATTTCACGTAACATAATAAAGCTATTCACTACCACAAAATAATGCGATTCATTTACTGGATCTGCAAAATCTATGGGAGTTCTTTACCACCGCGTGTCTGTTTTTAACTAAGGCTGAATTTTTCACTCATTTTTTTCAAGAGCACTATTTTTGAAGGTTTTTGCTATGTTTACTATTTCTTAATCCATGACCTCTCATCAGAGATTTCATCCTTGAAATTCCAGGATGTTTACTATAAAATTCATTTAGTATGTGCTTTTGTAATTGTTATGGTGAAACACACCTATTCCTCAGATAATGGACTCTCCCTCCTAGAGAAGTTCTTGGGAAATTCATAGGAGTTCTATGAAGTTCTAGAGTGTTCTTTAGAGTTCTATTGGAATTCAGTAGAACTACTAGGCAGTTGATATTAGTCGGCAGTTAGCCGAATACTAAGGAGTCAGCTTTCAGTGGAAGATTATCAAGTTCCTAACATTTTGGGTGCGATTATCAACCGACATATCCCGATTATAACCTTCAGTGCTAAACTAATCCACAACAATAACTTTGTTGCAATGGCTACTGGCATTTTTTGAAGTTACTAGTTCTTCTATCCCATACTCTGTTAAAGCTTTTGTAGTAGCTGTTACGGTGAGAAAGGACTGGAAGAGATTTCGGGGTGAACTGGGCTGGTTGTTTGCGTTTTGCTGGAATTTTTCCCTGTGTCGTGCCAAGAAGATTCTCCTTCTGAATCCATCATGCACATATACAAATCTACCATCAACCCGTGCATTGAATACTGCTGTCATATCTAGTCGGGCGCCCCTGCTATTCCTCTCGGGGTTCTCGACAAAATCCAAAAGAGGATCTCACTCCTCACTCTCCTATTATGTAACCCCCTGCGCACCAGTGGCACTACTACCTTGCTTGGGGTGAGACGATTATAAAAAAATAAAATAAGAAAAAATAATAGCATATTGCAACACAATAGCGTTAAAATATATATTTTCGGTGTTAAATACGATAATCAGGCAGTAAAATATGGTTACTGTACTTTGTAAAATATATATAGATAAGGAAGTTTTAAAAATAAATAATAATAAAAAGTAAAAAAAACGGCCATAAGAATAAAGAGGTAATCCAATGAGATGAATTAAATGGGATTGACAGGTTATAATATTTTAAAGGATGGTATGAGTAAGACTCATAGACAGTAGTGCTTCAGCTTTTTGCCACATAAAGTTAAACATGTCAAAAAGTTTAAACCTGAAAAAAAAAGAAATGGATAAAGAAGAAAAAATTAAAAGGAAATAGAAGAAAGGAGAGAGAAGATAGAAGAGAAAGAAAAGGGAATGCTCATGCGAAAGAAAAATCGAAAAAATAATAAAATAGAGTAAATAAAATAAAATCAAAAACATCTAAATTTAGTTAATATTTTCTATTTAACTGTAGAAGTTAAATTCGAATCTTTTAATTGCCAGTAGTACTTAGAGAAAGAAGAAAAGCAGAATCAGTATATATTTTATATATAGAAAAATATGTTGTGTTGGTAAAATCGAAACTTAAAATTATTCTTAGCACACCCAATATAATGTTTAATAGAATTAGGATTTTTAGTAGAAGAAATGGTAGCTTGGTATACTATTGAATCTGTAAGGCATTTATTTTGCAAAGAACATATGTTAGGGTTATGATAATTGCAGGAAATTATTATCATTATTTATGGTAAGTTGATTATAATTAATATCATAATGTCATTTTAATATTTTAGTATTGTGTGTTTTTTTTATTTTCATAGCAATATTATCAGTGCAGCTATAACTAAGTTTCAGTGATTTTTTAAAAATGTTTCTAAGAGGATTATTATTTGGGAAATGTTTTTGAACTAAATTAATAAATTTATTGCCTAACTTGGTAATAACACACTACCATTTAACCAAACGAGCGTTCAAGTCGGATGGTTAAACAAAATATCATTTTTAACCAGTACGGACAATTCAACAGATATACAAAGAAAGAAAGGGGCGTAAGACAAGGATGTGTCTTTGCACGGGATCTTTTCAATTTGTACAGCGTGAATATTTTGAGGACCTTAGAAGTTATGCCTGGATTTGTCATCGGAGACCACAATTTGAACAGCCTAAGGTACGCAGATGATACAGTGCTATAGCAGACACAGAAAGAAAACTACAAGACCTCCCAAAGAAGGTAGCTGAAGAGAGTGAAAAGAAAGGACTATAAATAAACTTCACGAAAACCAAATGCATGGTCATCAGGAAAAAGGGCAGCACAATATGCCAAATACAGGTCGGAAAGTGCGACACAGAGATCCGACGGCGAAATGGCATGGCGAAAGAAGCATTCCGGAAGTTGAGTATGGCATTAAGAAACAGGACAATTTCGCTATAAACAAGGAAGAGAGTACTGGATTGCTACGTGCTGTCCGTCCTTCAATATGGCAGTGAATGTTGGACAGTACCATCAAAGATGAAGGAGAAACTTGAAGCAACTGAAATGTGGTTCTACAGAAGGATGCTGCGAATATCATGGATCGAGCATGTGAGCAATTATGAGGTCTTGGAAATGATGGAAACAAAAAGGAAATTAATACTGAGCATCAGGAAGAGACAGCTGAAGTTCCTGGGACACGCAATGAGGAAGGAAGGCTTGGAGAATCTGATGCTAACAGGTCAGATAGAGGGAAAAAGAGACAGAGGAAAGCAACGGATAACATATTTGAAGGACCTAATCAGGTGAATGACGGAATGAGGATTGCATGGTGTAACAGGAGAAGGCGTGCTCAGAGCCACCAGGGGTAGGGAAAAGTGGAAGGCCATGATCGCCTACGTCCTGAAGGGACAGGGCACTTATAAGAAGAATATGTATTTCAACTGTTTATAAGAAATTAGAATGTGTATATGAAGTGGGGGATGAAATCTATATTTTAATCAATGTATAAACTGATCCCTCATTTTGTGTCCATGCTAGTTTCTATATATTTATATTCTAGATTTATGGGCTAGAGATAGTGGATGACAGAGCAGGGGTTGCATGGTGTAACAGGAGAAGGTGTGCTAAGAGCCACCAGGGATAGGGAGACGTGGAAAGCCATGATCGCCCACGTCCCGAAAGGACAGAGCACATATAAAAATATATATTCCAACTCTTTAAAAGAAACTATAATGTGGATATGAAGTGGGGGATGAAATCTATATTTTAATCAATGTATAAACTGATCCCTCATTTTGTGTCCATGCTAGTTTCTATATATTTATATTCTAGATTTATGGGCTTGAGATAGTGGATGACAGAACAAGGGTTGCATGGTGTAACAGAAGAATGCGTGCAGACTGCCACCAGGGATACGGAGACGTGGAAAGCCATGATCGCCTACGTCCTGTAAGAACAAGGCACATAGAAGAAGAAGAAGAAGAAGAAGAAGAAGAAGAAGAAGAAGAAGAAGAAGAAGAAGAAGAAGCTTTACAATCAGCATGCCAAGGTGAAATGATCTGGTTATTGTGAAAGCGAAACTCCATTCATACTAAATTCACATCTTTTCGTTAATTGAACGCATAACAATTTTCATTTCCTGTAATAAAATTGTGTTATTATGTAATATACGGTTTTACAATTCGTTCCAACATTTACGTAGATTGCAATTCTTGTTGAATCCATTGTCAAAGATTTTAAATAAAAGTTTAGTCACACTAGCGTGTGCGATATCAAGTTCTTTTACTCATGAATAATAAAATCTCCTTTTAACGATATCATCTCTTTTCCAGCATTCTATATTATGTGCAGCATCGGCTTTAAGGCATTTTAAAACAACAAGCGCAGATTGTTGAACTATTTAACTAAAGAGAGCAATGGTTGAAACTTATAAAACGTTTTTTCTTCAGAGACCAGCAGGTAATTTATCGCAAGCCTTGTATCATGCAAAGGGAAGACACGTGAGTTTTTTTCACATACTAGCTGAATTGAAACGAGTTTAAAGATAGAGATGCAAAAGTACCGACCGATGTTCTTAAAATCTCACGATTGCACATTCGAAAGCGACCAGGAACAAACACCAAAATCCTTGTTCTAGGGTGAAATGTATTTTAATGTGTGCTATTCACGAACGAGCGCAGAACGGTACTGGATGATCCTGACAGTTAATGAACAAGGGGAATACCGGAGGTCTTCTTAGATCAACTCATGTTTTATGTAAAGGTTGTTGTCACTTATTTGGCTGACCTCTAAAAATTAAGTTAACTCTTCTGCTTTTCTGCTTATATTTATTCCCTACAAAACTCATCAGCCATAGCCCAAGATGACATTTAAACGTAGCGATGTACTTTTGCACAACAACGATCCAACAGGGGCTACACACACGAACTATAGCAAACCAGTGAACAGTAGACATTTTGTGTGTGTGTGTGTGTGTGTGTGTGTGTGTGTGTGTGTGTGTGTGTGTGGGAGGGAAACGCTTCTCTAAACTTCTCAATGAGAGGCCTTGCTGCTGGATGCAATTTATCGTCATAAACATGACGCACGTGTATGTGCACTGGAAATATTTATATGCTTATGTCTATATGTAGTCATAAGAAGTGAAAAATCGATTAAAAATATTTGAATCACTGAAGCAGGTGCCTTCTTTCTGATGATATGTTGTTTGTGTATGAATCCTTTTTCATGTTTGTTGTCTCTTGCTGAATGGAGACACTAAGAAGCAAAAGTTGTTATTCAAGTACATTTTGTATTCCACTTGGGCGGTTTTGAATTTTGGAATTTAATCTCTGTTTATATATGAATCTCTAGTCATTTTTTGGTCGCATAGTACATATAAGAATTCGCATGAAGTTTGAAACAAGTCTGACCGTTTCAACTACTTACGTACGTGACCTTATCTTGTCCACGTTCAAGATAGAAGAGCTTCTTTGACAAGATTGAGACGAAACTGGAATGTGTATCTTTAAATGTCTACGAAGTCTGATTAAAAAGTCTCCAGACTGTTGCTATGGTAAAGTCGCCAGAGTTGAACCGCTTGGCAGAGGTTGACTTTGAACTCCATCACGTATCCACACAAAGTTATAATGTTCTCTTGTTTATAGAAGCACTTCAAAGGAAATTGTGTCGAGTATAGAGTGTGATCAATGCACCACATCATAGAGGTTCTACCAGTGATCATGACATTTGCATTAGTTTTGTGACCAAGCACAACATTCCCCCAGGTCTGACAACCACCATATTCCATAGATCTTGCCCAGTGCGACTGTTCCTTCTCAAAAATCATATCCCAATTAAAAAATTCCAAGACATTGAGGAAATCAAAGAGAATACGACGAGATACTGCTCGCTAGCCCAGAACTGATTCCATCAGAGGAAAAGAGTTGGGTGAAGCGTGTGGTTTTAATGGGGGCTACTTCGAAGGACATTAAATGCCGAATCGGTTTTCTGTTGTACTTTTTTTTATTAAACTTCCTATGTGTGTTGCAGTACAGTGGATATCGGATCGAAACGAGATCTCGAAGAGCTGAGTTCGAATTCCAGTTGATTTCGTTGCATTCACTTAAGCACAAATACATTTAGGAAAGGTATTAATCTGTCTCTTCCTTCCAGCTATGAGTTTAATAACAGGGTTTTGCAGCCTTGATTAGCAACCAGTCTATCGTAGAAATAACTGCAATCTACAGTCCAGTCAGTCAGATCATTTTCGAGACATGATCGCCTAAATGTGTATCACGTATGACACTGAACTGACTGATAGACTGTATGGTCACATAGAAAATTCTGGACCGTTTTTGATTCTAAGAAAAGCCTGAATTTTTTTACTCAAACTATGTCACTTTATTTTGGTTGGGTAAAAAAAAAAAGGCAAACCCGGAAATTTAACAGCACATTAGTATCTTATTTTAGTCTCACAACTCAGATAAAGACTGTTTAGTTCCCGAGATAACCCTGGATTTCTTAACTATTTATATCTAGGACCATTCTCTGACAAATAGGTTAGACTGGATCTAATTTTGTATCTGTTTTTATACATCTACTTTTTACTTGGCGTATTTATTAATTAGATAGAAACATGTACGTATCTTTAAATTCTTCAAAAAAGATTTCATCTAATCAAACCATCTTCGTTTTGTAACACTATCTAATAGAAAGAAAACATGTTCTTTTCTAATGAAGTGATTTATGAAATGTCACATTTTTTTACTTTTCTTTCTATGAAACTTGATGATATATTATAATATATGGTCATGAGTTAAAGTCTTATTGAAGCCTGCTTTTGCTTAGAAAAAGATTCAAGAAAAAAACTGAAAAAAAGATTGAACATTCTTCTTTCTATGTCATTGGTGATAAGGGAGGCGAACAGATCTCATCAATATAGTACAATATGTAATGATGTTTAAATGAAAATCTTGAAATATCTACAAATAAGATTGGACATGAATTTGACAATTGGATATGAGCAGAAAGTTTTACTGCCTTCTGTCTTGGAGAATTTCATACACATATATCTTCATACGTAATAAAATATTTTTGTAAAACCCATTGCGTCTTGGTTGTCAGATTCTTGAAAAGAATAAAAACATCATTTTAGTTTGAAAACTTTATATTATTACAAGTGTATCCCAGCCGTCAAAAATGGCGGCAAAAAATTGAAAGGATTATCATATATATTTCATATAAAGATTCAACATTTTACATTTTAAGAATAGTCATTTCCGATGTAGCATGCTTTTGATAGCCTATAGAAATGGTTATTTTTCAATTGTAAAATATTGAATTTGTGTATGTAACAAATATTTACTGTGTAAATCAAATTTATATTGACGTCTCTGTTGGATCAGTTTGAATATTTAATCCAATAATATTGGGATCCATTGGGATTTTTTATAAAATTTTTCCTGGATATATTACCGTTATAGTAATAATTAAATTAAACTCATTATATATTATAACAAATTCAAAACAATTGACCTCATAGTCTCTATTAACGCTACAAGCACTAAACTAAATTCTCTACAAAAAACCAATGTAGTATACCAATTTACATGCCCATTCAGAGATTGCATCTCTGATACTAATAAAAAACCCAGTACATATATTGGTTTTGCTACAACCACGTTCTCCCGTAGACTTATGTGTCATCTTTCTGATCAGAGTACAATTAAACAACATTTCTCTGAAAAACATAAACATATAGGTAATATCAGACAGATTTTAGTCAACAATACAATAATCCATACTCATACTCACAGTAAAAAAAAACTTCAGATATTGGAGGCCATGTACATCAAATCTAAACAATCAACACTTTATAAAATCACCTTTAAATCCGGACATAACACGTTACATTGCATTTGAATACATGGTTCTGTTGTCATTTCGCGCTATTACGCGGTGTGACGTCATAGAACCGCATTGCAAATTTGAGAACTGTGTTATTTTTGGTAACTATTGCCGTTGCCTAGCGGAGTTTTATGTCAACACAAAATAAAATCGTCGGTGATGGTGGATGTTACTGTATTACCCTCTTAATAACCTCTCTGAAGATGGCTCATGTGAGCCGAAAGCTTAGAAACAAATTAATAAAAAATTATCCAAATGTTGGAGAATTTTTGTCTTTTTCAACTGAAATTAAAGCCAAAATACGACGTTTAGAATGGCTCATGATTAAACATAATAGACATTCATTGTCTCTTATATTTAACAGTATATGTTTAGAAAATTATTTGCTGCCTCGATACACTAAATATATATACTTATATATATAGCGGTAATAAATCCATACATAAAAAAGGCACAACGGTCTTTGTAATGGAGAGGATATTCTTCGAAACTCGATGACATAATTGTTGCAAAAAATAAAATAATAACTCAATGTTAAAGAGCAAACACGCGGCAAGTGCTTTTATTGGTGGTGTTAAAAAATGAACTGAGCCGAAAATGCCTGGTGATTGATTTTTTTTGCTAATAAACTATGCTGACACTACCTCACTATTCTCTCTCTTACTCTTTCCCTCTCTTTACCCGAGCCACAAGATTAGCAACTAGGTCCCACCCTTTTACTGTTAAACCAATAAAATATAAACGCAAATTGTACACCATCAGCTTCTTCTTTCACACTTCCCGCCCGTGGAATTCTATTCCATTTACTTGCTTCTCCGACAGCTACAATCTCCAAGAATTTAAATGTAAAGACTATTGTCATCTCTTATCTCACTAACCTGCATCCACTCTACTCTCATCACTATTCTCATCTTTCTTTTACCCACTTCCTGACACCCCCTAAACCTGTCACACTTTCTCATAACTATGTAACCCTCTGCAAAACAGTGACAGTAAAATGCCTTGCTTGGGGCGATATGATTATAAAAAATTATGTACAAATAATTATACAGCGATTTTTATAATAATAGAGAGGATTTTTTTATCCTTAAGATGTACATCTCGCATTGTAATGAATTCCAGGTAAACATGGACAACTTGCCCACAATAAGAAGGAATGTTAATAGTACGACTTTATCCTATGACACTGCTTTGTTCAAAATTTTCTCCTAGTTTAGGTCATAAAGAGCGATTTTTTTATTATTGTAATAAAGCATAAAGATAAACAGTCCATAATATTTTTGTTATACATTCTTGTAGAGATAGAAACGACGATTGCCTATTTTGGTTGTAAGATTTACGACTGTTGCGTGACGGCCGACGAGTGATGCCTGGGGATAGATTCACGAAGCGTGTGTTGCGATTAAAGCAATGCTGGCTCAATCTCCCCCAGCACATCGGTGGCGTTTCCGCCTTGCTCGGGGTGAAATGATTGAAAAACAAAAAAAAAGTAATTATTAAATATTTATAAATTCATTTGATGCACATGTTATTGTGCAATATTAATTATCAACTACGAACACAGCCACAACGTGCTGACCGTGTTCGAAGTATAAAACAATTAGACGACTCTACAAACATACATAACACTACATATATTCACTTACACCTAAAATAAAATCCACTCTCAATAATGGTAAATTGATAGCCGACAGCGCTTTCTGAAAAGAAAAAAAATCGTAAGATCAGACGAAACGTAACATAAAAAATAACCATAATATCCTGTCCGTAATTTTAAGTGAAACCTGCATATATATTTAGTGTATCGAGGCAACAGATAATCTTTCTAAACATATACTGTGAAATATAAGAGACAATGAATGTCTATTATGTTTAATTATGAGCCGTTCTAAACATCGTATTTTGACTTTAATTCCAGGTGAAAATAAAGACAAAAATTGTTAAACATTTGGATATTTTTTATTCTGCTGGGTCGAAGCTTTCGGCTAACATGAGCCATCTTCAGGGAGGTTAGAGACGTTACCATAAAAACATCCACCATCAAAGATGATATTATCCTATGTCGACATAAAACATTGCTATGCAACGGTAACAATCACCGAATAGCAAATGCAAGTCGTAAATTTGTAATGAGGTTTTATGACGTCACACCCCGTGATTCACGATTGGGAGATCCTGTCTCGAAAACGACATTATTTACTGGCAGAAGATTTCTCCGCCGTAGTTGGCATTACTTTCTGTAGTAGACTCGTTGTTATCGTATGCTATAGAACCCAAGAGGTTCAGTTGTTCAACCCATAGCTGGAGGGTTAAATGAAGATACATACATTTTCCAAGATTATTTGCACGGATGTGAATGCAACGAATTCAACTCGAATTCGAACTCGGCTATCCGATTTCTCGTCCCTCTGCACCACAACTCACATCTGATAAAGCACTCGTATTATTGGCTTTTGTCAGAGGACGAATACTGACAACTCACACAGCGCTTATGCTTTTCGACTAAGGACACAAAATGGAGGGTTTTGCTTTTTGTGTTGCTGTCTTTATCATCATCATTCTGCGGACTCGGCCGAGATTCAAAATCTTGTCAGTAGCAGAATACTTGATGCTTCGCCAGAGCTACCAAGGATGTTTTTATTGTGACACTATCACTAGATGAGTTGCCTGCCACGGCTTAAGAGAGGCCCAGTCACCCTCATTAAGAGAAGGATATCCTGCGCCAGTTTCCCAACCTGGAGTCTTTTACAACCACGCAGTCAAAAAAAAAGATATTATAAATAAACTACTGCTTGTAGAAAACAGTAATTTTAGAAAGGATTTTTTTGTTATAACGTCGGTTGCAACGCCTATTCCTCTTTGTCATTAAAGATATACATTAACTACTGCTTGAAGAAAACAGTAATTTTGTTTTTGTTATAACGTCGGTTGCAACGCCTATTCCTCTTTGGTCATTAAAGATATTATACATAAACTACTGCTTGTAGAAAACAGTAATTTTCAAAGGATTTTTTTTGTTATAACGTCGGTTGCAACGCCTATTCCTCTTTGGTCATTAAAGCAACCGAGTTCTCAGTTCTACAGTACTAGAAGTATCACACGGTCACACTGGAAGTATTGGTTCAAAATAACCACGTGTTACCAAATGAAAATAGTTGTATCGAAATGGAGTCTAAATCGCCTATAATATTTCTGACCGGGCAACAGCGAATAACCTTTCGATGTGCAATAATAGAAATGACTTTCGAAACTTAACGCCATTTCATCAAGAGATTTGCAGCAGAGGAAAACAGAAACATAAATAAGTAAAGGAATAAAATAACATTTCTGATGTTTGCGTGTAGAAAGCGCATATGAATTGTGCGCTGGTCTTCGGAAGAAAGCGAAGAAATTTGCTTGTCAGTATCGTGCCAACATTGTTGAAAATAGTGAAAGCATTCCACAAACAGACTTGAAAAATGGGTCGGTAATATAAACGCCTGAATGGTGTATGCATGTATGTATTTATGCATGTATGTATATATGTATGCACGAGCGTACTTTGAAAAGAGTAGCCTACATATATATTTTTTTCTAAACATTGTACATGTTTTAAAATATAATTTATAACAAATATTCACAGCTCTATATATTATATATCGAGCACTGTTTTAAATTAATGTTTTGGACGATATAAATTGTTTTCTTCGTTCATTATCCTCTCGGATATATATATATATATATATATATATATATATATAAATTAGAGAAAATGTTCAAAATTCGACAGAGTATGGCATGCCGGCCTTCTACGGAAACTGCAAAGCTATGGCATAACTGGACTTTTGTTGGACTTAATCCAGTCATTCCTCTCTAACCGCATTAAACGGACATGCCACCCAGAACTACCCTACAAACGCGGGTGTACCCCAATGCTCTATCCTAGGTCCTACACTGTTTCTAATCTATATCAATGATCTCCCCGATACCATAAGATCATAAGTAGGCATGTACGCCGATGATACCACAGTTTACTCTCGCCTCGATCAAAAAACTGGTGTTGTTGACAAGTCGAACCTCGCTGCCGAGCTTGAGAAGGACCGCCAATCCGTGGTGGATTGGAGTAAGAAATGGCTCGTAAAATTCATTTTTTCCAAAACGAAGCTGCTGTCAATTAACCACCACAGGCAACCGCACCTCCCTCCCATTAGCATGGAACAGGCTTGCCTCCCAGAGAGTAAATCACTACGCCTGCTTGGCCTGACACTCTCAGCGGACCTCAAGTGGAATGACTAGGTCGAATCCATTGCTAAATCCGCAGCTATGAAAGTCGGCTCTCTGTGCAGGGCCCGGAAATTCTTTCCGCCTGAATCTATCCTGCAATTATATAAATCCACCATCCGCCCGTGTATTGAGTACTGCTGCCACATCTAGTCGGGTGCCCCTTCTATTCTCCTCGGGGTTCTTGACAAAATACAGCGAAGTATCTGTACTGTGATTGATACCGACTTGGCTGATCGCCTGCAGTATCTCTCTCACCGGCGTGACGTGGCTTCCCTGTGCCTCTTCTATAAATACTTTCATGGCCTCTGCTCTGACGAACTTAAATCACTGGTGCCCACTAGATGTGAATTTGCACGAGATACTAGATTGGCAACTAGGTCCCACCCTTTTACAGTGAAAGCGATGAAATGAAACCGCAATTTCTACTCCAACAGCTTCTTTCCTCGCACTTCATGCCTGTGGAATTCCCTATCACATGCTTGCTTCCCCTACGGCTACAAACTCCAGGAGTTTAAATGTGAGGTCAATAGACACCTCCTAACACACTAACTCACTCCCACTCTCTCCAACTCTCTCCCTATGTACATCCTAAGTCGTCTATCACCATCCTTCTGACATTTCCTATACCCAATCCCTCTATGTAAGCGCCTGCGCTATAGTGGCAGTGGAATACCTTGCTTGGGGTGACACGATTAAATATATATATATAGATATATATATATATATATAGGAACGAAAAATATAGATAAGAGGAAAAGCTGTGCTAGGCCAACGCGTTTCGTATTCTAAGAGACTTTTATCAAATCAATTTAGAATTTATTATGCTGCACGTGTTTCATATTTACAAGAGCGAGATTGTCATTGACTTACCAAAGTTTGTAAATTAGTGAACGTTCAAGAATATTCACCGGGTTGAAAGGTCAATTAAAATATTAGGAGGGTGCAATTCAAGATTTGAAGAAACATGCAATGTGTGAGTAATGTTCAATTTTTTTTTTCTCATAAATATTGTTTGGATTGTGGTGAGGTTGTTACAGCATGAAATTAGTGCCGTACATATTCAAAGGTTGAAGCGGTGGCTTTAACCGTTCCATTTTGAATTTTCGAACATGATGAACATTCATGGGCATTCTCAAATTTACAAATCACCCTCGTCTCTGCATAATAAATCCTACACTGAGTAGATAAACTCCCTGAGATGACAAAACGCGTCGGATAAGAATAGTTTTTCATCATTTTTATTCATTTTGTTTCTTCTTCAATCTGAGAATATTCAAACAAAAAACAACACGCATAAATATGTGCATCATCATCATCTCATACTTTTTACACCCAATGGTTTGTAGGGCAGCAACTTCTTTTTTATTGTTTCCGTTACCACTATTTTTTTATGGGGCAGGATTTTTAGCCCTGCGCCCAACCCCCAAACCTGGAGGGGACAGGTGGACCATTCTTGGTCCTTACGTATACAGTACTTCGTATTCCCAAACAGTCAGCCATCTAAGTACTGACCAGAATCGATGTGGCTTAACTTCGGTGATCGGACGAGTATTCAACATGCCATAGACGTAAGCAAAATATATATATAATATATATATATATATATATATATATATATATATATATATATATGTTATATAGCGACAAATAACAAACACGGGTGTATATAAAAATATATGACTTATATTTTTATTGATGAACGATGGTGATGGACCGTGTGGCCTAGTGGCAGGAGTGAGAGAGCGCGCTTCTAATTAGTGGGCTTCGACGTGGTGACGGGGGGTTCGACTTCTGACTTCGACTGTGACTCGACTTCTGCCGAGACTGACTGACTTCTTCTTCTTCGACTTCTCTTCTTGTCTACTTCTGGAGACTGTCAAAACTGACTGGCTTCGACTTCTCTTCTACTGTCGAGGCTGGAGACTCAAAACTGATTCCAAGACTGTGTTTTTCGCAGTCTTTATATATCTTCCAAAAGCGGAAATTGTTTCTTCCGGTTTTTTCTTGATCACGCGACGCCTACGCGACGCCTACGTAAATTCTCAGAGACCCTGTCTATTTCCGCTCTGCCGGAAATAGGGCCAAAGTGACATCCGCTACTTTTCATCAACCGGGAACGCCCACGCGTCATCGGCCTTCTTCGGCCGGGCCAGATTATTATATTACACTCCTCGCCCACCCATTTTTCAAAATGTTCGCCTAAGAACATTTTAAGCGCAACATCCTCACTCTCCTCCAACTTTAACACCTTCTTGTCAGCTTTTAACACTTTCTTCCTCATTTTAACACCTTCTTCCTCATCAACCCCAAACCTAATGCGCTACTCCCTACATGTAGTCTGTTTCACCACCTCCGTTCTACCGAATAATCCATATTTCTCATTTCTACGGTCAGATCGGCAACAATATGCTGTCCCATTTTTTTCAACCAGACCTACTATAAACACGAGCAGAGAACACACACACTATTAAATCAAAGTGACACTTTACCTTTCGCTGGTCTCGTCCGGTTGTTTACTATATTTTCGTCTTCTTTTTTTTTTCTGGTGGCAGTTTTAATTCCGGAAATTTCAAGTCTGTTGAATTTTCAATCGTTGCTGCGGTAACCCAATAATGTACGCATCAATGTTTTGTTGTTTCAAAACCAAGCCACGTAGCACCAAAACGTATAGTCTGTTGTATACCAATAAACAGACAAACACGGGGGTATATATAAAAATATATGACTTGTGTTTTATTAGTGACCGATCGATGGACCGTGTCGCCTAGGAACAGAGAGTTGAGGGAGCGCTTCCAAGGTTGACAGGGGTGACGACGTGAGTGTATACTCTCTCTTACTCGTCTAGCTTCTTCTTCGACTTCTCGAGACTGTCTTCTTCGACTTCTCTGTTTCGACTTCTGACTTCGACTGTGACTCGACTTCTCTTCTACTGTCGAGGCTGGAGACTCAAAACTGATTCCAAGACTGTGTTTTTCGCAGTCTTTATATATCTTCCAAAAGCGGAAATTGTTTCTTCCGGTTTTTTCTTGATCACGCGACGCCTACGCGACGCCTACGTAAATTCTCAGAGACCCTGTCTATTTCCGCTCTGCCGGAAATAGGGTCAAAGTGACATCCGCTACTTTTCATCAACCGGGAACGCCCACGCTTCATCGGCCTTCTTCGGCCGGGCCAGATTATTATATTACATATATATGATGAGCTGTGATACAGCTAAACAGATCTGTCTTCGTATGACTATATATATACAAAAATAAACTATATATATACAAACTATATATATACAAAAATAAACATGGTGTTTTCTTTAGTGTGTATGTTTATATGTACATAATATATATATATATGTGTGTGTGTGTGTGTGTGTGTGTGTGTGTGTGTGTGTGTGTGTGTGTGTGTGTGTGTGTGAGTGTGAAGAGAGAAAAATTGAGAACGTACACATATTTTTATGGAGTGTATATAAAGTACGTCTAGTGATATATTAAGTGTCCGGGGATACAAAACTGTCAACTAAATTATAAAAAATATGGATTAAATAGTAGGACAGATTGGGTTCCATAAACATTTTTGATGACAGGATACTTCAGAAATTAATTGGAGCCTATTAAGAGAAAATCTGCTGAGTCAGTTATGTCTCTTACGAGACATGATCGCCTAAGCGTGAATTACGTATGGCTCTTAACTGAATTAGACTAAAATTTTTTGAATAAATCTTTTTATATATTTTAGATTTCCTTATTTCGATATAAAGAAAAACGAAGAAAATCAGAAATTGTTTTATTTGAGGAAATGATGTATTGTTAGTCTGACTGTTGAAGGAAACACCTTTAAAAAGAATTGAAACTTACAAATTTACATAAAATTATAAACCGTAGAATCTTTGTCACATATTGAAACGAAAAAAAAAAAAAACTAAAACAAAACAAAACAGACGAGACAGCATGTTTTCATAAAATCGATATTACGTCCTTATCACGATTTCATTCAGTATGTCCCTTACTTGGATGTCTTTTGGGATTTGTATTAGATGAACAATAGCATTAAATGTACGAATGATGTTTTGAACAGATTGTCGGTGTTCTGTCAAACTGTAATCTTTTTAAATAATGTCTTGGTGCCTCGATTTTCAAATAGCAGACAATTATAAACTGCTTCGGAAAGAAAGTTCTTCAAAATGACAGAATAGCTGCGGATTTAGTATTTAAGTTTCTGTGATATATAAGGATAAAAATACTTTTAGAAAATTTGACACTCATCATTTAGGTACTTAATCATGAAGAGACAATTGAAATTTCTAGAGCATTTACACGCTCGTGCAAATTAATTGAAACAAAACTGTTATCGTGGAACATCCTGCCATCCCCGAGTATAGAATGCTCTACGTTATAAAAGACGGTAACGAGCGGTACGAAGATGGAAAAGGCCTTAGGCGAAGGCATTCAATATTCGATAGTCGATTCCGCTCCAACCTGTGGCTTGCCTACATGTGTATTATTGTTAATTGAACCTTAGTACAATACATCTGGTATATTGTATTCCTGGTGTGGAGTCCATTCTTCAACTGATCATTTTATATTGTATTCTTTTTCGGAATATATAAAAAACGAATAAGATCTTCCTTGAATCTTTCACACATTCTCTGATCACGTATACGTCGTCTCTTGTTGTTTTTTCTTCCGAAAGCATTTTCCTTGAGGTTTTGGACTAATGGCTCTAGTTTGTTTCTTTGCCTTGATGATACGACTGTTGTTTGAAAGGCTGGCACCAACAATATCCACGATCTCTCTGTAAGGCTTGCCAGCTTGTTGGTGCAGCGTTACAATTTCTGTACGCTTCTTTGGAGTAATGCCCATCGCAGACGATGGCCGCAGTTTAACGAATCCACAGTGGAGACAATAGTGTCTGGGAGTGATAAAAATCTGATGCAATCACCGATGGCCCAATATTTTTGAAGGCCAAACAAATATCGTAGTACACCACTGCAAATGACCTAATCTGAACAAGGATTGAAATCGATTGCATCCACTGGCTCCAATGGGTCTAAAACGGACTGTATGGTGAAAGTAAAGCCGTTTCAATTAATTTGCACAAGGTTGTAATGAGGAAAGATAACTTGGAAAATTTAATACCCATATGACAGTTTGATGGCATGTGGGACAGAGAAAAACAACGCATAATTTACATAGTAAACTTGAGTAAATGTATGACAGACAACGGTCAGGAAAATTTATTAAGAATTACATAGGACAGGAAACTGTTGAGAGTCATGATCGCCAAAGTTCTGAATTGATACGGCACAGGAAAATATTTTCAAGAATCTAAGCCACAATAGGTCACAATAGTTCAGACTTCTGACTTTTATTTTGATTCTCATAATTAAAATTAACAGAATGAAAATTAATGAATGCTAATCTTCAAGATTAGGAATGCTGGGATGTGCGTTGTGGTGCAGTGGATAACGCTCGGAAAGAGAAATCATGGAGGCAAGTTCAAATTTCTTGTATTCACTTACACAAATACCCTTGGTAAAGGTATTAATCTAGCTCTTACTCACCAGTTATGTGTTAAATAATAGGTCAAATTGGGTTATATACCCTTGACTGGCGGCCAGTCTACAGCAGAAAACCATCGCAACCTACTGTGGGATAATCTTCTGCCCAATCAGTTATGTCTCGAAATTGACATGATCGCCCAAGTGTGTATCACTTATGGCACTTAACTGATTGCCTGAATCTTCAAGAAACGTGTAGTATTTTAAGAATAATTCTGTTAATAGTTAGCATATATTTTTTAAAATTGAAAATTAAATGCTTTTAGCAGATTGAAAATATATAAAATATCCCTTAATTATATATTTTATTAATCGTAGAGGAAAAACTGTGAAGTTTTCAAAGAAATTATGAAAATAATAGAGCATGGATTCCGTAAATTCGGAAAATATTTTAATAAAAAAGAAAAGAGCAAAACGTCGAAATTGTTTATGAAATCCTTGACAAAGCAACACATTATTTCCAAAGCGATGTCTTCAATTTTAAGAGAAACTTTATAATCCTAAAAACATTTGCGAATAAAACAATTTTAAAATATTGTATTTTTTCTCATTTCCATAATCGTTTAAAATATAAATTGTTTCACTTGTCATATCGAAAGCAAAATGATGGGAGAATATAAATCGGAAATTCTAACATTTCCATCTTGAAAGATTAAATGAAAATATTTGGTTTCATTAAGAAATTATGACAGTGCAGGAATAAAGTAAGCCAAATGTTATTTGTTTATATTTCTGAGATGAGGTAGTATTTACAGTATTTACATTATTCGGACTATTGTCCTCATCTTTGTTGCCATTTGTACGACGTTTAATAATAGATCATTCTATTTGTCTATATTTCTGAGATGAGGTAGTATTTACATTATTCGGACTATTGTCCTCATCTTTGTTGCCATTTGTACGACGTTTAGTAATAGATCATTCTATTTGTCTATATTTCTGAGATGAGGTAGTATTTACAGTATTTACATTATTCGGACTATTGTCCTCATCTTTGTTGCCATTTGTACGAGGTTTAATAATAGATCATTCTATTTGTCTATATTTCTGAGATGAGGTAGTATTCACAGTATTTACATTATTCGGACTATTGTCCTCATCTTTGTTGCCATTTGTACGACGTTTAATAATAGATCATTCTATTTGTCTATATTTCTGAGATAGGTAGTATTCACAGTATTTACATTATTCGGACTATTGTCCTCATCTTTGTTGCCATTTTGACGTTTAATAATAGATCATTCTATTTGTCTATATTTCTGCGATGAGGTAGTATTTACAGTATTTACATTATTCAGACTATTGTCCTCATCTTTGTTGCCATTTGTACGACGTTTAATAATAGATCATTCTATTTGTCTATATTTCTGAGATGAGGTAGTATTTACAGTATTTACATTATTCGGACTGTGTCTTCATCTTTGTTGCCATTTGTACGACGTTTAATAATAGATCATTCTATTTGTCTATATTTCTGAGATGAGGTAGTATTTACAGTATTTACATTATTCGGACTATTGTCTTCATCTTTGTTGCCATTTGTACGACGTTTAATAATAGATCATTCTATTTGTCTATATTTCTGAGATGAGGTAGTATTTACATTATTCGGACTATTGTCCTCATCTTTATTGCCATTTGTACGACGTTTAGTAATAGATCATTCTATTTGTCTATATTTCTGAGATGAGGTAGTATTTACAGTATTTACATTATTCGGACTATTGTCCTCATCTTTATTGCCATTTGTACGACGTTTAATAATAGATCATTCTATTTGTCTATATTTCTGAGATGAGGTAGTATTCACAGTATTTACATTATTCGGACTATTGTCCTCATCTTTGTTGCCATTTGTACGACGTTTAATAATAGATCATTCTATTTGTCTATATTTCTGCGATGAGGTAGTATTTACAGTATTTACATTATTCAGACTATTGTCCTCATCTTTGTTGCCATTTGTACGACGTTTAATAATAGATCATTATATTTGTCTATATTTCTGAGATGGTGCAGTATTTACAGTATTTACATTATTCGGACTATTGTCTTCATCTTTGTTGCCATTTGTACGACGTTTAATAATAGATCATTCTGTTGTCTATATTTCTGAGATGAGGTAGTATTTACAGTATTTACATTATTCGGACTATTGTCTTCATCTTTGTTGCCATTTGTACGACGTTTAATAATAGATCATTCTATTTGTCTATATTTCTGAGATGAGGTAGTATTTACAGTATTTACATTATTCGGACTATTGTCCTCATCTTTGTTGCCATTTGTACGACGTTTTTTTACGCTCCGGCTTTCTTCACAAAGTCAAACTACTTCCATTACTCCGTTAGGTAGACGTTTCACTTGGAGAGCTTTTTCTCAGCTACTGCTGTTTTGTGGAATGGTTCTCCCACGTTGGTGCTTCCCTTAAACTCTTCAATTATAGATTAAATCTTTATCTTTTTGTTATTTTAATTTATTTCCTGTCTCTCCTCTTACCTTTATGATTCCGTAACTCTCTACATTGAGTGGCTCTTAATCCTTGCATTTGGTGAATTTCATCCTGTACAAGGCTCGGGAGTTACTTGTGGTAGTAAGTGAGAGTAAAAGGTAGTTATTAGGAGAGAAAAATCTAGTCTTGATGATTGTGGTGATCGAGGAAACATCCCCTTGGGAGACGGCAATACAGAGCAGTGGTTCATAGTATTTATATTATTCGGACTATTGTCCTCATCTTTGTTGCCATTTGTACGAAGTTTCTGCCTTATTGCGCTCCGGCCTTCTTCAGGTGATAAGGAATTTCGAACCGAATACTTTATTACGTTCACTGGGGTATATCATTCTTATCCCTTGCTTAGTAATGACTCGATTGGACGTCATGAGTTATCTCCCTCTAACACTGCAAGTTACTTGTTCACCACTGCTGTAGCCTGGTATTGAACTCACAAATCTAAGAGTCAAGTCAGGGACTAACCAACGTCTATATCCACTGAGCCATGTGTCCTTAAGATACAAATGGCAACAAAGATGAGGACAATAATCCGAATAATGTAAATACTGCCAAGTGTTATTCTTCTTCGTGCAGTGCATTTTCAGGATGTTGACAATCATAGCTCTCCACAATTTTCCATCCTTTGTAGCTCTTAATATATATTGTCTGTTTGTAATCTCTCCTAAACCGTGTTTGTCATCCATTTTATCTTACTCTCTAGGCAGGTTTCGCGTTGTTTTCCTCTGACCCTGTAGTCTTCTATCTGTCCTGTGTGTAGTAAATTTACCAAATCTTCCCTCATCTTCTCTAGATATTTCAACTACACCATTCTGATTTTAAATATACAAGTCCTTTTTGTTTACATTTTCCTCAAAACGTCGTTATTGCTACCGCAATAAATGGTGCTAGTTCAAGAATTGGATCATAAACGTCGCCCCTTCTTTATAATCTAAAAAAAAAAGTGCAAATAAAATAATATTTGGCTTGGTCGGTCTGAACTTATTCTCATTATGCAAATAGATTTTCTACTTTCAAAAGCTTCAGTTTCTTGAAATATTACTTTGTATAAAGTCAAATCAAACATTCATTTCGATATTTAAAAATCATAATAAACGTCTTCATCGAATTCGATGGAGTACCGATTTCTTGTTTTCCTACATCATAAACTTTGTTCAGCTTTAATTTTTTTTATTGTATATGAGAAAAAGAAAACGTTACATTTTTTGATTTACTGTTACTTATTTGAAATATATGTCGTCTGCTAATGGCTTCTCCGATGATGAAAATTGAAAAGCGGTAAGTTATTCATCGCCAAAAAAATATTCGGTTGAATTTGAAAAAAAATCTAAGGAAATTGATTCGATTTCTTGAATAACTTGTCTCTCTTAAAACTGTCTCTTGTATTTTAATTTCTATATTCTATAATTTATGATTTGCTGTCAATGATTTTCTTGAGGTGAATTTCTTATTCAATGTTTCATGTTATTAATCACTTTTCTCCCCTAATGCGTCCCTTTGATTTGTTTTATTCTATTTTTTATCTTTTTATGGCTGTGTGTTCGTAACTCGGGCCTTCATACGGCGATGGGCGTGTACTTGTGTCTTTACGCAGTTGCGTGTATTTACGCGAGACTTTATGTTAGTCTGTGGTGTCTGCTGAGCTTTTTTGCGCATGTACTTATGAACAATTTATAGCCTTTCTGTTTTTATTGCTCAAAACATTAAAAACGTTGATGGCATTCTCTCTGGAAAATTATTCTTTGAAAGTGAAAAGAAATGTCATGGGAGGGGAGTATCTTTTTCTCGATCTTTTCTCGTCCTTGCCTCTTTTTCTTTCTGTGCCTTTCATACTTTTTTTTTTTAATTTCATTTCCTTTCCTTGTATCGATGCTATTTTCCTTACTTGGCAGTTTTTTCATTCTTTTTCTTTCGTTCTTTTCATTTTTCTTAATTAATTGTATTTTCCCTTTCTCTCTTATCCTTCTTTCTTTCTTTTTCTTTCTTTTTCTTTTTTTCTTTTTATCTCGTTTTTCCTTCTTTCTATTTGTCTTTCTTATTTACTTTCTTTCTCTTATTCTTTTTTCCTTTTTCTGCTTCTATTTTCTTTCTATTGTTTTTGTTTTTTTGATTTCTTTTCAATCTTTTTGTTCATTTTTGTATTTCTTTCATCTCACTTTTCTTTCTTTCTTTCTTTCTTTCTTTCTTTCTTTCTTTCTTTCCAAGCTTACTTTTGTGTCTTCCTTTCTTTTTTATTTCTTTCTCACTTTCGTGTCTTTCTTTCTTTCAGTCTCACTTTTCTTTCTTTCTTTCTTTCTTTCTTTCTTTCTTTCTTTCTTTCTTTCTTTCTTTAATCCCGATGTATTTTTTCTTTCAAACTGAGGAAGATGGGTCTGAAAGAAAGAAAAAAAAAAGAACAAAATGAAAGTTTTTCTGTTTTTCTTTCTTTTTTCTTTTTTCTTTCTTTCTTTCTTTTTTTAATCTCACTTTCCTTTTTTATGATCTATTTTTTCTTTTTTTCAAATCCACCTTTCTGAGTTTGAAAGAAAGAAACAAAGAAAGAAAAGCAAAAACTATATTTCTTTTAATCCAACGTTTATGTCTTTCTTTGTCTTTCTTTCTTCTTTCAATTTCGCTTATCTTTCTTTATGATCTATTTCTTTCTTACTTTTTTGGGTCCCCCATCCATATTCCGTCTAAGACAAAGTGTCTCTTAACTACTGCTCAAAACCTAATAACTTCAGAATGCTATTACACATATCGCCAGCCTTGAGAAGAGCCTGAAAAAATTATACATACGTTCTCCGTTTATATATTTTGGGTACCTGTTTGTGCTTGTGGTTAGTACCAGTTCTATATTGACTTATAACTTATTATAGAACCTCCTAACGTTAATTTACAATTGTCGGCCTCGTAGTGATGAACTAACTCACTTCCGAAAGAGTAAGTTGTAAAATACGCTTGTTAATTATCACTCTACGTCAAGTGCCTTTAAAATCAATTTCTCGATTTACATTCGGCTTGTATTATGCTTATTCTTTTATACACAGACTCTGATTCCTTAAAAGAGATCAATAAGTACGTGAATGATTTTTTGTGTATGATTTGTTGAAAATGCATTTAAGTAAAATCCTAATCAGTCAGTGTTGTACCAGTCATGATATCTGTTGCAGGCGTTCAGAAAATAAATGTCAATCCTATATTTTTAATTGTAATGTTTACCTGAAGTCAAACTAAAAGAAGAAAACAGTTTCTCTCGTTGCAATTCCCGGCAGTTTTCAGACCGTCTTAAAACAGTCGTAAACATTTCCTAAAATCTTTCAGATTTAGAAATCAAGAAAAGCACAAAGACAGAAAGAAGTTGATCCTCATGTCTTTTCTTCCAAAGTAAGTAAAATATTATATTAGTTTCAGAGCTATATTTTTTCGACACGAGAAATGTTACCGAACAAATAAAGACAAATTTAAATTGCAGTCGGGATTGATTTTGTAGGGAACGCAGTATTGGAAAACTTTTTCTGTATGCGAACAGCCAACTTCCAATGATTGCGATAAAGAATATTTATTGTCTTCGATTATGTTTTAAATTGTTTTACCTTCAAGATAATTATCGCAAGTACGTAATTATATTAGGTTGTCACATATGAAATGACGCAATTTTGTTGCATTTTTGATTCGGTCGTCTAACGAAGTAACCTCCTTAGTATACAAAAAAACTAGCGGTATAGCCCGGCGTTGCTCGGGTGTAATGAAAGCTTTAAAACTAATCCATGGTCCTAGAGCGCAGACTCTTTGAACGTTGGCACGAAAGGCTAAAAAGCAATAGTTGTTCCCAGTTAAAGCGAAACCGTAGACTGACACACAAACATCATGTCTTTTATATATATATATATATTGTCGATTTTCTGCACTATTGTAAGAACTGCAACCTTGAAACTTCTGAATATCGTTTCTTATGTCTTTGTCTATGAGTGCATCAAATCTGATTAAAATCGGATCACTTCTATAACCCGACTTTTTCGATTATTGATTTTCGATATTTATCGTAGGTACCTCGACACAAAACCTAGCTAAGAACACTCGCAGACGCTTAGAGTACAACTGTGTAAATGTTCAAGAAAATCGGTTCAGCCGTTTCGGAGTCTATAGGTAACGGACACACACACACACACACACACACACACATACACACACAGACAATGTTCCAATTATAAATAAGTTTAGATATTGACTTATTCCAGACTCTTTTTTCTTCCAAAGAAATTTTTCTTTCAAAATATTTTTAACCAATGAAACAATGTCGAGCAATCTTACTCTATTAGTATAAAGTAAGAAAAAGAATCATTTTTGCATACAATCATTACATGCAATTTGAAATGGATACTCCTTGACATTAGTAAGAGAGTAGGCAAGTGGTCAGAATCACCAAAATTGTTGTGGATCCCGGGTGAGGAACCACACAAAAATAATGAACGAAACAGATATTTTAGATAGAAAGTTAGGTCATACTGAACGCACATATACAAACTGGAACGCCGGATAGTCATCCAGAAATACGATTAGTAAGTATATATTATTGTATTGTAGCGGCATTCACCCAGGACGGGTTGAGCCGGCATCCCCAAGAACATTTGAAGCGTCTCTCCCAGCGGCGGCCCACGATCGGCGATCTTGAGCCAGCTCCACTCCGATCTCTGCCCAGTCCCGGTTCCACCTCCGAAATCCCACAATATTTGGGCCCGAGATCGGCTCCATGTCCCCCTTCAGCGTGGCTGCCCACGTCCTCAGCTGACCCCCCGCACGCTTGCGCCAGCCCGGTAGGGGCCTCGGGAAGAGGCAGTCGCGAATCAGCTCACCCGGAGGACAGAGCGCAGCATGGCCGAACCAACGCAGTCGACGGAGTCGGAGAGCAGCCGGTATCGGTTGAAGACGGCATGTTTGACGAAGGGTCGATGTCCGCACCCGATCAATCCGCCGGAAACGCAGGATGCGCCGGAGACAGTCATTGTCGAAGACCTCCACCCTCTTGAGGTCCGCTACGCGCACCGGCCACGTCTCGCAGCCATACATCAAGATGGATCGCACAACAGCTTGGTAGACGCGGCTCTTTGTACGCAGGGCGATCTCCCGCCTTGACCAGAGACACTTCTGGAGGCGGTTGAAGGCGGCCCTCGCAAGGTTGATGCGACGCCCGATCTCATCGCCACCCTGGCCGTTCGGGACAAAAGACGAGCCCAGATAGATGAAGTGGTCCACCATCTCCAGGGGTGTTCCGTCGAGCAGGATGGAAATTTTGAAATCTTCAAAAGCTGTTCCGAGGTGATGGTGCCATGGTTACACCGCCTCCTGATGAAGATCTGGAACACAGAGGTCGTCCCCGCTGACTGGAGAGAGGCAGTGCTTCTCCCCTTCTTCAAAAAAGGCGACAAACGATTATGTAGCAACTACCGCGGAATCAGCCTGATCGATATTTCGGCCAAACTGTTCACAGTCCTGCTACTGAAGCGCTTCCAACTCGCTCGCGACCACCGTACCCGCCCAAGCCAGGCTGGTTTCCGTCCGGGTAGAGGGTGCTCTGACCAGATCTTGATTAGTAAGGCATACATATATATATATATATATATATATATATATATATATATATATACTGGGCGTGTATAATGACAATATACATGCTAAAAGTTTGCCACTTCTACCGAACGCCCATAGCCCAGAGGTAGAATCGCTGACTGACGCCACTTCGGTCGGGTTTTAATCTTGGGTTAAAAGCAATCGGAGTTTAACCGTACTGATGAGCTGTGATACAGCGAAACAGATCTGTCTGCGGATGACTATATATATATATATATATATATATACGAGTCTTGAAGTGAAGCCGTGTTGGAAATACTATATCGTTGTAATATTATTCTAGCCGAGTGGAGCTTAGAGCTACTAAGCCAACTGACGCTGTATTCTCAATATTTATTGTATGAAAGATACAAGTGTGGCACAAGGCCGGTTTGGGTGGGGGGCAAAAAACTCGGGTTGGTCTTCAGTACTTATTCTATACCTAGCTAATCCGACTCACGACCCAAACATAATTTACAATTTTCTCATCCACCACAAGAACGTGTCCATCATCATTCAATCCTTCATACACCAAAATACCTCAAGCATACCAGTGACCTAAAAAACCCAAACTGAGCATAAAATTTTATTGTAAATAATAGATACAAAAACATATTTAAAAATATATCATAAAATGATATATGGGGAGGGGCATGACATAAATTCCCAAAACAATTTTTTTTTAAACAAAATAACAAACAGAAATCATGATTTTAGTTGAACCCAACATTAAGCCAACTGAGGCGTAATTCTCTGTGTAACTTCGGTATCTCGCAGTAACTTACGTTTCAGTAGCGGTACTCTGTATCTCTCCTGGTTCTCTCTATGGCAAGAGTATATGTATACTCAAGTCGAAGGGGAGATCTCACAACAAAAACAATGCCCAAAATTTACACTGCACCCTAATACGTTAATGCTTACTGCTTGGTGGTCTTTCATATTCTTTCTTACTTCAAGCAAAAAAAAAAACAAAAACAATAACAGCAACCAAATAACGTGAAGAAATTGAGTACATGCACGAAAAATTGAAAAAGAAACATCCTAGACTTGGGAATGGCCCAATTTTGGTGCAAGACAATGCTTCATCGCACGCTTCTCAGTCAACTGTCTAAAAGCTTCATAGCCTGGATTATGAAATTTTACCTCATCCTGTTTTTTGCTTCATATCTCTCCTACTGATTATCAATTAATCTCCAATTGTGAGCTTCACATGCGTAATAAAACATTCTCTCATAAGAAAGATGTAATCGAAATATTTGAACAGTTTATTGCATCAAAAGATCAATTTATTTTAAAGAAGCGAGTAAAAATTTAAAGGTAGGTTGGAGAACAGTCATTCATCAGCATGGTGCCTATTTCAACAAAATAAATTAGTTATTTAACATTTGAGAAGCGTTTTATTCATTTCTTATTATGTACTTCATTTCATGTGTGACAAACTAATATATTCTATTTAATAGAATACTGTATATCAATTATAAATAACGTGATAGTTTTCTTTGTATTGTGACTTTATATCCTCGGTTTAACTCTCACAACAGACCTCAAGTGGAATGACTATATAGAATCCATAGCAAAATCCGCTGTTAAGAAGGTCGGTTCTCTGTGCAGGGCCAGGGAGTTTTTCCTTTTGAAACCATCCTGCACATATATAAATCTACCATCTGCTGCCATATCTGTTCGGGTGCTCCTGCTATCTACCTAGGGGTCCTTGACAAAATCCAACGGAGAATCTGTAATATGATCGATCCCGACTTGGCAGCTCGGATACAGTTACTTTCTCACCGGCGCAATGTGGCTTCCCTGTGTCTCTTCTATAAATACTTTCACGGTTTCTGCTCCGATGAACTTAGTTCACTGGTGCCCCCATATATAAATTTACTCGAGCCACAAGATTAGCAACTAGGTCCCACCCTTTTACTGTAAAACTAATAAATTGTAAACTCAAATTCTAATCCTCAGCGTTTTTGTCGCACTTCCCGCCTGTTGAATTCCCTTCCGTTTACTTGCTTTTCCGACAGCTACAATCTCCAAGGATTTAAATGTAAAGTCAATAGTCATCTCCTATCTCACTAACCTGCATCCTCTCTCATGCTCCTTTCTTCGTCCACTCCACTCTCATCAGTATTCTCATCCTTCTCTTACCCATTTCCTGACACCCCCTGTAACCTCTCACACTGTCTCATAACTTTTCTCCTATGTAACCCCCTGCAAAACAGTGGCAATAAAGTACCTTGTTTGGGGCCATATGATTATAAAAAAATAGCCTGTTACAAAAACATTTTCAATCATACCCAACTCATATGCCATTAATTGTAAAAAAAAAATTATAAGAACATTATAAGAAAGACTATCATATGAATTTTATGCAAACATTTTTGTATAGCAAACTCTCGATTCAAAGAAAATTATCACTCTAATTATAATTGATACCCGTATTTAAACAGACACCCCGTTTATTTTAAACAATATTTATTTTGTCTACCAGTTTGCATACTAAAAAAAAATAATCAAGAAAACGTACGTTCTGATTCAAACCACCTCCCCGTGCAAAGTGGTTCCTCTAGCAGAGCGGGGGATACAGGATCGAATTTTACAGGAATACACAAATTTTCCCTGGTACCTGACCAAAATGGTTAAAGTACGTCGTATCTACCGATGGTTCATCCTGCCAAGAAGAACGCAAGTTCAAATCCTGTCAGAGAAAGAATATTTTTGTTCGTTAGGATTTCTCGAACTGTCAGGCCGGTAAAATAATATACTGGTTAATAGAATAAAGGAAATGTCTCCTCAAACACGGTTATTAGGTAAAAATAAAGTTCACGTAATAAAATCTGTCGAATTAATGAATTTCAGAAGTCTATCAATTCTTTAGAAATTGTTTAATTTAATCCAACGGCCTCTGAAATTCGAACACTATTTTCCATATCGAGCCGCTATACATTACACTATTCACGTAATCCTGGTCATGACGATAAACTCCATCCAGCAGTAAGGTTACTGACCGAGAACTTTTGATCTTAATTGATGTTGTTCCCAGGCTCTACCAGACTCGGAGTGGCAGAAAAAGTTAGGATCCCATTTATGATAATGAACCCCCACAAACATAACACTATGAAATTATAAAACAAGATTTTTACAGTAAAAAGACTAGCAATATCAGTCAGTTAAGTGCCATACGTGATACACGCTTGGGCGTTCATGTCTCGAAAGAGACATGACTGACTGGGCAGAAGATTATCCCGCAGTAGGTTTCCATTGCTTTCTGCGGTAGACTGGTTGCCTGCCAAGGCTATAGAACCCAATCTGTCCTGCTATTTAACCCATAACTGGAAGGAAGAGACGGATTAATACCTTGCGCGTAAGTGAATACAATGGATTGAAGTGGAATTCGAACTCGGCTCCCCGGTTTCTCGTTCCGAGCCGATATCCACTGTACCACAACTAGCAATATACCTTTATGTAAAAAATTTACCAACAATGCATATCTATAGTAAAAAACCACCAATATAATGACCCGTAAAACATTTTATAGTAAACAGACCAACAATAAGTTTTATCTGTAAACGATATCATACAGTTGTGTTCGAAATATAGGCACGTGGACAAGTGGTTAGAACGTTTCTGACGATGAAGCCGGTGTTCGAATCACACAATGGTTGATTTGCCAGAACTTTTTGATGTTGTCAGTCTGGAGGAGGTTACTCTTTGGTACGTGCCTGAAAACCATACCGCAGGTTGCTTTATGAGTGAAATTGGGTAGACAGCTTCCTTTGTGGAGTCATCGATGGTTGTGTTATCTCGAAATCACAAGTTATCATGGGCGAAGCTTTGAGCGTCCCTGCCTTGTTCAGCATGAATAACAGATTCATGCTAGATAATGCGCCTTTTCCCAGAAACTGTAACTAAGGTTCTCTCTGCATAGTTGCCGTGTAAACCAGTGATGGGCTCTGTGGGTGTTGAACAAACTTAAGTGTGCCTGAGCAGGCATCTGAAATGGAAATGAACTAACGGCCCTGGTAGAAGAGTTACTCAGAATATGAGTGGCCAGCCATTATTTTTATTATGTTCCAAATAATTAAATGTCGGAATTAAGTGACCGATAGAGAGGGAAATAAGATGCTAAACAAAATATGCCAAACAATCAACGTCACTCGCAGAAATATATGAATAAGAATCTGTTGAAATGGTAAGTGAGTGAGTTTGAGTGTGTTTTGTTTTACGGCATATCAACCACTGTAGGTTATTTAATGCCAAAAAGGTGAGGTTTTAAGGTATTTTTTAATGCTTGGTTATAGTGAGAAAGTCGATTTAGTCAGATTTTAATGAAAATGTTTTGTTTTTATTCTTTTTTTTTATTTTAGAAAACTGAAAATGTCTTCTAGTTTGTATTCAAAAATGTTTTGCTGAGAATAATTTCTATACTATTATAATGTGGATATAGAGTGGGGGATCTAGTCTACATTATAATCAACATATAAACTGATCCCTCACTTTATGGTCACAGTCATCCTTCTCTTACCCTCTTCCTGACACCCCCTGTAACCTGTCACTCTTTCTCGTAACTTTCCTCCTATGTACCCCCCTGCACAACAGTGGCAGTAAAATGCCTTGCTTGGGGCAATATGATTATAAAAAATAGAAATAGTTTGTTGTTGGTTGTTTTTTCTTTCGTGTTGTCTTTCTTTTCCGATTCCAGTTCAACCTGGTTAACAAACAATTTTGCTATATTATTAGAGTTTAATTTTGCTTTTCGTAAAGAAGTAACTGTTTAAACAACAAGGATTAGCTTACACACTGTTTTGCGTTAGAATTTCATTATCAATTAAATGCCACCATACCTGATTTCAAACATTTACAACTTGTTATCCAACAATGAACGCCGAAAAACGGACTTCTAAACAAAGCGTACGTACAAAATTAACTCATAATATGTTATTAGTTTCCCGCCAATTCTCTAAGCTAAAAGGAAATAAACAATTTTTCTTTAGGTAGGAGTTCCCACGCCAAATACTTATCTTATTATTATCAAGAGAGAGCAAATATGTACGCTTTCTGCGAGATCTAAAATGGAAAATCTTATATAGAAGGATTCTTCGAAGTGCAATTCTATTAGATGTATTTGTCAGATGCTATGCAAGAATTCCACTTATCAATGAATCGCCATTTTGATAAGATGCTCATTGGCGATATGCTATTTCATGAGGACAAAATGAATATTGCAACCTGAAGAAAATAGTGTTAGGGACCAATAAAAAAAAAGAGAAATTAAAACTAATGGTTGAATAAAAGAAATGAAGAAACAAAGAAATAAAGAGATAAAGAAAGAAAGAAAGAAAGAAAGAAAGAAAGAAAGAAAGAAAGAAAGAAAGAAGCTGTAAGTAAGCAAGATTAAAGACAGAATGAAAAGGAAGAAAAATGTTAAAATATTTGACAAATAAAAAAGACTGGAAAACAGGATCAAAGACTGAAAGAAAAAGAAAAGACAAAGAAAATAAAGAAAAAAAAAGAACGACAGAAATAATGAAGATAATTTTTACCAATTTAAGCTAAAGTTAGAAAAAAGTAGAAAACGAAAACAAAAGAAACGTCATGTGATGAGAAGAAAAATAATTCCGATACATCAAGAGAATAATCAAGAGGGAAATAAAATCAAAACGAAAAAAGGTTTTATATGAATAACTGTCCCCAAATATTTTAATTGAAAACGTTTTGTTTTCAGTGTACCTTTCAAAATTGAACTTAATCTTCTCACTTTTTTTTCAATTGGAGTAGATAGACTAAACTATCGCCCGGTTCACACTCCACCCACGTCTACTGAACAGGTGAAGAGGGTCATCCCCTGTTCCCTGTTTAGAATGTGGCTTGCGGTTCTCTCTTTTCCAATCTCTTCACTCTTATGTAGCCCCCTGCACATTAGTGGCGTTACCGCCTTCCTCGGTGTGATATGATTAAAAAAGAAAATCTTTTTTGGCACCATGTTTCCAAATAGTACTTTCTTCTCTTATTGGAATCAAACAAAAACATGAAATAAATAGACGAAATCCAATGTGGGATACGTTTTCATCGTTTCCAGAAAGTCAGTTAAAGGCCATACGGGATACACGCTTCGGCGATCATGTCTCAAAAAAGACATGACTCTCTGGGAAGAAGATTACCCCGCAGTAGGTTACCATTGCTTTCTGCGGTAGACTGGGTGCCAGCCAAGGCTATAGAACTAATTAATTGGGGATCAATTCATTACTTCATAACAATAGAAAACCGGTCCCCCACTTTATACTCAGTAGAGGCCATAATCATGTTTCCAACTATTATATTCAGTCAGTCAGTTAAGTGCCATAGGTGAGACACGCTTGGGCGATCATGTCTCAAAAGAGACATGACTGCCTGGGCAGACGATTATTCCGCAGTAGGTTGCCATTGTTTTCTGATTACCAGCCACGGCTATAGAACCCAATCTGTTCTATTATTTAACCTATAACTGGAGGGAAGAGACGCGTTAATACCTTTCCCAAGGGTATTAGTGTTTTAGGGAATGCAGGGAATTCAACTGGAATTCGAACTCAGCTCCCTGATTTCGCGTTCCGAGCCGATATCCAGTGCACCACAACGTACACCCGCTTCCAGACAACTGGATTAAAATGGACTCCAGTCTGGATGACGCACAGCCAATATTATTTTGAATATTAAAAACATCAAAGACTAGGAAGAGATTTAATGTCGCTTTCGTTTTTTCTCTCTTTTTGTTGTTCATATATTTATTTATAACTGAGTTTTCCAGTTAAACGACTATTTACGTCTTCACTATCAAATTATTGGCAATCGGGAAAAAATATTTTTTTTTTCTGTTTTCTTATGTAAGTGCTGATTTTTATGATATTTAAGTTTCCATAACAGGGGGCAATTTCGATAAAATAGCATTAACTACCTACAAAGAACTTGCACAATGAAGACGAGGGAGACACAGCCTTTTAGTAATATGACTATATTGTTGTCATTGATCTTAAGTTGATATGCTCTCATAAAATAATCATAAATCCAACGGCCAATATAATAACGAAATATGACAATGAATAGAAAACGAAAGTAGTAATTTATTCTTGTACAGTCTATCCAGGAGAGTAGAACGGCTTTTTTTTTCTGAACTGGTTACCCTTCGTTAATTAAATCCGCTAATGCTCACTTTTCCTTGTTTGAAACCGGGGTAGGAGTGTTAATACGTGATAGGCAAAATTAGACATAGAATTCTCCACTTGACCGTGTTCCAGAGTTTGCCTAGACATTTTAGCTGACCTGATGGAAACAAAAAGGAAATTAATACAGATCATCAGGAAGAGACAGCTAAAGTTCCTGGGTCATGCATTGAGGAAAGAGGGCTTAGAGAATTTGTTACTAACAGGCCAGATAGAGGGGAAAAGAGACAGGAAAGCAACGGATAACGTATTGGAAGGACCTGATCAGGTGGATGATGGAACGAGGGTTGCATAAGGCGTGCTAAGAGCCACTTGGAATAGGGAGACGTGGAAAGTCATGATCGCCTAAATCCTGAAGGGACAAGGCACATTGAAGAATATATATGCCAACTGTTTATAAGAAATTATAATGTGGATATAAAGTGGGGGATCAAATCTATATTATAATCAATATATAAACTGATCCCTAATTTTGTGGCTATGTTAGTTTCTATACATTTATATTTTAGATTTATGAGCTTCAACTAGTGGATGACAGAACGGGGGTTGCATGGTGTAACAGGAGAAGGCGTGCTAAGGGCCACCAGTGATAGGCAGACGTGGAAAACCATGATCGCCTACGTCCTGAAGGGACAGGGCACATTGAAGAAGAATATATATGTCAACTGTTTATAAGAAATTATAATGTGGACATAAAGTGGGGGTCAAATCTATATTATAATCACTATATAAACTGATCCCCAAATTTTGTGGCCATGTTAGTTTCTATACATTTATATTCTAGATTTATGGGCTTGAGCAGGTTGATGACAGAATGGAGGTTGCATGGTGTTACAGAACAAGGCCTGCTAAGAGCCACCAGGGATAGGGAGACGTGGAAAGCCATAATCGCCTACGTCCTGAAGTGGCAGGGCACATAGGAGAAGAATATAGATGCCAACTGTTTATAAGAAATTAAAAAGTGGATATAAAGTGGGGGATCAAATCTATATTATAACCAATATATAAACTGATCCCCAATTTTATGGCCATGTTAGATTCTATACATTTATATTCTAGATTTATGGGCTTGAGCAGGTTGATGACATGATGGAGGTTGCATGGTGTAACAGAACAAGGCCTGCTAAGAGCCACCAGGGATAGGGAGACGTGGAAAACCATGACCGCCTACGTCCTGAACGAACAAGGCACATTGAAGAAGAAGAAGAAGAATAAGAAGAAGAAGAAGAAGAATATTCATGGGACTTCTTAAATTCTGACATTTTTGAAAAATCAATAATATTTTACTTTTGTATAAAATCACCTTTCACAAAATAAAATCAGAAACAAATTGTTAATTGCCATGATTGACAATGTCTTAAAAGGAAACGACTTAAAAGATAATAGTCAGTCAGTTAAGTGCCATACGTGATAAACGCTTGGGCGATCATGTCTCGAAAGAGACATGACTGACTAGGCAGAAGATTATCCCGCAGTAGGTTGCCATTGCTTTCTGCAGTAGACTGGTTGCCGACCAAGGCTATAGAACGCAAGCTGTCCTGCTATTTAACCCATAACCGGAAGGAAGAGACGGATTAATACCTTTCCCAAGGGTATTTGCGCGAAAGTGAATACAATGGATTCAAGTGGAATTCGAACTCGGCTCCCCAGTTTCTCGTTCCGAGCCGATATCCACTGTACCACAACGCACATCCATCAAAAGATGATAACCTGCGCCAAATATTTTTATCATAATTTAAATTATATAACTTCCCTGGAAAGCATAAGCATTATAAGTAAATACACTTATATGAAAATTTAATATCAGAAATTTGAAATTCATCAAATATATAGATTATCTGTATTTCATATGAGGACAATTTATTTTCATATTTTTCTGCGTAAGCCGCGCAACATCCACCCAACCTCGCTATGATTTGGCACAGGGAAATAACTCTTGGCTCAAAATCTAGTATCAGATCGCTGGATCGAACTAAGAATGAAGTCATCCATGAAATTCATTGTTCTCTAGAGATTAACGTTGACCCTCTCTCTGACAAGATCAAAGGCTGTGGCCAAAGCGTGAATAGATTAATAGACATTTATCGAATAAATCAGCCCAGTCTATTTACAAAGACACGTGTGGGCAGTGCAAATCGTAAGCGTCTAGAGTTGATCAAGGACAAGAAATACAACTTGAGTTAATATTTAACTTTATCTACATCCTTTATTATTCGTTGGGGTTAGCAACCCCAGTCAATGATCGATTAGACTTAAGACAAAACGGACGCTTCATTGCAAGCCAGATTCAAATGGCAAATGCCAATCATAAGAGATTCATCTTCCCTTGAATCACACACACACACACACACACACACACACACACATATATATATATATATATATATAGTAAAATAGAATTTAGAAGAAAAACATAACCTCCACCTGTATCATTTTTTAATATTAAAATATGAATATTAATTAGGATCGGGTCTTTGGGATTTACCTTCCTGCTTTTGGATTAAAGTTTATATATATATATATATATATATATATATATACTAGCAGTATAGACCGCCGTTGCTCTGGTGTAATGAAAGCTTTAAAACTAATCCATGGTCTTAGAGCTCAGACTCAGCCTAAATAATATTTGTGTGAAGTTTGGTGAGAATCGGATAAAAATTGTGGATTTGTATAAAGGGCATACAGACAGATAAACAGACACACACAAAAACATCTTGCCGTTTATATATATATCTATATCGATTTTCTGCACTATTGTAAGAACTGCAACCTTGAAACTTCTGAATATCGTTTCTTATGTCTTTGTCTATGAGTGTATGAAATTTGATTAAAATCAGACCACTCCTTCTATAACCCGATTCTTTCTATTATCGATTTTCGATATTTATCGCGGATACCTCGATACAAAACCTAGCTAAGAACACTCGCAGACGCTTATAGTACAACTGTGTAAATTTTCAAGAAAACAGGTTCAGCCGTTTTGGCGTCTATAGGTAACGGATACACACACACACACACACACACACACAAACAACGTTCCATTTATAAATAAGTAAAGATAATGTTTGATATACCTAATATATGTATATTTTCTTAGTTATAGGTACCTTTATTTTAAATATTAAAAAGAAATTAATCTCTTTTATTTTAAATATATTTTCCGACTATTTTAAATATAAATTTCCTTTTTTGTTTAAATAAAAAATAACAATCCCTGTATAATATATGGACTGCGAAAGATATTTTACATTTTTGAATTATATAACGATAAGTCTCTACTCAACATCTGGAGATTGAGTTGTTCTACTGCAGTTGAGGAAATAATGTGTATTTTTCAATGTATATATAATAGCGCTGTTATATTACGTCGAGCATTATTTTATTACCGCCAACACTCAATGTGATTTGTCTTATATATATATATATATATATATATATATATATATATAATTATGAATTAATTGTACATTGCGACACGGAAATCTCTAAGTTTAGAGATTCTCTTCATCAGGTAATGTTGGATGTTGGTTTTGCAAATGATTTACATTCAAATACAAAAGAAAACTTCGGTTTGCTGTTTATGTACGTGGGAAGATATAAAATTTACGTGTGTGTTTCCTTTAACTAATCAGAGCAAAGATTCATTTTGGAATTTGGCCCCAAAGAATACATACTAACTTCTTTCCTCCTTTTTCCCTTTCCTTCCGTATCTCTTTTCTTCTCTTTCCTTCCTAAAGGACAAGATGTCAACCTGCTTTTAACCTAATTTTATCTTTTCCATTTTTTACTTTTGTTTTTATTGCTTCTCACTTAGTTTTATTGTCTTTTATGTGATGTGCCTATTCAGTACCAAGATTGTCCTTTTCGTTTTCTTATAATTTTGTACTCCTCTCCTACAGAACAGGTCAGGGATAAAGAAACAGATAAACATTATTCTTCCTATCAGTGGTTTTCTAGTTCTAATTTTTTCAAAACCTTTTATTTATAAGTAACGTTTTCGTTTTTTCCTGATTAACTTACTGCTATCCTAATCTCATCTTTCTGATATTTGTTTATATATTGTAAAACTTTTTTTGTAAAAAAAGATTTTTTATAAACAATTTTATGTACCAAATTATTTTATTTTGATATTTCGTCAATTATTATTTTCTTTAAGCGACTTATTGTTTATATGCATGTCATTT
This sequence comes from Ascarosepion bandense, assembly GCA_037127315.1. NCBI lineage: Eukaryota > Metazoa > Mollusca > Cephalopoda > Sepiida > Sepiidae > Ascarosepion > Ascarosepion bandense. The sequence goes on along the minus strand of JBBBDQ010001003.1, from coordinate 2,104,569 downwards.
CATTTAGAGTTTTGTTATCCATATTCTGATGTGAACATTTTGCAATGTTCACATATGACATTTATCTCATTGCGTTAATTTAATAGATTTTTATTCTTAAGTGATTTGTTCATATATAGTTTTTCAGATAGCGGTAATGAACATGGTTCATTTAAGAACTTACCTGTTTTAGCTTCTTTTAGAATTTTCCACCTTATTGTGGGTACTTTTTTGTTTCTTCTAGATACCAATGATATTTCGATAAGGATGTTCTATTTTTGTACTTGTTATTATTGAATGATATATATTTAAAAATCGCTTCACCCCAAGCAAGGCTGTATTGCCATTGATGCGTAGGGGTGTGAATAAGAGGTGAGTGAAAGCTTAGATAGGTAGAGTGCGAATAGAAAAACGGAACCAGTTACAAGGATTGTCAGAATGGGTAAGAGAAGGGTATTAATAAATAAAAACTATATCCCTTTCATTACAAATTTCTTTGTTGACTTTAGGATATACAAATATAAGCAGATGCATCTATTTCAAGATACTATTTATGGGCAGTATTTATAGGAATTATTCATTGGCGCATTGTCATAGAACCTCTACGTAGACGAGAGGTCAAAGCATGTCGGACTTAATGAGAGTTCGCCACCCTTGGAAATAGCAAGATCGAATACTGTCAAAGAGCGCATATTTTTCTCTAATAATGATATCTTGAAATTTCAAACTGGTAAATAGAAACAAATAAACGGGGCGTCTACTAAAATACACGTATCCACTAAAATAATGCTTAAGTAACAAAACCATTTGCACATATATGCAAATGGTTTTTAAACATTATTATATATATATATATATATATATATATATATATATATATATAGGTTTCATTGAATAATATAGGCAAGTTCTGTCTATTTATTTTGTGTAAGATCCGTTCGTATGATCTGATTAGCTTGATTGATAGTGCTGTCATGGAAAGACGACAAGAAATCGCAATAATTGTTGATTTTTTTTATCAGGGCTGAGCATTCGGCTTACATAAGCCATTATCAAAGGATGAACATTTATTGTTCAGTGAACATAGAACATTTAAATTATTTTTAACAGAGTGGAGTTATACAGAGAAAATTAGACAGGTCCATTTTTTTGTGTCGCACATGGCTGTAGGCCGAGAAGGAATGGTGGTAGTGGGTTTTTGGTCAATTGAGTGTATAGTGGCATGAGGGATTGGTCTGGGAACTGCTGCTACTATGGTGTAGGGGGTAAGTATAATAACTATGACCTCTCCCGTCGATTATACGCATTGAGGTATGTTAGTAGAGGTGTCGAAATTTATTTTATTTAGGCTAGGTTTAAACTGTTTGATGGAGATAGCTTCTAGAATTTTAAGTTTTCGTTTATTATTTTCTTGTCTAAGTATATGCGTATTTTCAACAAGTGTTTTCCTAAGAAGTGTGTGTTGATAGTCGTTGTGTTTTAAATGTCGGAATATGTTAGAATTTTCATTTAAGTGTAATGTAAGTCTCCGCGAAAGTGAGTTAGTAGTATGTCCAATGTAGGTGTTATTTAGTTTGTTAGAGATACATTCTCGAAAGGGGCATTTGAATTGATGCACTAAATTGTTTTTTTGCAAATCGCTAACGGCGGGGGAGGAGTCGTTGCGGATGATTGAGTTGGATGTTGTGGATTTAGCGTAATATATGATAAATTTATTTCTTTGTTGGGGTCTGTCGGAGAGATATTAGTGTTTATGAGTTTTTTTAGGATATTTTCATCTAGTTGGTAGTTGGTGTGCATTTGGCTACGATATGTTTGGGGTTGGTTGGGTTATTACCATGTGTTTTTTTTTTCGTGTTCAGGTTTATAAGGAAATGTCGTATTTGTTCATCAACTATGTAATTAGGAAAATTATTGTTGATGAGTGTCTGTTTTATGTTTTTGAGTTCAGGGTGGAAGATGTGTTTTGTAGACGAGTTGGTTTTTGCTCGATGTAGTAGATTTTTTTGATTGCTCATTTGTAATAGTGGGGGTATGCGCTAATATAATTAAGTGTGGAGGGATTTTTGTTGGTGGGTTTTTTATATGGTGAGATAGTGAACTTACAGACCCCAACAAAAGAATTAAATTTATCATATATTACGCTAAAGACATCAGGCTTCTCTTTATATTATTCAGAACCAAAAAACAGAAATTTTTCGTCTAAATTAGTCCGACTATAAGTTCTTTGATTATGCACGTTTCAATTTCTGTCTCACGCAATGGAGTCATCACATTTCACTAAATGTCTGCTGGCTTAATACGGCTGGAAAGCAAGTAGAATGTCTGCTTTTCCAACTCCGAACCGTTTTTCATTACACTACCCGCACGGACAGTAAAACAAAATTGATTTTGGAACAAATATCTACGAACTAAGATTAGTATTGGACAGAGTAACAAATTGGAAGCACTCAGTGAGGATTGAAATCAACATAAAATTGCTATTATGCAATGATTTTAGTTTCTTTTGAAACGTTAAATAATTTACATTAGAATAATGCTTTTTTGCTTATCAAACATTTTTTCGTGTTTTTAATCATTAACTTTTGGGATGAATACACGTCATAAAATATTTGTGGAAATTATAATACATTTTCTTGTTACAACAACATTACAAGACCATTCATTTGCAATTTTAACGCCACAAAACAAAACTTGCTTTCTATTAATCATCTGCGAGACACTGTTCTGATTTTTGACTGATGCTAACCTCCAGGAAAGTGATTCGCCACGTTTTCTTCGGCTAATAATTTTTTCTATTGACATAAAGTGGAAAGGTGATATTGAAAAAATTACTTGGTCTGCTTCTAGGAAACTGTGTTACGCTAGACAGGTTTATATCCAGAATATATTCTACTAGCAGTATAGACCGGCGTTGCTCGGGTGTAATGAAAGCTTTAAAACTAATACATGTTCCTGGAGCTCAGACTCTTTGGACGTTGGCACGAAAGACTAAAAAGCAATAGTTGTTTCCAGTTAAAGTTAAACCGTAGACTGAAAGAAAAATGAATGGATGTAAGTCAAATTTGGATTTCCTGGTATCGATATCAAATAAGTCTTTTTCGTCGTAAACTGAATTTTGAAGGTTAAATAAGTCCTCTGAGTAAATGGTATCATGGCTGAGACTAAGAACTACAATTATACCTACTTAGAGCCAAACCCGAAGCAAAAACTAAAATAAAAGGGCTGAAAAAATACAGATATACAGGCAGATAAACAGACACACACACAAATATGTTGCCTTTTATATATATATATATTATCGATTTTCTGCACTATTGTAAGAACTGAAACCTTGAAACTTCTGAATATCGTTTCTTATGTCTTTGTCTATAAATGTATCAAAGTTGATTTATATCGGACTACTTATTCTATAACCTGATTTTTTCGATTATCGATGTTCGGTATTTATCGGGGGTATCTCGACACAAAACCTAGCTAAGAACACTCGCAGACGCTTATCGTACAACTGTGTAAATTTTCAAGAAAATCGGTTCAGCCGTTTCGGAGTCAATAGGTAACGGATACACACACACAGACACACACACACACAAAGTTACATTTATAAATAAGTTTAGATTAGATATATCTATCTTCTACCATTCGTCCATTCTTTGAATATTGCTGCCACATACGGTCCTGTGCTCCTGATATATATTTAGAGAGTCTTGATAGAATCCAAAGAATCTTTTAAAAATATCAGTCCTGACCTGGCATTCCGTCTACAGTTACTTAACCACCGCCGTAATGTAGGTTTCATGTATCCTTTCTATAAATACATTCATAGTAACTTTACTGATGAATTTTACTGTATTAATAGTCCCAATATTATACAGTTGTATTTGCTAGACGTAACCGTAGGTTCTATGCTAACAGTTTCTTTTCTTGAATTTCTTCCCTGGGGAGCTGTCTGCCAGTTTGACGCTTTCAACTCGTCTTTGATCTTCAAAAATGTAAATGTAATGTCAATTGCTATCTACTCTTTTCTTTATTCTTATTAATTTATTGCCTTTCCGTGACACCCAATGATGTGTAGGGCAGCGTTTTGGCTGTTTCCGTAACAAACTGTTTTTTTATGGGGCAAAGTTATTAGCCCTGCGCCTAACCGCCAATCCTGGAGGAAGGTGATTTACTAAGGGTAGCTTTGACGTGACACACGGACGAAAGTAAGGGACACTCAGTGAGGATCAAACTCACTACTCAACTGTAATGATTCAAGCGAGACAAGCGTGTTAACCATTACACCACCGTTGGGTGCCTATTCATTTATTGTTCTCTCTCATTAATGTTGTTTTGCTTTTTCTTATTCTTTCACACAACGAGGTTGAGGCTACCGTTTCTTTACACTCTTCAGTACTTCAATCAACTCCATTCTCGTTTCATGTCGGAGTTCTGTTTATTTACTAGATTACTCTTTAACCGGCACAAGGCCATAGTCTGTAAAACTTTCCCTCGGTTTTGTTCTATTTTCATTCTCCTGTAATTTCGCCCGGTTTCTAAAGGTCATTTACTAATTTTTGACCAGACGGACAAATGACCGCAACAGAAAGTATTTTCAGAAGACTGAACATAATACCCCGGCCAACTGACCTGCAAAATGAACTTGTTAACCATCACGCTGTGTTAGACAACTTTGTGTAGCCCGCAGGTGCAACTACATTCACCATTAGAGTTTCCTTTCAATGTTTATAACCGTTAATACCGCTCTGTTGACCTGGTCCGCGTCATCCGTCAAAATCATCATATTCGAAAGAAAGATTCTCTTCTCACAAACTGATTTCGCTTTTATTTATAAATTCGGACGCATGGTGTTTGCAGTATTTCCAGTGAATAACCACTGAATCGTATTTGGTTTTATTAATCCTTTGCCTCAAGCACTGTTGGATTTTGCCCGGGTGATTCAGTGAGTAGAAAATATAAAAAGACAAAATTTCTAGCAATCATTGCAGACATGATTATTCTTCAAAAGTTTATCTAGTGAAGATTTTTAAAGAAAAGCCGCATCAAGATAAGCCACATGGCGTGAAACGATTTTTAAATATATATCATTTAATAATAACAAGTACAAAAATAGAACATCCTTATTGAAGGTATTGGTATCTAAAGGAAACAAAAAAAAAACACCTACAATAAAGTGGAAAATTCTAAAAGAAGCTAAAACATTTAAGTTCTTAAATGAACCATATTTATTATGTCTATAGGAACATAGACATATATGATCAATTCTATGAAGAGTAATAAAACGAAGAAACGAATAATGCTTAGACACTTGGTTAATTTCCAATGCAGATTGTTTTCTCTAGCCTTGATTAGCTGCTAGTCTAGGAGAATTTACTCTCGTCTCGATCAAACATCTGCCAAGCCTGACAAAGCAAACCTCACTGCCAAGCTTGAAAAGGACCTCCAATCCGAGGTGGACTGAGGTAAAAAATGGCTCGTAAATTTTAATGCTACCAAAACTAAGCTGCTATCTGTTAACCATCACAAACAATCGTTCCTCCCGCCCATTAACATGGACCAGGCTTCACTCCCTGAAAGTAAAACACTGCGCCTCCACGGAATAACTCTCGCACCAGACCTCAAGTGGAACAACTGTATAGAATCCACAGCTAAATCCGCTGGTAAGAAAGTCGGTTCTTTGTGTAGGGCCAGGAAGTTTTTCCCGTCCGAAACAACCCTACACATATACAAATCTACCATCCGCCAATGCATTGAATACTGCTGCCATATCTGGTCGGGTGCCCCTGCTATCCACCTCGGTGTCCTCGACCAAATCCAACGGAGAATCTGTAATGTGATCGATCCTGACTTGGCAGCTAGGATACAGTCGCTTTCTCACCGACGCAGTGTGGCATCTCTGTGTCTCTTCTACTAATACTTTTACGGCTTCTGCTCCGATGAACTTAGCTCACTGGTAGCCCCTATATATGAATTTCCTCGAGCCATAAGATTAGCAACTAGGTCCCACCCTTTTACTGTGAAACCAATAAATTGTAAACGCAAATTCTACTCCAACAGCTTCTTTTATCGCACTTCCTGCCTGTGGAATTCCCTTCCGCATACTTGCTTTCTCGACAGCTAAAATCTCCAAGAATTTAAATATAAAGTCAATAGTCATCTCCTATCTCACTAACTTACATCCTATCTCTCATGCTTTTTACTCCGTCCACTCAACTCTCATCAGCATTCTTATTCTTCTCTTTCCCACTTTCTGACACCCCCTGTAACCGGCCACTCTTTCTCATAACATTCCTCCCATGTAACTCCCTGCACAATAGTGGTAGTATAATGTCTTGCTTGGGGCCACACGATTATGAAAAAAAAATAAAAAATAGAAAAATAAAAAGTCTTAATTTAAAACTCTGGAACTGTACAAAGACGGTTACATATAGGGGTGCGATTATTATGTTTGCGAAGCAACAACACTGTTGATTTTAGTATTTTAGAACGATTAATCAGAATGTTGTTAACACCAACGGGTATTGGGAAAAATGAAAGTGTCACACATAGGGACTCCTACAATTTTTATAGCATTTAACCTCGAAATAGGGTTAACAACTATATACAAGGTGTCTCTAAAGTCTGGTCGTACTAACAAAATTGAATATTTTCAAGAAATAAAATTTTCAATACCATTTTTTTATTTTATTTTATAATAATTTTACCCCAAGCAAGAAAGAACTGCCACTGGTGCGCACAGATTTATAAAGAAAAAAAAAACAGAGCACAAGAGATGCCAAGGAAAGGATGGAAGTTTCATGCAATTAGAGGAGCTGAATGAGTTTTTAGGGCAGTAGAAAATGGCAGTAAAAGTGGCATTTAAACTGTTAGAGATTGTAGCTATCAGATTAGCAAGTATACAAAAGACAGTTCTATAGTCGGGATACCGGGAAAAGGAGGTCATCAGAGTAGAGGCCGTGAAAATAGTTGTAGAAAAGACAGAGAGAAGCCACAGTGAGAAAGTGACTGAAGGTGAACTGCCAAGTTGGGATCTCCTACGTTTCAGATTCTCGTTTCTATTTTCTCGAGAACCTCAAGATGAATAGCAGTTGCACTTGATCAGATATAGCAACCGTATTTAATTTTTGGATGAATGGTAAATTTACAAATGTGCAAAATGGATTTTTGAATATTAACAAATAAAATCTTCAATATGATTTCCATTATTTAAGATTCAAAAGTTGATTCACTTTCCAAAATCCACGTGAACCCGAGGAAATAAACCTATATTGCCGTCGATTTTAGCACCTTAACTCCTTAATTCGTTCAATCAATTGTGTTGCATATGAAGCCTTCATTGAGTACACCTTCTCCATTAGAAAGTTTGACAAAGCCAGGTTAAATCTGTGAAGTTAAAAAGATTATAAATAAAGTTCAAGAGATTTCCTTTATGTCTCGACATTAGTGATACCTTTTATATAAATATCGTAAGTAATGTTCTTTTAAAAAACCACTATGAACCACAGGATTAAAATACATTCTATGAAAAAGTTATTGGTTTTATATTTGATTTTCATCGATGAACATCTCGGCTTTGATATGCTAAATGTCTTGATCAGTTCCCCAGACAATAGCATCATAAAAGAAATACTAGTTAATCGAAAGTTTTACCGGAGCCTAAGTGATTTCTTTTTTATTCAATCCATCATTATTGACAGCAGTGACCTTGCAAATGTAATTCTACTTTTAAATTGAAAAGTTCTAGCCGACACGTGAGTAAAAATCAATAATCAATAAACATCAAATCACCAGTGTTTATCGACGTGAAATGAAACGCGTTAAAATCAAAATCAGCTCCATTTGTGTCGCATCAAAATACAAATTCTGTGGGTATTACTAGTGCTGAAGCAGTTCGTCTCAAGTCAAAAACTTTAAAGGCCTCATAAACGCCCCATTGATTCTAATTCTTTTACTTTTCAGAAGCCAACAGAGCCGTGTCTTTTGTTGTTGATGGTATATAATTTGCCCGAGTAAGATTTGTGGTTTCAGTATTTTAATATTTATTAGTTTCTTTGGACATAAGTAATCAACCCTAATTCTCATGTTTATGCATAACATAAGATATATTCGAACAAATAGAGAATTCTTTTCTTCAATAAATATTGCTCTTATCACACCTGTTTGCTTAAAAATCTCACGACCTCCTCATGAGGTGATCAGGCTTAGTAAGTTTTGTTTTACAAAGATATTTTGGTAAATGTAGATAAAGATTTCAGACATGAATTTGAAATTATTCTTCACAATTTTTTTAAAAATGACCACAAAAATGTTTAACACTGTTTATATTTATTCAGTCAAAAATGAGGGCAAACTATTTGAGAGGATAACACACACACACACACACACACACACACACACACACACACACACACACACACAGCATTATTGTTGAGTTTTATGTAATTTTTCATGTGATCTTATTATTTTTCTTTTCACTATATATCTAAACTTATATATAAATGGAACTTTGTCGGTGTGTGTGTGTCTGTGTGCCGTTACCTATAGACTCCGAAACAGCTGAACCGATTTTCTAGAAAATTTACACAGCTGTACTATATGCGTCTGCAAGTGTTCTTAGCTAGGTTTTGTGTCGAGGTACCCCCGATAAATATCGAAAATCGCTAATCGACAAAAAACGGGTCATAAAAAGAGTGGTCCGATTAAGCAAATTTGATACACTTATAGACAAAGACATAAAAACGATATTCAGAAGTTTCAAGGTTGTAGTTCTTATAATAGTGCAGAAAATCGATAATATATATATATAAATAAAAGTCAAGATGTTTGTGTGTGTATCTGTTTATCTGCCTGTATATCTGTATTTTTTTTCAGCCCTTTTATTTTAGTTTTTGCTTCGGGTTTGGCTCTAAGTAGGTATAATTGTAGTTCTTAGTCTCAGCCATCAGAGGACTTATTTAGCCTTCAAAATTCAGTTTACGACTAAAAAATAACTTATTTGATATGGATACCAGGAAACCGAAATTGGACTTACATCCATTCATTTTTCTTTCAGTCTACGGTTTCGCTTTAACTGGAAACAACTATTGCTTTTTAGTCTTTCGTGCCAACATCTAAAGAGTCTGAGCTCCAGGGCCAGGGATTAGTTTTAAAGCTTTCATTACACCCGAGTAACGCCGGGCTATACTGCTAGTAATATATATTTGGCCTCCTCTCAATAATAATGTCAGTTTTTTTTCCTTTACCTAACCTGTTTAAATACAACTATTCGATGAACAGAAAGAAATGTTTAGACATATGTTAAAGCCTTTCTCTTGACAAAATAAAACAGAGACTTTTTTCTTTACTCTCTTTTTACATGCATATTTATATGCGTCTTGGTGCAGTAGATATCGGCTTGGAACGAAAAATTGGAGAACCTAGTTCGAATTCCAGTTCAATTCGTTGCATTCACTTACGCACAATACCCTTAGGAATGGCATTAATCCGTTGCTTCTCTCTCCAGATATGGATTAAATAGCATGGCAGATTGGGTTTTATAGCCTTGTTTTACAACCATTTCACAACCATTTTACAAACAATCTACCGCAGAAATTAATGGCAAGCTACTGCGGGAAAATCATCTGCTCAAGTGTATCACGTATCTCACATAAATGACTGATTATATGTATGTATATATGTGTGTTAGTATTTAGGACTTTGTGGGTATATATGCTTATAATTGTGTGTATTTCTTTTAATAATGTTCATTTAATACAAATCTGAAGAGATACCCAAGGTAGAGCCTTACTGAATGAGGTGTAACCTATGGGTATACAATTAGAAAGTAGTGGGTGAAGGATATGCATGATAAATAACGATTGGCAATTGACTTCATTTGGGTAAGATATTAATTTCACGAAAGCGTGTATTCAGACGTCTGCTACCCCTCTCAAAATTTGATTCTTTTGGAAAAGATATCCGGGTGGAACTTTCTTTTCTTCACAATTGGAATACTGAAAGAATGAGCTTGCTTCGACTCCGTAGACGAGACAAAACAAGTGTTAGAAAAATGGTTTGTACCGGAGGGATTAAAAAATTGGGATGGTCAAATATTTGCCCCGAAAAGAATGTTGAGTCCGCACGAAAGAGGCAGCGTAAGTGTATATATATATATATATATATATATATATATATATGTGTGTGTGTGTGTGTGTGTGTGTGTGTGTGTGTGTACGAAAGTATGTAAATATTTATATAAGTGTTTGTAAGAGTGTATGTTATAAGGGTATACGTGCATTATATCCGTATTCTTAGAAATTTATGTATATATATATATATATATATATATATATATATATATATATATATTGTATATACACACTACTGGCCATAATTATTAGGCCGCCCCAGTTTTTTAAAAGAAATTATGTATTTCATACTATATTTATTATTTATTGCTAAGTGGATTATTCTAAATGAAAATAAAATGTTTCATTTGTTATTATTACTTTGTAAAATTTTACCAGGCAAGAAAGCAAAGATGAACTCGTCCGAATCACCCTAAATTTTCTTCATTCTTTCATTGATGAAACTGCAATATACGGAATTATTAAATATTTATAAACTCATTTGATGCATATGTAATTGTTCAATATTTACAAAAGAATCATTCTATTTTCATTTACCTGGCAACAAATACTAAAAATAGTATGAAATTCTAAATTTTTAAAACACTGAGGTTGCCTAACTATTACGACTGGTAGTGTATGTAAGTGCGTATTTTAATATGAAAATCTATGTATGTAAATGTTTGGTAGTATATATATTTGTATGTATGTGCACACCCAGTTTATTCATATGTATGAGTGTAAGAGTTTATAAGATTTAGAGAGTGATTACGCTTCCATCTCTCGTATTAAGAGGGTAAGTGAAATCGAAACCGCTTTAATAGGAATGAAACTGATAGTCGTAAAAGTTCCGTTATTGGATTTATTGAAAAATGGCGGCGCCTGCAGATATCTTTTGCACATCAGTTTACCAATAATTATTTCACTTTTTCTCCTGACGTTTCACTATGAACAGGATCTTGATATCCTTCCGTGAACAGACCGAATATTTTTTGCGCCCCCACTAGTAGGTGAATGAGGCGTTGTAAAAGAGACGAAAGACTAACGGATATGCAACTTTAGATACATAACTTTTAAAAATTTATCTGTTCACATAACTCCGCAGTTACGTACAGATAATGCCTTTTTTCTTTCCCTTTCAGTCATGGCCCGTATGCAAGTATATTTAGAAGACGAGAAAAAGAGAGATAATTTTAGTTTCAAATGAATAAATGCGAACAAAAACGCAAGAGTAAAAAAAGGGGGAAAAATAAATATTAAACGTCATTCTGGTAGTTTTAAAGATATTGACCACGAATAACACTGAAGAGCACTAAAGTTTTATTTTTTTTATTGAATTCACCTCAAACAAGGAAGTAAAGCCACTGAAATAAAACGGGTTAAACTGCAAGAAAAAAGAATGCATGGTCATCAGCAAAAAGAGAAGCCCAAAGTGCCAATTACAGGTGAGAAACGCTAAAATCAAGCAGGTACAGAAATTTAAATACCTAGGAAGTGTTCTAACAGAAGACGGAAAGTTCGAAACAGAGATCCGAAGGCGAATTGGCATGGCGAAGAAAACATTCCAGAAGCTGAGTAAAGTATTAAGAAACAGGACAATTTCGCTAGAAACAAAGAGGAGACTACTGGATTGCTATGTTATGTCGGTTCTTCAATATGGCAGTGAATATTGGACAATATATTTGAAGTTAAAGGAAAAACATGAAGCAGCTGAAATGTGGTTCTACAGAAGGATGCTGCGGATATCATGAACCGAGCATGTGAGCAATGACGAGGTTTTGGAAAAAAATGGAAACGAAAATGAAATTAATACTGAGCATCAGGAAGAGACAACTAAAGTTCCTGTGACATGCAATGAGGAAGAACGGCTTGGAGAACCTGATACTAACAGGTCAGATAGAGGGAAAAAGAGACAGAGGTAAGCAGCGGGTAATATATTTGAAAGACCTGATCAGGTCGATGAAGGAACGTGGGTTGCATGGTGCAACAGGAGAAAGCGTGCTAAGAGCCACCAGGGACAGGGAGATATGGAAAACCATGATCGCCTACGTCCTGAAAGGACATGGTTTGTGGCACAGTGGATATCGGCTCGGAACGAGAAATCGGCGAGCTGAATTCGAATTCCAGCCAAATTCATTGCATTAACTCACGTACAAATATCTGGGGAAAGGTATTAATCCGTCTCTTCCTTCCAGTTATGGGTTAAATAAGAGGACAGATTGGGTACAGTGGATATCGGCTCGGAACGAGAAACTGGGGAGCCGAGTTCGAATTCCACTTGAATCCATTGTATTCACTTTCGCGCAAATACCCTTGGGAAAGGTATTAATCCGTCTCTTCCTTCCGGTTATGGGTTAAATAGCAGGACAGCTTGCGGGTTCTATAGCCTTGGTCGGCAACCAGTCTACAGCAGAAAGCAATGGCAACCTACTGTGGAATAATCTTCTGCCCAGACAGTCATGTCCCTTTCGAGACATGATCGCCCAAGCGTGTATCACGTATGGCACTTAACTGACCGACTGACATAAAAGAAGAAGAGGAAGAAGAATGGGTGTGAAAAGATAGATACAGGAATGAGAACGGAAGAAGAATAACCAGGTGAACACTAGATAATGATTGACACTGCATTTGAAATTTTAAAGATTAAAGATGCCTAGAAAGCATAGAGCTAGAAGAGAGTTTCATGAGCGAGAATTTACGGTTACATCTAGTCTCTTCACCTGTAAAATCTAAACACCACATGCTGATTCCACTTTCTATGACATAATCGTTATGCCACCAATACATCCAAATTATATCTTTAGAAGACGTTAATACTTCGAAAGGTTAAGTATTTTTTTGAGTGATCTAAATCGAATTCGCCCCAATCAAGGCAGTAAAGCCACTAAGACACGACTGGTTACCGAGTGTTGAAGAATTAGAAAACAGAAACGTTATTAATGTGCGAGAAAAAAAAAGAATAAACTGGAACAGATATCGATTGACGTTGCATTTAATATTTTGCAGATTAATGTTTTCTAAAAAGCATGGAGCTAGAAGGGAGTTCCACTAGCACGAAGCGCGAGAAAATGTTAGCATAGAATTTACGGTTATATCCATCCAACTCAACTGTAAATTCGTTAAAACCTCCTCACCTGTCTTGTCAGTCAGTTAAGTGCCATACGTAATACAGCCTTTGGCGATCATGTCTCGAAAAAGACATGACTGACTAGACAGAAGATTCTCCCGAAGGAGGTGTCCATTGTTTTCTGCGGTAGACTGGTTGCTAGCTGAGGCTATAGAACTCAATCTGTCCTGTTAATTAACCTATAACAAGAGGGAAGAGACGGATTAATACCTTTCCCAAGGGTATCTGCGCATAAGTAAATGCAATGAATTGAACTGGAATTCGAACGAGTCTAGTACTGCGCTTACATTCAAAAAGCCTACTTACCATATTAAAGAGATTGTCTGAACAATTACCAGAAAAGTTTTTATCGAAGCCGTATAGCAGTGAAAATGTGGCTGAAATGTAAACTCCATATTGTGTCTAATAATATTGCTGCTACTTCTTTGAATTTTATCATCATCATTACGCTATTTTAGAAGCAGGTTAAGAAGATAAATTTTAGAAACGTAATCTTTAAAAAATGAAACTCTATAGGTAGTTTTTAAGCCGCGAACTAGGTCTATACAATTGCATATTCAAACAATTATTAGATTTTCCCAAAAGTTCGTAAAAACTTGCAAAAGTTGAAATTTTACTCGTTAAATAATCTAAGATTACCAGAAAACACTTGCAGAAAATTGAAATTTTACTCGCAAAAACAACAAAAATTATTGCTCAAAATAAAGACCATCATTTTCCAAGACTTTCTGCCATCGATCAGCAAGCTTTCAGATCTGGTCAAATTACCATTAAGCCGGCTTCGAATCAAAGAATTCTGGACACGCTTCCTCGACTTCGTCAAACGAGTAGAATCGGCGGCCTTTCAGAAAGTGTTGCAATGAGCGGAAAAGGCCGTAATCTGATGGAGCACAATCAGGACTGTAGGCTGGATGTGGCAGAACCTCAACGCCGTCCAGCTTTTCAAACTTGTCTTTGGTGTTCCTGGCGGTGTGTGGCTTGGCATTGTCCTGCCGCATCAAAGTGCGCTTTCGGTTGACCAGAGCCGGGTACTTTTGCTTCAACTTTTCGTAGACCCGCTCAAGTTGCTAACAGTAAAGTTCGGCACTGATGGTGCGGCCATTCGGAACCAACTTAAAATGCACGAATCCTTCCACCAAACGTACAACATGACTTTCTTGCCTAATCAATCTTGTTTTGGAACCGACGGTGTCTCTTGCCATTTTTGAACCCATCGCTTGTCTCGATTGTGCTGGACCAGATAGACCCATTTCGCAAGTGTTTACGAACTTTTGGGACAACCTAATATAACACTGATCTATATAGTCAGGTAACACGGAAAGTTTTTTGCGGCGTTGCAGATTCGATGTCCTCTGGTTGGGGGGGTACGTAACATCGTGGCGGCGTTAGTTGAACATTCTGAGCAAGTATTCTCCAGAGTGAACTCATATCTCCAAAATTGCCACAAGATTACGCAAATCAGGCAAAAGACTAGAGATGAAAATGTCCACACTGTGGAAGTAGCACCAGACTACATTTCCTTCATTTGATAATATGTTAACACACTGCATATTATTTTTAATAAAATTTCTCGAAGATTCACGCCGGTCGATGAAAATAAATAAATATACTGTATAATAGATAAATGGAGCGTCTGTTCAAATACAATATTCAAGTATCCCCTAATGATAACGTTTATTTAATAGAATCAGTCCGTTAAGGGTCATACGTGATACACGTGTCTCGAAAGAAACATGACTGACTGGACAGAAGATTTTCCCGCAGTCGGTTGCCATTACTTTATGCGGTAAGCAGGTTGTCAACCAAGGCTATAAAATCCAATCTCTCCTACTAGTCAACCAATAGCTAGAGGGAGACGCGACGGGCTAACACCTGTGTGAATGCAAAGGAATGATCTGGAATTCGAATTCGGCTCTCCGATTATTCGTTTCGAGTTGATATTTACTGCATGAAAACGCACATCCAATTAATAAAAAATCCATTCTAAAAGAAATCTTTTTAATTTAGGTTTAGATACGAAACTGTGCAGAAATTAAAGTTTCATGAGATCTATGAGGAGAGGAGTTTTGCTTAAGGGTATAATTCGGACCTTGCCTGACTAACTGGTTCTTTGTAGCTCAGTTGGTGATAGTTTATCGGATTTAACGATAGCTTTCACTACGAAAGGACCAAATTTGCATATTGCCAGATAGCGTAATTTTTTTATTTAATAAGGTTTTTTGGACATCCAGGCCGGTACATGAATATATATATATATATATATATATATATATATATATATATATATATATATATATATATACTGTTTAATAAATAAATGGAGAGACTACACAAATACGAGTATCAATTCAAATAATGTTTAAAATGGTAAAAACTAAAAATATTCGTAGTAGGTTTAAAATTGATTTTCTTTTTTTATTATTTAAAAATCAATAATACAGATGAACGGTGACGTTCTAACATCGTAATTGATCTAGCTTTTTAACCATTACACAATGTCGAGGTGACCGTCTGATCATCATTGAATGTAGAATATATCCTGGAAGAATTCAATGATTTTTTTGTCTTTTTTTTTGTCTTTTATTAATTATTCATCAGATACAAGTCCTATGAGCCACTCAAGGTAGAGGGTTACTGATTAGTTCGAGTCGATCCGATTGTAGCGATCGGCAACGTATTTATTCTAGAGTCTGTTCCACGAATCTGTGGTTCTTGTGAAGAAACTGTTCGAATGAATGTTTTTTTTTTAATTAATGAAATACGAAAGGAATAGCAATTTTTCATCCCAGTGTCTATTGCATGGCGAGTTTTAGCTGTGACTGGACAAGGTTGGTGTAATTATCGGGTATATCTGGTCAGAAAATTGATCATATAAATAGCGATTGACTAACGAAACACAAACTACACCACAATTCTCATTTAGGCTCAGTTTTACAATCTTATAACTTATACACTACCGGCCATAATTATTAGACCACCTCAGTGTTCTTAAAAGAAATAATGTATTTCATACTAGTTTTAGTGTTTATTGTCAAATCAAAATAAAATGATTCTTTTGTTATTATTATTTGCAAAATTTTACAAGGCAAGGAAGCAAAAATGAACACGTCCGAATCGCCCTAAATTTTCTTCATTCTTTCATTGATGAAACTGCAATATAGGTAGTTATTAAATATTTATAAATTCATTTGATGCACATGTTATTGTGCAGTATAAACAAAACATTATTCTATATTCATTTACAATTACTCACTTGGCAATAAATACCAAAATATTATAAAATACATCATTTATTTAAAACACTGGTTGGCCTAATAATTATGGACGATAGTGTATCATCCTGAAATATGATAAAAATGAATATCGGCAAAAATAGGAAAAGCCACTCGTTAATAAGAAGTAATTTCCAAATATTCAAAGAACACGGAATGAGTTCCTTAAAGTATAAAAGCACAATTCCATGCCTAATGAGATTCATTGCTTCCTGAAGAGTAATCTCGAGAGATATTATCGAAACAGCAATTGCAGGTTACCTTGAGTTTTTCTCATCTGTGAAAGTTCCCTTTCATATACGAATTAATAATGGCTACCTAGTTGGGCAGTTTTGGACTTGTTAATCTTGGATTGCCTTGTTAGTCTAAAAGAAGCTTGGCTCTTAATCGTGATGAGGAATCCAACAGGAAATCTGTCCACTCTCATTCAGAAATCATGCCAATTCAAAGTTAATTAAGAAATCGAATCTATGATGATCCATGATAGCTTACGTCATGATACCTCGGGCTTACAATAGAGTTAAAGTAAAAATAGATCTCTTTACAACTGAATCAAAAAGGTAGAAAAAAAAGGGCAAATTCACA
>JBBBDQ010001003.1:1782500-2082500 GCA_037127315.1 Ascarosepion bandense | reverse complement strand
CATCTTCAGAGAGATTAGTGAGACGATAACAAAATAACATCCACCATCAGCGACGATTTTATTTTGTGTTGACATAAAACTCTGCTAGGCAACGGCAATATTTACCAAAAATAACAAATGCATTTCGCAAATTTGCAATGCGGTTTTATGACGTCACACCGCGTGAAAGCGCGAAATGACAACAGAACCATGTATTCAAATGCAATGTAATGTAATCAAGTGGGCCGAAAGCTTAGAACCAACTTAATAAAAAATTATCCAAATGTTGGAGAATTTTTGTTTTTATTTTCAACTGAAATTAAAGCCAAACTACGACGTTTAGAACGGCTCATGATTAAACATAATAGACATTCATTGTCTCTTATATTTAACAGTAAATATATATATATATATATATGCGTTCAAACTTATCCACTTATTTTTCTCTTTCGTATCGGCTTGTTCTTCGATTTGATTTAATGTATTGAATATTTGTGATCGTTTTTACACCTCTGGGTAAATGTGAATGTTACATAAGCTTGCTTGCGGGTTAGCGTTTTGACAGGATTTCATGCTGCCTTGTATTTTATAACTTTACGTGAGTGTATGCGTGCGCAAGTCTACGCGCATGCGTGTTCCACTGCGTACGTGCAGCAGACGAAATGCGTGAACATAGCAAGAAAGTTTAATCTTAACCAAGTCAGTGACTCAGACGCAGGCTTTTTAGTTTCCACTGGATGTTGATATTTTTCAGCGTTCACTTGTAAGAGTCAAAACAAACAGGCAGATAAGAATACAAGTGACACACGTCCCAAAACTGGAGCGTGACTTGAATAATTTAGGCAAATCTGTGCTTAACCTGTTAGTTAAGCACTGTTAACCGCTGGAATTACACCCGTTTAAATCTAATATTATAGGATATCTACGGACTGTTGACAGTGTACATCTATAAAATCGGCTCAAGGTTAGTTATTGATTTCTATTTTGTGTTTTGTTTTCTTGTAAATATGCCCGTTATTGGCTGTGCAGAAACATTACAAATATCTTCTTTTTTTTACAAGAAATCAACCAGAAGTGATTTTTCATCGCATGACCGAGTTCAAAATAAGACCTAGGTATTTTCTATTTCATTTTTTTTTTTGTTTCTTTCATTTTTACTTGTAATCGTCCCTATAAATCAGTTATTCAGGCAATCCGACCTATGTTCTATTTATAAATTAAACATGTAAGGTTTTTCTAAAAGCTATACTATGTTATATATATATATATATATATATATATATATATATATATATATATATAGTGTACCGAGGCAGCAGATAATTTTCTAAATATTTACTGTAAAATATGAGACAATGAATGTCTCTTATGTTTAATCATCAGCCTTTCTGAAGATCGTATTTTGGCTTTAATTTCAGATGAAAATAAAGGCAAAAATTCTCCAACATTTGGATATCTTTTTTCTTAAGTTGGTTCTAAGCAATACAATCCAACAATCCTTACTCATACACACAGTAAAAAGAATCTTCAGATATTGGAGGCCAACTACATTAAATTCAAACAACCCACACTTAATAAAACCACGTTTAAATCTGGTCATAACACATTACATTGCATCTAAATACATGGTTCTGTTATCATTTCGAGCTCGCACGTGGTGTGACGTCATAGAACCACATTTCAAATTTGCGAACTGCGTTTGCTATTTTTTGTTAACTGTTGCCGTTGCCCAGCGGAGTTTTAAGTCAACACAAAATAAAATCGTCGGTAATGGTGAATGATGTTGTGTTACCGTCTTAATAACCTCTCTGAAGTTAGTTCCTGCGAGCCGAAATCTTAGAGCCAACTTAATAAAAAATTATCCAAATATTGGAGAATATTTGTCTTTATTTTCAACTGAAATTAAAGCCAAAATACGATGTTTAGAACAGCTCATGATTAAACATAATATACATTCATTGTCTCTTTTATATATATATATATATATATATATATATATATATATATATATATATATATTAAAAAAGGATTAATTCAAAGATGTTGAATGGCCATTTCGATATGAAGATCCCCACGGGATCCCCAGGGTTCCCCAGGGTTCCCCAGGGTTCCCCGTGGGGATCTTCATATCGAAATTGCCATTCAATATCTTTGAATTAATCCTTTTTTAATATATATTTGCTCTGTAATATTTTATTACATGGAGCTCTCTTCCTGTATCATTTTTTAATATTAAAATAAACTTTTAATATTAATTAGGATCGGGTTTTTTGGAATTTACCTTCCTGCTTTTTTCCCTTGGATTGAAGTATCTGAATTAAAATATATATATATATATATATATATATATATATTGTGTATTTAGGCAGCATTTTTTCAGTAATGCTTGTTTCATTAAATAATATAGAAAAGTTTTGTCTATTTATTTTATGTAATTTTTTTTTATATTCTCTGATAAGCTTAATAGCATTATCATTAAATGAAGAAATAAAATTACGATATCGATACATAATGTTTAATAATCCAATCTGAGTTTTCAGCTTACATAAGCCATTTTCAAAAATGTCAATTACATTATATATTATAAACACGGATAAACGATAATGACAAACTGTTTTTGTTTGCATGGAAGATTCCCAAGCAACAACAAACTCGTGCATTTAAGACACTGGAAGCAAATGTCACATTACGTTGCATTACACACACACACACACACACACACACACACACACACACACATATATATATATATATATATATATATATATATATATATATATAAGTGTCATCATTAGTAGTCAAAAAAACCGCTCTGATCTTGGTATCATGTTCTTTTGTGTAGCTTCTGCTAATCGCAATTTCTACTCTTATAGCTTATTTTCTGGCACTTCTCACCTGTGGAATTCCATTCCATTTACTTGCTTCTCCGACAGCTACAATCTCCAGCAATTTAAATGTTAGGTCAATAGACATCTCTTATCTCACTAACTCGCATCCATTTTCTCAAGCTCTTTTTTCCATTCACTCCACCCCGATTACACCGGTATTCTCATCCGTCTATTACCCTCCTGCTGACATTTCCTATAACTAACCCCTCTTTCCTATCACTTTCCTCTATGTAACCTCCTGTGCAGATTTACAGTTGAAATGGTTGAGATATAACCGTACTTTTGAAATGGTTGAGATATAACCGTACTTTTGAAATGGTTGAGATATAACCGCACTTTTGAAATGGCTAGACATAACCTTACTTTTGAAATGTTTGAGATATAACCGCACTTTTGAAATGGCTATATATAACCGTACTTTTGATCTATTTTAAATCAACCACACAATGTTTTAAAGAAAGTTAAAAGCATCTACTTTAATATGCAAACACTTTCAACGGTGGGACATTATGAAGCAAATACCTTTATAACGCAAACCGAGCACCACTGTAGCGCAACTTTTACTCAGAAAAATAGTAACATTATGCCCGCCAAGCAAGATAAAAGTTTTAAAATATGTCTAATGGCAAACATAAGTTTACAAAGAAACACTGATGAGTTTTCATGAAAAAAAAAATGTTTAAGTAAAAAAATGAATAATCATTATCCACTGTTGTCAGTCAGTTGAGTGCCATACGTGATACACGCTTTGGGCGATCATGTCTCGACAGAAACATGACTGACTGGGCAGAAGATTATGCCACAGTAGGTTGCCATTGCTTTCTGCGGTAGACTGACTGGTTGCCGACCAAGGCTATAGAACCCAATCTGTCCTGTTATTTAACCCATAATTGGAAGGAATAGGCGGATTAATACCTTTCCCAAGGGTATTTGCGCGTAAGTGAATGCAATGAATTCAGCTGGAATTCGAACTTGGCTCCGCGATATCTCGTTTCGAGCCGATTAACAACCATAATGAGTGGACAATATATTAATACCCCGATGTGGTGGAAAGTATCTTCTTCACCGGTATTCGGTATGAAGCTGCACTGCCAAGCAGGAGCGTATTCGACATCATTGTGAACCAAACGAATTTAAGCTTTTTGGCGAGTACCTGTTGACAGAATTTAATTGCTTTCCAAATAGAGGTAGGTTTGGGGAATACAGTGTCATGCTTAACTGATTTTCACATACATGGCAGAAATTATTTCCTTATATTGAGGGCCTCATATATTCCATCAGTTTTTTTTTTCAAGTAAATACATTTCTACAGTAAAATCATTTAATGAATTTCTATTATATAACAAACTTGTTCTGTTATGTCTCCTATATTAGTGATAAAAACCAAGTTTGTGGTGCATTAGATATCGACTCAGAACGAGAAATCGGGGAGCCAAGTTCGAATTCCAGTCGAATTCATTGCATTCACTTACGCGCAAATACCCTTGGGAAAGGTATTAATCCGTCTCTTCCTTCCAGTTATGGGTTAAATAACAGGACAGATTGGGTTCTATAGCCTTGGACGGCAACCAGTCTACCGCAGAAAGCAACCTACTGCGGGATAATCTTCTGCCCAGTTAGTCATGCCTCTTTCGAGACATGATCGCCCAAACGTGTATCACGTATGGTACTTAACTGACTGATTCCATATAATTCACGCATCTACTTGAGCACATATCTTCACGTGTGCATGTTGCTTACATTATTACTGCCTTTGAATTTAAAAATTTTTCATAACGTTTATTTATTTACTTTTAAAATGTTGTAACACTTTTCCTGCTACAAGGTAATATTTGATTTTAAACCGTAATGCAATCTCTGATGATGAACGATGACGTTCGTAAGTACTAGGACAACCTTTGGACTGGACAATTTTTATACAAATATAATTCGGTAATAAAAAAAATCTAATCAGAAAATATGAAAAAATTCAAAAGAAAATATATTAGACTATGTCGTCTCTGTCGTTTAACACAACTTGTTTAAAAGAAAAGATTCTACAAAAATATACGAACTTTATATTTAGAAATATAATTCGCAATGCTTACCTGTAGTAAGACCATTATCAATGAATTCGTTTTCTACGGTTTATCAAACCCTTGCAGTTTTTTTAAAGGTAAAAATTATTTTAAGGTTGTAAGATATTTTTAGATAATAATGGTTTTAGTGATATAAGTTATACACATTAACTTATAATTTGTCGGGGAAAAAAGATGGATTCATAATTTTCCGAGAAATATTTGTGTATAAACAAACCCAACTGGCAATAGAACTCGGATCTCCGATTAAGCCTTCCGTGCCATTATTTATTGCACCACCTGTACATCAAAACTCACATGACCTGAAATTCCCAAGCCGTCACTCATCTAGGCTCAACGTTGCTTAACTTCTTTGATCGTACCGAAAGAGATTTCAAACGTGATGTTACCGTAACACCATTATCAATAAATTCATCCATAATTTGTCAATAACGCTCTGCTCTTTCTTAATCATCAACAATTGGCCAATAAATATTTATTACCGCAACCTCTTTAATATTTACTTTGTTTATGCAAAATGTCAGAGTGATAGTGGGAGGGTTAAATGTAATATCAGGTGGTCACGATGAGGAATGTCAACATCTGACCTCGTCTGTCGGATTCAAATATCGTTGTCACGAAAAGTAAACTATGGTTATTATTACTTCGCTGTCAGTATCAATGGACCTTTTGAGTGAAACAACTTTGGACATTTGCTTAACATGATTCAACATATTCAAAAGTTCTCATCCCGACTAGAAAGCGATGTTTTTATTATTTCACTATGAAAAATAAAGCGTCTAAGACGCAATGAGTTACTGAGTTTGAAGGAATATGAAAAATAAAAAAAATATTAAGGAGAGAGAACAATAAAACAACAGTTATTACGAAGACAGAGGATAAATTGTGCATTTAAATTTTTGAAGATGAAAGTTGAATGGAAAGCAAGAAACCGGAAGAAAGTTCCGAAAGCGAGAGAAGAAACTCTTAGCATAGAACTTATAATAATATAAAACAAGAAAACGCAATTTTTAATAATCATATTGAAGGCATTTTACTGCCACTGTTGTGCAGGGGGTTACATAGAAGGAATGTTATGAGAAAGAGTGACAGGTTATAGGGATGTCAGGAACTGGGTAAGAGAAGGATGAGAATACTGATGAGAGTGGATTGGACGGAGAAAAGAGCATGAGAGAGAGAGAGGATGCGGGTTAGTAGCTGTCGGGGAAGCAAGTAAATGGAAGGGAATTCACAGGCGGGAAGTGCGAGAAAAGAAACTGATGGAGTAGAATTTGCGTTTACAGTTTATTGGTTTCACAGTAAAAGAGTGGGACCTAGTTGCTAATCTTGTGGCTCGAGTAAATCATATATAGTGAGTACCAGTGAGCTAAGTTCATCGGAGCAGAAACCGTGAAAGTATTTGTAGAAGAGACACAGGGAAGTCACATTGCACCGGTGAGAAAGTGACTGTATCTGAGCTGCCAAGTCGGAATCGATCACATTAAAGATTCTTCGCTGAATTAAAGATTAAACAGATAAGAAAATAAAAGAACAAGAATTAAGAAGAGAAAATGCAACGATTTACATTGCATTTAATCTTTTGAAGATCAAAGTTGACTGGGGAACTAGAAGCCGGAAGTGAGGTTCACAGGCAAGAAGTGTGATAGCGGAAAGTATTAGCGTAGAAATTCCGACTGCATCTAGCCATTCCAATTGTCGAATGAGGAAACCTTAGTGCCAATCTAGTCTTCTTATTCTTCTTTAGCCCTTAACCCGAGAAGGAGTCTTTGAACGGTCAACCATTCTCCTCCATCAGCTGCAGTCATGTCCCAGAGCCCGAGTCTCCGGGAATGATGACTTGGCATGGTCATCGTGTTTCGCCAATCTATTACGACTCTTAATTTCGACTCTTAAATACATAAATTCGAGGTAACATAGAAGAAAATAATATTTATTTTGAAAATACAAAAATGTTACACAAGGCCGAATAATGAAAAGCGGTGGGGGAAAGGCTAGTTTTCAATCTGTATCAACTTAAACTTACCTCTCCACAATTATTGGCCCAAACATTCCACATTGTTCCTTAAACCAATACGTCTAACCTTTACATCAAAACGCCTAACACTTACACCAAAGTGCCTAACCCTTACACTAAAGTACCTAACCCTTATACCAAAATGCCTAACCCTTACACCAAAATGCCTAACCCTTACATCAAAACTTGTAACCCTTACACTAAAACGTTTAAACGTTACACCAAAATGCCTAACCCTTACACCAAACGCCTAACCCTTACACCAAAGCGCCTAACCCTTACACTAAAGCACCTAATCCTTCCACCAAAATGCCTAATCCTTACACCAAAATGGCTAAGCCTTCCACCAAAATGCCTAACCCTTACACCAAAGCGCCTAACCCCTTCACCAAAACGCCTAAACCTTACACCAAAAGGACACATTCTTACTTACTATTCTTACTACAGCCACCATAATATCTCAAGAAGAAAGGTCATCAGGACAATTACAATGAAAGTATTTAAAGAAAAGATACAGGCAAGAAAGTGATTGAAGCTTAGATACTAGGTCAGCATCAATAACATTGCAGCTTTTTTTTATCAATAACCTCTTAATGTATAACAGGAGCACCGGACCAAATATGACGAGAAAATTTGTTTAAAAGTCTTCTTTTTATTGGTCTGATTTCCGAAAGTGGCATAAACCCTAGTATTTTTTAAATACGTTTTCGCATATCAGTTTCTTACGCGCCTTCACTTTGTTGTAAAATTATGACCTTTCTACAGAACAGTTCTCCTTTTTTTTTTCGTATTACTATCGATTATTTGCTTCAGATGACTTATATCAAAAGGTTTATTTTGTTTTAAAGTCGGTTTCAGTCAAGGTAGGTTCAATTTAAGTTTAGACTTGTACGCATGCACCTTCCACTAAAAACAAAAAAAAACGCCCTCCATCACCAAATCCTCCCTACTCTCGTTATCAAGTCAATAAGAATATGTTAGAAACTGTTTATCCATATTGATTAAATTCTCCAGATCATGAATATGCTCTCATTACGACTGAGCTCTCTGGAGGAGAAAATTTTAAAAACAGATTCCACTTCGGCTATAATGCGTGACTCTTCAGAAATGAATTGAGTTTTCTCGGTGACTGGCGTCTGTATACACTGCTTACATACAAGACATTAAAATTTCCCTTCTCTGACCCCATACGCCGATGGCTTAGGGAGTAGGGACTCCGACTGACACCAAATTGGTCGAGTTTTCGATCCCGGCCAGAAGCAAGTGGATATGTCAGCAAAACAGGCTGTTATGTGGATGACTAATATATATATGTGCATAGATTCATTTTGTAAGTTTTAAATAGTAGGTTCAATTTGCTATAGAAATGAATTGTAAATTTGATCCTCCGATGGAAGCCCCCAAAAATAGATAAATAAAAGGAGAGTAAAGGAAATCATAACAACAAAGAGAAAAGGTAAGAATTATGGTTTAAATTCATTTTTTTAGTTGTCTTAACATTCTCGATGTAAGCATTATTTTCTTTTCTTTTTCTATGAATTTTCGTGGGTCTGTTACAGACTGAAAGAACCCAACAGTGTTGATCGTCGGAGAGGGAGAAAAATAGAGTAAAACATAAAGAGAGTGGAGCGTAGAGAGAGAAAAGAAACTGCAAATCACAGAGGGGAGGGGATGGATGGAGTGATCATTTTTAGATAAAGGCAGTTGTTTCTAGTCTGAAGTGAAATCATGTTCCGTGACCTAATATATGTTAAAGACAAATTAGTTCCTGAACTGCAAGTCATGTTTTGAAATTCAAATCTTTCTTTTTCTTGAGAAATATTTGTGAATTTGTTACAGACTGAAAAAAAGACAAATTGTGTTGATTGTGACATGGAGTCAGTTGTGTGCTATAGGTGATACACGCCTTGGGCGATCATGTCTTGAAAGAGACATGACTGACTGGGTAGAGGATTACTCCGCAGAAGGTTGCCATTGCTTTCTGCGGTAGACTTGTTGCCAGCCAAGGCTATAGAACCCAATCTGTCCTATTATTTGACTCATAGCTAGAGGAGGAAGAGTTGTATTACATTATTAAGTTATCATTTGTAAGCCGTGAAAGTATTTGTAGAAGAGACAGCGGGAGAAATTGAGAAAGAAACTTCAGCTGAGCTACAAAGTCGGGATCGATCAAATTGCAGATTCTCTGTTGGATTTTGTCAAGAACCCCGAAGTGAATAGCAGGGGCACCCGAACCGATGTTATTGAAGTTTACGAAATATTTTAAATGCGGATGTATTAAGCGTTTAAATTTTATTTCCGAATTTTTTTTATATAAAAACTTTAACAACTTTTAAAACCTTTTCAAACATATATGTATCGATTTGTTTATTTATATTAAACAAAATAAATAATTTAAATATTTTATCAAATTTTCTTTATCGTAAAAGTTAATGAAAATTGAATTAAAACTTATGTCCGAATGAAAATGAATGTTTTTAGTTTGTCAGTCTAACGAAGATATTGTTTAAATATTTCATATAGAAAATGTTGATCGGAGTTGTGTTTGCATCATGTGATATACTTTAACTTATTTTTGTTCATGTCTTTCCAAAATAATTGACAAAAAATTCGGAATGGAACCTCTTAGTATGTTACATTTCTTTTCAGTAAATCTAGGTGCTTTCATGTTTATTCTAACTGTTTCAAAAGAACGAACTGGGTGAAGAAATTATTCATGAACAAACATGAATCCTGCACCAAGATAGTTTAGCCAAATAAGTTATAGGGATTTAATCACACCCACGCTCGAATGAAATGTGGCAAAGAGCCAAGGTTAAAATAGGAATCATGTACGTTTAGGAATTAGGGATAAAAAATTGCTCACAGCCCCTCGGCGTTTTTCGTCTTGAGACGGCCTGGAGATTTCACCTTAGCCCTCTACTGCTGCGAAGATTCCGCCTGGTGGACGACACTACGCGGCTCGCACACATTATACTTAATTTCATACTCCGATGAAATTCGACCAAGAAATCTGCCTTTATTTAACAGCACCGAAACGCCTTCATTGTATGAAGACTAACACGATTATTTCCCTTTGTCTTTAGAAAAATCTCTAAATAATACGATCACTCGAGAGATTAAAGATGAGAACATTTATTTGATCCCTTTTTTGTCACTTGTCCGCTCAGATTGCATATTAAAAAAAGGAGACAATTTGCTAAATGGATTTCAGTGGTAGACTTTAATATTAATATGACGTATCGATTATATTTATTTAAAAAAACAAATATATAAGAAGAATTTATGTATAATTCTAAAATGATGTCATATTTATATTAATTACTATGTTCGGACTCTTTTTATTGCCATGTTTACGACTTTTCAGTCGTTGTAAGCTCCGGCCTTCTTTAGTGCTAAAAAAGTTTGAACTGAACCCCTTATATATGGGAACCAGGAATACGTGTGCTAGAGGAAATAATTAGTTTCAAAACTAACGATTTTCATTAATTCATTAGCTTCAAAGCAATAAGAATTTTGGGCACCTCGGCGTGGTGTAATGGTTAACAAGCTCGTCCCGCTAGAATCAGATAGACTAAACTATCGCCCGGTTCACACTCCACCCTCGTCTATTGAACAGGTGAAGAGACTCATCCATTGTTTCTTGTTTAGGATGCGGTTTCCGGTTTTCTCTTTTTCAATCTTTTAACTCTTTTCTTTATTTTTTTCAATTGGAGTAGATAGACTAAACTATCGCCCGGTTCACACTCCACCCACGTCTATTGGACAGGTGAAGAGACTCATCCCTTGTTTCCTGGTTAGGATGTGGTTTCCGGCTTTCTCTTTTCCAATCTTTTTACTCCTATGTAGCCCCTTGCGCATCAGTGGCGTTATTGCCTTGCTTGGGGTGATATGATTAAAAAAAAAAAACAAAAAAAACTGAGTAGTGAGTTATCCTCACTAGGTACCCCCTACTTTCAGCCGTGTGTCATGTCTAAGCTACGCTTAGAAAAATCACCATCCTCCAGGTTTGGGTTTGGGCACAGAGCTAACAACCCTGGCCCATAAAAAACAGTTTGTTACGGAAACAGCAAAAACGCTGCCCTCGCACCATTGGGAATAACGGAAAAGTTTATTATTTATTTTTATCAATAAGAGTTTTGGAAACAAAAAAATGATTACAGACACATTCGGTTTATAAGTCCAAAAAATTCATACACTGATATCCTCAATTCATATGGCCTACTGGGTAAAGTCGTTGGTTAGTTCCAGTGACTTGATTCAAAAAGTTGTGAGTTCAATAAACAAATTTGTGAACACTTATCTTAGAGAGTTGAGTTAAAGGCATGGTATCTAGGAGGAATTAGAATTATATAACCTAGTGATCGAAATAATAAGTTCGGTTCAAAATTCTGATCACCTGAGGAAGGTCGGGGCGTACAACGACCGAAACACTGTAAATATCACAATAAATATAAAGCCAACAGTCTGAACAATTGTAAATAATGCAAATACATAAGCTGTACCAACCGTAATTATTTAGTACATATAGTGGGGGACTATTAGCAAAAGCAAAATTTACCTAATTGTCAATGAATACTAAAATCCTTTAAAAGGCATTTCTGTAGTCAAATCAACAATTACTTTTCAGGGAACTAGCACTGCTCTGCACATTAAAATAGATGCCTTCACTAATTTTTGATGACTAAGTTTTAAAGTGAATTAATAAAAAGTTTTCTTAAAGCTTTAGTTTCAGTTTAATTAAAAGCTAAATGTTTAAATTTACTATTTCCAGTAAGCAAAAAAATACTCTGGTGAATTTCAAATGAAACTTCTATTGATTTGATTATTTTCAGCTAAGCATTAAAAACGGCAATTTTTAAGATACTAACAGGTTTGTAAACTTTCAAATTTTGTCAATAACTTTTAATAAACTGTTAATTCACGTTTTAAAAATCTTGCAAAAATAAAATATGCATTTGTGATACGAGGTTTTATGACAGCAAATTTAAAGTTACATTAATGTGATTTTAAACAGGTATTACTTGCTTACAGCATGAAATATAGTATACAAGCATTTCTTAACCATGAAGGTCTTGTTTATCTGACAAGCTAAGTGTGATTGACCAGAATTGACATAAATTTCTTAAACCTAAATGAACTTTTTATTTTAGCATCTTTAACTACATAGTAATTAAAAAATAGCATAATATTTTCAACAATTATCTAATATTTTATTGAATTTTAGTTACTTTGGATTTTTAGCTTTATGCTATATAACAAAATAAAATTTAAATAAAGATAACAAAATGATCGTTTTTTTCATTATTTTTACGATAATCTTGTTTTCAAAGAAGGTACCTATATTTAAAATTAATTTAAAAAATGAGGAAACTAGAAATTAAAAAAATAAATAACATCAAATTTTGAATAAATGATTTGCAAAAGCCTTTGAATGTTAAAACGTACAAACAAAAACTCTACACAGCCGAAACATTTTATAAAATTTCTTTTTCTCTAAAGGGAACGACCCTTAAAACACTTAATCTTTTCATGATATACCACTTATGAAATCCATTCTTTAACAAATATATTAAAAAGATAATTCAGATTATTTTAAAATCTTAATTCGTGATGATTTTTTTATAAGCTGTTCAGTTTTCGATTAGTAAATATAGTCTTCATTTCATAACTTTATAACCTAATCTAGACAGTGATTGTAAGAAATTTTAAAAAGATTTTGAAACATTAAAAAATTATTATAATTAAAAAAATGAAAAAACTACTGTTGTAAGCATTAATTATTCATCAAATTGGATTTCTTCATTGTGTGACATATTTAAATTATGTTATTTATAAAAACAAAAGATTATCTAAATAAAAAACTGTGTAGTTTTATTGCAATTTTTATTTTACTATTCGGAGCAAATTTTTAAAGAATTATTAATTTTTTTTTAAATAAATTATTTATTTTCGCTAAGTAGTCTTGCAGCAAACTAATAAAACAAAGTTTACAGACAGTATTTAATTTCGAAAATTTTTTTATTAAATTAATTGAAGATGGGTAACAGATGTAAAAAAAATAAGATATCTAGATTTTATAAAAATGAATATTTCAAAAATAATTTAGTTCATTTGTAGATAAGTCCCGAGTGTTTCTTTAAATTCCGATAATTATTTGATTTTTGAGAGATTTTAAAAATAAACGTTTTTCACTTGAAAAAAGCGCTAAAATTGGTAGTGAATAAGAAATTACGAATTAAAATTAACTTTCTTCTTTATATTTACATAAAATCACAATGGTGTATAAAATCCTGGTTTTTCCCAAACAGAAAAAAGACTGAGCATGTCAGAAAAAGTCGAAACCAGATTTCACAAGTAGGTGTTAAATTGGTTTTTGACCAATCGGAGCGACTTGCAAAACCAAAAGGGACTTCGCGATCAAGTACAAATATCTAAAATTACTATAAAAGACTAAGATCAGCGCCAGTCAAAACGCAGAGTCAGGGATGGAAGCAGCAAAGACGACAATCTAAAATTATTAAAAATCTAACGAGAACAGCTTCAAGCTGACCCGGACATTCGTTCCCTTTCTCTTTATTTTTCCTGTGCTGATTTCCTTTTACTTCTTCTTCTCTATCCAAAGACACTCCTACGAATAAACGCTAATACATACATACATACATACATACATACATACATACATACATACATACGTACGCATATCCTCTTTCAACAATTACTACTACAAACATTTCATATAAATCTTGATATATTTAACTTTCTCATTGAACATGATCTACGAATTCTTGTTATTCATTTCCTTTTAAAATATTCTATTTTAACATTATTCTTACACTATTCTACACATTTCAACCTGCTACCAACCTTCTGATAAAAAACCATCTGATGATAATTCTTGATAAAACTTTTAAGCTGTAGGGAGTTCGGTTAAGTATGACAGAAGGCAGAATCAAACTAACATTAACCATCTTCCAACGGCTTCAGGTACACCACTGATGAAAAGTAAACAAAATTTCGAATGTATTAGAAACGATTTTAAATTTTTTAAAATAATTTGATCTTTTCATTTTAATGCTTGACGATAAACTTTGTTTTTTCTTAAATTTGGGGTCTTTTTATTATGTTGTATTTTCAATGAATTAGTAGAGGTACCTACATTAAAAGTAATAATTCATCATTTTTTTAAGGAGAGGTCATTTGATTTAAACACAATCAAAGTGTTTTAGTTGATATAAATATAAATATTTATAAAATTCAAAAGAATTGCATATCTAATATTTGTCATGCAATTCGTTTGATTGTTTATCTTTTTTTATCTCAGTGAAGATGTATGGTTTCTCGATTAAAATGATTACCAGAGAACAAACTCTTTTTCAAGAAATAATCCATCGGATTGTGTCTTTAGATAAGAGGATCTTTTTGTTTGTTACTGAACGCTATAAGGATAATCAGGAAAAGTTTTATCTGTTTAACAGTTTCAGACATAACAAACAAGAAACTCACTTTATACAGTGACTCTAAAATGAAAAAAAATCATTGTCATTATACAAATAACTGTGCTACTTTACTGAGGATGTGGAATAAAAAATATTTATGCTTCAAAGTATCTATTTATTGAGAATTTATCACTGGGAATGTTAAAGCAAAATAACTAATTTGTAATAAAATTAATATAAATTGCCTTTTATTAGTTAAACGATTAAAGACATTTTGTTGTTAGATATTTTGTCTGTAATATAAAATAATTAATGAAAGAAACTAACAAAGGCTTACTCTGATTAATTAGTTTGTTTTTTAATCAGTTTTGTTGAAAATATTCCAAGGAAATTTACCAAATTAATAAAATATAAGTAATCATTTATTTAATTTATAGTAAACGGAATTTTAAAAAGGATATAATATTTTAATAAAGGAATATTAATAATAATCATAATTTTTTGCAATGTTACTTGTTAAATACAATTGGGAAAAGTATTACTCCGTCTCTTCCCTCCAGTTAAGGGTTAAATAATAGGACAAATTGGGTTCTATAGCTTTGACTGTCAACCAGTCTACCGCAGAAATCAATGGCAACCTACTGCGGGATAATCTTCTGCCCAGTCAGTCATGTCTTTTTCGAGACATGATCGTCCCAAAGCGTGTATCAGGTATGGCACTTAACTGACTGACTTGTTATACACATTTTTTTATTTTTTTTACATTAGAGGAGATAATTTTAAAAGCATTTGACAATCCTTCTTTTTATTATTTTAATCAAGGCGATAATGCATCTAAGATGTAATGCTTTACCTTTAGTGAAAAAGAAAGAAAATTTTAGAGGCAAGTGGAAATGTAATCTTAAACTGGAAACAAGAGGAAGTGTTGGTAAAGTAAGATAAAATAAAATAAAAATTGTTAATCAAATTTCAGGCGGAAACTTTAGAATTTTAGAGTTGAAGTAGACTTTAGAAGGAAGGATAAATTTAATACTAAACAAGAAACAAGGAATAACGCTCTACCCATGTTAAAAACAAACCGGGGAAGAGTGTCAACCGGAGAATAGGTAAACTTATTGACTCCTATCAAGGTAAAAATAAGAAATAAATAGTAAATTAAATTTAAGAGTTTTAGCGAAGACGCTAGAACTTTGTAGTAGAATTTAGACGAAACGAGAAACTAAATACTAATCCGGAACCTCAGTTCTAAACAGGAAACCAGGGACAAACCTTTACTCCTGTCCAAAATACCAAACAGGAACTCAAAAACCGTCACTGCTTGACTAAATACAAGATTGAAAACAGTTCTTCATAATTGTATCTGTTTAATAAACATTGTTTAATGTGTGGGATTCATTAAGATTTATTTATATAACATTACACTCCCGATCAAAAATCTAAGACCACTGAAAAATCTTTAAAAAGAATTTTTTTTTTTTTTGTTACGGATAGATTTTAAACTCCTCCCACTTAAAGGTTATCGAAATAAAAAGCTACATTTCAAACATTTTATTTAAAAATTTACATGTTTATAAAATGAGGCGATGATGAAAATTATAATTATTTCTTTTTAAAGATTTTTAATTGGTCTTAAATTTTTGATCGGGTGTGTATTATGAAGTGCAATGATTAAGTAAATGATGATGACTGTAATTTATTTATTTGAAAAAGAGACAAACGCATTAACAATCGTAAAATAAATAAAAAAACTCCATTCTTTAGTTTTAACGGTTCAGTTGGTTGGTTGGTTGATTTTGCTTAACATCAACCCGAAATCTAAATATTTTGTTCATAATTTTAATTATTTTTGGGTTGACGATTTTAGGGATACAAGTCTAGTAAGACTTGTATTAACCCATAGCTGTGAGAAGGAGAGAGAGGTTGATACCTTTCCCATGGGCATTTGCGTGTAAGTGAGGATTACGGACGTAACGAGAATTAGAACTCGATTGGAACTCAATGGGAATCGATTAACAAATCGCAGCTGCTATTTCATCATCAGCACATCCATGTTTACAGCATCTGGTATTTCTAAGCAGTCACCCATCTAGGAATTAACCAAACTCAAAGTTGCTTAACTATGGAGATCGTAAAGGATAACGGTATTTCAACATGATATGGCCGTAAAACCCCACAACTTTATTTTTTTACAGCTAGGACATTTCATTCGGTCATCAAGGTGTTGAATTTAATTTCATGTTGATTCCAAAATATAATAAGAATGTTAAACCCAGACGAGTTTTCGAAAGCGATGCCAATTTGTGGAATAGATTCTGACGTGGAGTCTTTACAAAACACTTCAGTCACAACTTCTACAAATTAAGGATCAATCGTTATCTGTACTCTGTATCTTTCTAATTATATGTTATTACTAACCCCTCCTTCTTTCACATCATACACTTCTTTCACATCATAACAATTTTAACAATACTCATATACACTACAACCGTAACTTTTTAAAATCAAGGCTCAATTGTTATCTATCCTCCTTATCCTTATAATCTTCTTTTTCTTCCACTTCTTCCTTCCTTCATTTCATAAACGTCATGCATCAGAAGCATTTTGACAGTAAGCCTTTATTCTGAGTGTCTCGGGAACCTTTTATTTGGAATTTACTATTTTAAGTTTGAGTTTTGTTTAACGGCATATCAACACCTCTGTGGGCCATTTAATGCCAGAAAAGTTGAGTTTTAATGTTTGTTTGTTTTGTTTTTTGTTTTTTTTTGTTTTGTTTTTGTTAATGTTCGGTTATAGTGAAAAGGTTTATTGAGTCAAATTTTAATGATTTGTTTTTATTGTTTTCATTTTAGAAAACTGAAAATGTCTTCTAGTTTTGTATTCAAAAATGTTTTCCTGAGAATATTTTTCCCTCTAAAATGTGTTATGGTTATAATTTCTTTCTGTCAAAAAACTGTTGTTGGTAAAATTTTTCTTTCAAAAATGTATATCTTTTCTATAAATGTCTATTTTTATGTATATATTTCTATAAAAGTGTATTTTTATATTTTCATAGTATTTTTACCCCAGTTTCGAGGTTAACTATTTGATCATAACTGGGACCCTAACAGGTGCTACCACTCCGGATCAGGGTGAACCTGGGAACAACAGCAATTAAGAGGTAGTTCTATGCTCCTCACAACCTCCCAATCAGAGAACTTGCTACCGGATAGAGTTTACCGTCATGCCTAGGAAAGGAATTTACTATAACATAAAAAGCAACTATTGTCCGTGTTATGCTTTATGGAGATTAGTCTATTTTTCAGTAGAAAGTTAATAAGGTAGTTAATTATATATTTTCATTTTTAATTTATTTTTATTTATTTAATTTTAAATTGAAAATATAAAAGAATTTTCAGCGAAAGTCCAGTTTCTAAACCTTATTTTTCCGTCTGAAGTTTCCAGAGAAGGGCAATAGAAATTACTATACCAATAATAATTTCCTAAAACAAATGCTTCTAATGTTACTAAAGAAAACTAACTATTAGTAATTATTACTAAAAACAATGATGACGTAAATTGGAGGAGCAAAAGGAAAGAAAAGAACTCGGTTTAATTACTGTCACTTTTATAGTACTTAGTGTTACGACATTTAGTCCTTTTTTTATCTATAATTTCCCCCGAGAAACACAATCAAACCACTCAGACGCAAAAGGTGACTTTGCAAGAGAGAATATGGGAACAAAAACATTATTAAGGAGAGAAGATTAAAAGAAGAAGAATTGAGAGGACAGAAGATAACGATTGACATTGCATTTAAATTTTTTAAAGATCAAGTTTGACTGCAAAACAAGAAGCCGGAAGTGATTTCTACAATCGAGTGAAGAAACTGTTAGCATAGGACTTATAATAATATGAGAAGAAAACACAATTAAGGGGAGAGAACAATAAAAGAACAGGAATTAAGAAGACAGAAAATAACGATTGATATTAAATTTTAAACATTTTTAAAATCAAAGTTGAGTGGAAAGCAAGAAACCGGAAGAGAGTTTCACAAGTGAGAAAAGAAATTTCTAGTATAGGACTTATAATAATATGAGAAGAAAACACAATTAAGGGGAGAGAACAATAAAAGAACAGGAATTAAGAAGACAGAAAATAACGATTGATATTAAATTTTAAACATTTTTAAAATCAAAGTTGAGTGGAAAGCAAGAAACCGGAAGAGAGTTTCACAAGTGAGAAAAGAAATTTCTAGCATAGGACTTATAATAATATGAGAAGAAAACACAATTAAGGGGAGAGAACAATAAAAGAACAGGAATTAAGAAGACAGAAAATAACGATTGATATTAAATTTTAAACATTTTTAAAATCAAAGTTGAGTGGAAAGCAAGAAACCGGAAGAGAGTTTCACAAGTGAGAAAAGAAATTTCTAGCATAGGACTTATAATAATATGAGAAGAAGAAAACATAATTAAGGAGAGATAACAATAAAAGAACAGAAATTAAGAAGACAGAGGATAACGATTGACATTGCATTTAAATTTTTGAAGATCAAAGTTGAGTGGAAAGCAAGAAGCTGGAAGAGAGTTCCACAAGTGAGAGAAGAAACTGTTAGCATAGGACTTATAATAATATGAGAAACTGAAATCATAATTATGAAGAGAGAACAATAAAAGAATAGGAATTAAGAAGACAGAAGATAACGATTGACATTGCATTTAACTTTTTTAAGATTTCAGTTGAGTGGAAAGCAAGAAGCCGGAAAAGTGTTTCACAAGCGAGAGAAGAAACGGTTAGCACAGGACTTATAATATTATGAGAAGAAGAAAAGACAATTAAGGAGAGAGAACAATAAAAGAAGAAGAATTGAGAGGGCAGAAGATAACGATTGACATTGCATTTAAATTTTTGAAGATGAACGTTGACTAAAAAACAAAAAGTCGCGAGAGAGTTTAACAAGTATGAATTGGGAGAAAAGAAACTATTTGCATAAAACTTACGGTTGCATCTAAGCACTTTCGTTATAAAATGATGAGACCTTGCCGCCAATCTAGTACTGCGCTCAAATTCATAAAATCTTGGTATTATAAGCGAAGAGTTTATCAAATTAGCTACCATGAAATTATTTATAGAAAAAACATGAACGCTACATTACTACGGTGGAAAAGTGATTGAAAACGAGCTGCCAGTTCAGGGCCAATAACATTGCAGATCCTTCTTTGTATTCTATCAAGAATCTCTCAAAATATAACAGTAGCAATATTCAATATATAGACGAATAGGAGACTCATAAATATCTCAGATAGATTCTGGTAAGACAAACCTTAAAAATAGTCTCATCAAAAATGTTTCTTCTATTCTAGATTCAAAATTAGTAATTCTTATTTTTGTAAACAAGGAATGATTAAACCCAGAACATTTGATAAAAAAATCAGGGCTAAGGTAGCTTATTTGCTTGCTTATGTCATGAGAATCAAGTGTCTACAGTTGTTTGATCTTAAGCAAGTTCTACCTGGATTACGCGTATCTCACCAGACATCAGTATTGATCTAAGCGTAAGATCAAAACTTTTGCAGTAGAAATTGTCTCGATGCTGACTTTTACGGCAACTCCTTCAGATAAAGAGGGCTTTCTAAAATAGACATCATAAATATGAGTCAGTGAATGCTCGATGTCGAGAATCAATGGGAATCATTTTTCCTGCTTACTCTCTAGTCAAAAAAGTGATATTGTCTTTTGTTATCCCTTGCTCTTCTGCTTACTCAACAATATTATTTGGAATCAATAATGGTAGCATGCCAATAACAATACCATTTTCTCAAG
The DNA here is from genome assembly GCA_037127315.1 of Ascarosepion bandense. NCBI lineage: Eukaryota > Metazoa > Mollusca > Cephalopoda > Sepiida > Sepiidae > Ascarosepion > Ascarosepion bandense. The sequence continues at coordinate 2,062,297 of JBBBDQ010001003.1, read as the reverse complement.
TTACTGGGAATGGAACAGAACACAGGAAGAAATAGATACATCACATCCTCAAAGGCATGAACTGACCCGCAAGGCTCTATCAGAATTCACATTCTGTTACATGTACTAATTCCATTTTGGGTTAAGTTTCAGTTAACTAGAGTAAAAGACTCTTCTATAGGAAAAAGACTTTCCTTGAATAAGCTGTCAAACTTCGGTCAGATTTTAAAAATTTTAGAGATTTTTAATTATTAATTTTTTTTTTAGAAAAATAAGCTTCCTAGGATTGATCTGAAATGTTTTAAAGGGACGATTCTTTTTCAAAAACTTAGTTTGTAAGTGTGGCTATCACTATAAATTAATGTGTTAAGTGAATATTTAAATACATCCTGTTTTTCTGATCATTTAAGCAAATAGTGCTATGCATCAGAAGACTTGACGATTCACACACACACACACACACACACACTCACACACATATATATATATATATATATATATATATGAAATTATTTGTTTGAACATTATTTTTGATCGATACTCATATAAACAGTGGTTTATAACCATTTCGTTAATCTACTTTAATTTCCGTAACATTGTATGTTTACATTTGTTTACATTACGATAAATTTCAGTTCAGATATGGTAATTTACGTGAATCGAAAATTGTGTTATATAGGCTTGATTTGATTTCGTTTAGAGGTTGGTCACTCGTGGTCAAGAGGTATAAAACGCGCAAGTTCAATTGGTGGGTTTTCCTATGTTGACAGGGGGTTGCAGGTTCGAAACCTGCCGAACATTTTCGTAACAAAAAGTTATCGTAAATAATCAGGCCGGTTGAAATCTAAAATATATACTGTTTGCTTATAAACAAAATATTTACTTAAATTCGAGTATTCAAAAATAACGTTCAAACAAATAATTTCAAATTGTTTATAACCATCTGGTTAATCTTCGTTATATATACATATATTAAGGTCCTATTTAAAATAATTTTAATATTTTATCTTTAAAGTTTATAAACCTGTTTCACGTTTAACGATATCTCAAAATAGTTGACTGTTTATCTAATGTCCTTTTCAAATCATTTAAAAGAATGCATCAGCGTTTCAACTGTTTTGTTTTAATTTGAAAAAAAGATATCGATGTGATTGCAGTTGCATGTTTGCTTTTTCTCATTCAACTTTTCCCTGACTCCATATGCAAATAAAATATAACATTCATGATAAAATATGCCATTAGAATATCGTCATTTCCTCGCATGACTTTCACATAAAAATACGAAGATACATCGTAATGGATAACAAGTTTGATTTCGATCATTAGTAAGGAGGTTGTTGCTCCCAAGGTAGCTGTTACTTGTGATTTTCTGCCAAGGCTAAGTTTACTTTACAACATTTGAAGGAAAGATTTATGGGGGGAATGGTTGACATGACAACATCGTAATGGATAACAAGTTTGATTTCGATCATTAGTAAGGAGGTTGTTGCTCCCAAGGTAGCTGTTACTTGTGATTTTCTGCCAAGGCTAAGTTTACTTTACAACATTTGAAGGAAAGATTTATGGGGGGAATGGTTGACATGACAACAGCGTAATGGATAACAAGTTTGATTTCGATCATTAGTAAGGAGGTTGTTGCTCCCAAGGTAGCTGTTACTTGTGATTTTCTGCCAAGGCTAAGTTTACTTTACAACATTTGAAGGAAAGATTTATGGGGGAATTGGTTGACATGACAACATCGTAATGGATAACAAGTTTGATTTCGATCATTAGTAAGGAGGTTGTTGCTCCCAAGGTAGCTGTTACTTGTGATTTTCTGCCAAGGCTAAGTTTACTTTACAACATTTGAAGGAAAGATTTATGGGGGGAATGGTTGATATGACAACATCGTAATGGATAACAAGTTTGATTTCGATCATTAGTAAGGAGGTTGTTGCTCCCAAGGTAGCTGTTACTTGTGATTTTCTGCCAAGGCTAAGTTTACTTTACAACATTTGAAGGAAAGATTTATGGGGGGAATGGTTGACATGACAACATCGTAATGGATAACAAGTTTGATTTCGATCATTGGTAAGGAGGTTGTTGCTCCCAAGGTAGCTGTTACTTACGATTTTCTGCCAAGACTAGTTTACTTTACAACATTTGAAGGAAAGGTTATGGGGGAGTGGTTGACGCATGACAACATCGTAATGGATAACAAGTTTGATTTCGATCATTAGTAAGGAGGTTGTTGCTCCCAAGGTAGCTGTTACTTGTGATTTTCTGCCAGAAGCTAAGTTTACTTTACAACATTTGAAGGAAAGATTTATGGGGGGGAATTGCTTGACATGACAACATCGTAATGGATAACAAGTTTGATTTCGATCATTAGTAAGGAGGTTGTTGCTCCCAAGGTAGCTGTTACTTGTGATTTCTGCCAAGGCTAAGTTTACTTTACAACATTTGAAGGAAAAGAAGATTTATGGGGGAATGGTTGACGACAACATCGTAATGGATAACAGTTTGATTTCGATCATTGGTAAGGAGGTTGTTGCTCCCAAGGTAGCTGTTACTTGTGATTTTCTGCCAAGGCTAAGTTTGCACAGCAATTTGAAGGAAAGATTTATGCAGAGAATGGTTGACATGACAACATCGTAATGGATAACAAGTTTGATTTCGATCATTAGTAAGGAGGTTGTTGCTCCCAAGGTAGCTGTTACTTGTGATTTTTCTGCCAAGGCTAAGTTTACTTTACAACATTTGAAGGAAAAATTTGTAAGGAAATTGGTTGACATGACAACATCGTAATGGATAACAAGTTTTGATTTTAAAATCATTAGTAAGGAGGTTGTTGCTCCCAAGGTAGCTGTTACTTGTGATTTCTGCCAAGGCTAAGTTTACTTTACAACATTTGAAGGAAAAGATTTATGGGGGGAATTGGTTGACATGACAACATCGTAATGGATAACAAGTTTGATTTCGATCCATTAGTAAGGAGGTTGTTGCTCCCAAGGTAGCTGTTGCCGGATTTTCTGCCAAGGCTAAGTTTACTTTACAGCATTTGAAGGAAAAGATTTATGGGGCAGTTGACGACAACATCGTAATGGATAACAGTTTCTTGGATTTCAGTCATTGGCAAGGAGGTTGTTTATCCCAAGGCAATGACCACTTGTGATTTTCTGCCAAGGCTAAGTTTACTTTACAACATTTGAAGGAAAGATTTATGGGGAATGGTTGACATGACAACATCGTAATGGATAACAAGTTTGATTTCGATCATTAGTAAGGAGGTTGTTGCTCCCAAGGTAGCTGTTACTTGTGATTTTCTGCCAAGGCTAAGTTTACTTTACAACATTTGAAGGATAGATTTATGGGGGAATGGTTGACATGACAACATCGTAATGGATAACAAGTTTGATTTCGATCATTAGTAAGGAGGTTGTTGCTCCCAAGGTAGCTGTTACTTGTGATTTTCTGCCAAGGCTAAGTTTACTTTACAACATTTGAAGGAAAGATTTATGGGGAATGGTTGACATGACAACATCGTAATGGATAACAAGTTTGATTTCGATCATTAGTAAGGAGGTTGTTGCTCCCAAGGTAGCTGTTACTTGTGATTTTTCTGCCAAGGCTAAGTTGCACAACATTTGAAGGAAGAAGATTTATGGGGGAATTGGTTGACATGACAACATCGTAATGGATAACAAGTTTGATTTCGATCATTAGTAAGGAGAGGTTGTTGCTCCCAAGGTAGCTGTTACTTGTGATTTTCTGCCAAGGCTGATTTTACTTTACAACATTTGAAGGAAAGATTTATGGGGGAATGGTTGACATGACAACATCGTAATGGATAACAAGTTTGATTTCGATCATTAGTAAGGAGGTTGTTGCTCCCAAGGTAGCTGTTACTTGTGATTTTCTGCCAAGGCTAAGTTTACTTTACAACATTTGAAGGAAAAGATTTATGGGGGGGAATTGGTTGACATGACAACATCGTAATGGATAACAAGTTTGATTTCGATCATTAGTAAGGAGGTTGTTGCTCCCAAGGTAGCTGTTACTTGTGATTTTCTGCCAAGGCTAAGTTTGCTTTACAACATTTGAAGGAAAGATTTATGGGGGGGAATTGGTTGACATGACAACATCGTAATGGATAACAAGTTTGATTTCGATCATTAGTAAGGAGGTTGTTGCTCCCAAGGTAGCTGTTACTTGTGATTTTCTGCCAAGGCTAAGTTTACTTTACAACATTTTGAAGGAAAGATTTATGAGGGAATGGTTGACGCTGACACCATCGTAATGGATAACAAGTTTGATTTCGATCATTAGTAAGGAGGTTGTTGCTCCCAAGGTAGCTGTTACTTGTGATTTTTCTGCCAAGGCTAAGTTTACTTTACAACATTTGAAGGAAAGATTTATGGGGGGAATTGGTTGACATGACAACATCGTAATGGATAACAAGTTTGATTTCGATCATTAGTAAGGGAGGTTGTTGCTCCCAAGGTAGCTGTTACTTGTGATTTTCTGCCAAGGCTAAGTTTACTTTACAACATTTGAAGGAAAAGGTTATGGGGGGGAATTGGTTGACATGACAACATCGTAATGGATAACAAGTTTGATTTCGATCATTAGTAAGGAGGTTGTTGCTCCCAAGGTAGCTGTTACTTGTGATTTTCTGCCAAGGCAAAGTTTACTTTACAACATTTGAAGGAAAGATTTATGGGGGAATTGGTTGACATGACAACATCGTAATGGATAACAAGTTTGATTTCGATCATTAGTAAGGAGGTTGTTGCTCCCAAGGTAGCTGTTACTTGTGATTTTCTGCCAAGGCTAAGTTTACTTTACAACATTTGAAGGAAAGATTTATGGGGGAATGGTTGACATGACAACATCGTAATGGATAACAAGTTTGATTTCGATCATTAGTAAGGAGGTTGTTGCTCCCAAGGTAGCTGTTACTTGTGATTTTCTGCCAAGGCTAAGTTTACTTTACAACATTTGAAGGAAAGATTTATGGGGGGAATGGTTGACATGACAACATCGTAATGGATAACAAGTTTGATTTCGATCATTAGTAAGGAGGTTGTTGCTCCCAAGGTAGCTGTTACTTGTGATTTTCTGCCAAGGCTAAGTTTACTTTACAACATTTGAAGGAAAGATTTATGGGGGGAATGGTTGACATGACAACATCGTAATGGATAACAAGTTTGATTTCGATCATTAGTAAGGAGGTTGTTGCTCCCAAGGTAGCTGTTACTTGTGATTTTCTGCCAAGGCTAAGTTTACTTTACAACATTTGAAGGAAAGATTTATGGGGGAATTGGTTGACATGACAACATCGTAATGGATAACAAGTTTGATTTCGATCATTAGTAAGGAGGTTGTTGCTCCCAAGGTAGCTGTTAATTGTGATTTTCTGCCAAGGCTGGTTACTTTACAACATTTGAAGGAAAGATTTATGGGGGAATGGTTGATATAAGCAACATTGTATTGGATAACAAGTTTGATTTCGATCATTAGTAAGGAGGTTGTTGCTCCCAAGGTAGCTGTTACTTGTGATTTTCTGCCAAGGCTAAGTTTGCTTTACAACATTTGAAGGAAAGATTTATGGGGGAATGGTTGACATGACAACATCATAATGGATAACAAGTTTGATTTCGATCATTAGTAAGGAGGTTGTTGCTCCCAAGGTAGCTGTTACTTGTGATTTTCTGCCAAGGCTAAGTTTACTTTACAACATTTGAAGGAAAGATTTATGGGGGGAATTGGTTGACATGACAACATCGTAATGGATAACAAGTTTGATTTCGATCATTAGTAAGGAGGTTGTTGCTCCCAAGGTAAGCTGTACTTAGCATGATTTTCTGCCAAGGCTAAGTTTACTTTACAACATTTGAAGGAAAGATTTATGGGGGAATGGTTGACATGACAACATCGTAATGGATAACAAGTTTGATTGATCATTAGTAAGGAGGTTGTTGCTCCCAAGGTAGCTGTTACTTGTGATTTTTCTGCCAAGAGCTAAGTTTACTTTACAACATTTGAAGGAAAGATTTATGGGGGGGAATTGGTTGACATGACAACATCGTAATGGATAACAAGTTTGATTTCGATCATTAGTAAGAGGGTTGTTGCTCCAAGGTAGCTGTTACTTGTGATTTTCTGCCAAGGCTAAGTTTACTTTACAACATTTGAAGGAAAGATTTATGGGGGAATGGTTGACATGACAACATCGTAATGGATAACAAGTTTGATTTCGATCATTAGTAAGAGAGTTGTTGCTCCCAAGGTAGCTTTAACTTGTGATTTTCTACCAAGGCTAAGTTTACTTTACAACATTTGAAGGAAAGATTTGTGGGGGAATGGTTGACATGACAACATCGTAATGGATAACAAGTTTGATTTCGATCATTGGTAAGGGAGGTTGTTACTCCCCAAGGTAGCTGTTACTTGTGATTTTCTGCCAAGGCTAAGTTTACTTTACAACATTTGAAGGAAAGATTTGTAGAGAATGGTTGACATGACAACATCGTAATGGATAACAAGTTTGATTTCGATCATTAGTAAGAGGTTGTTGCTCCCAAGGTAGCTGTTGCTTGTGATTTTCTGCCAAAGGCTAAGTTTATTTTACAACATTTGAAGGAAAGATTTATGGGGGAATGGTTGACATGACAACATCGTAATGGATAACAAGTTTGATTTCGATCGTTATTGAGGAGGTTGTTGCTCCCAAGGTAGCTGTTGCTGTGATTTTCTGCCAAGGCCAGCGTTTACTTTACAACATTTGAAGGAAAGATTTATGGGGGAATGGTTGACATGACAACATCGTAATGGATAACAAGTTTGATTTCGACCATTAGTAAGGAGGTTGTTGCTCCAAGGTAGCTGTTACTTGTGATTTTCTGCCAAAGGCTAAGTTTGCACACAACATTTGAAGGAAAGATTTATGGGGGAATGGTTGACATGACAACATCGTAATGGATAACAAGTTTGATTTCGATCATTAGTAAAGGAGGTTGTTGCTCCCAAGGTAGCTGTTACTTGTGATTTTCTGCCAAGGCTAAGTTTACTTTACAACATTTGAAGGAAAGATTTATGGGGGAATGGTTGACATGACAACATCGTAATGGATAACAAGTTTGATTTCGATCATTAGTAAGGAGGTTGTTGCTCCAAGGTAGCTGTTACTTGTGATTTTCTGCCAAAACTGATTTACTTTACAACATTTGAAGGAAAGATTTATGGGGGAATGGTTGACATGACAACATCGTAATGGATAACAAGTTTGATTTCGATCATTAGTAAGGAGGTTGTTGCTCCCAAGGTAGCTGTTACTTGTGATTTTCTATGCAAGGCTAAGTTTATTTACAACATTTGAAGGAAAGATTTGTAGAGGGAATGGTTGACATGACAACATCGTAATGGATAACAAGTTTGATTTCGATCATTAGTAAGGAGGTTGTTGCTCCCAAGGTAGCTGTTACTTGTGATTTTCTGCCAAGGCTAAGTTTACTTTACAAAATTTGAAGGAAAGATTTATGGGGGAATGGTTGACCTTTTAGCAACATCGTAATGGATAACAAAGTTTGATTTCGATCATTAGTAAGGAGGTTGTTGCTCCCAAGGTATTATTGCCATGATTTTCTGCAAGGCTAAGTTTACTTTACAACATTTGAAGGAAAGATTTATGGGGGAATGGTTGACATGACAACATCGTAATGGATAACAAGTTTGATTTCGATCATTAGCTGAGGAGGTTATTGCTCCCAGGTAGCTTGTTACTTGTGATTTTCTGCTGAGGCTGATTTACTTTACAACATTTGAAGGAAAGATTTGTAGAGGAATTGGTTGACATGACAACATGGCCAATGGATAACAAGTTTGATTTCGATCATTAGTAAGGAGGTTGTTGCTCCCAAGGTAGCTGTTACTTGTGATTTTCTGCCAAGGCTAGGGCTACTTTACAACATTTGAAGGAAAATTTATGGGGGAATGGTTGACATGACAACATCGTAATGGATAACAAGTTTGTTTTCGATCATTAGTAAGGAGGTTGTTGCTCCCAAGGTAGCTGTTACTTGTGATTTTTTCTGCCGAGCTAAGTTTACTTTACAACATTTGAAGGAAAGATTTGTAGAGGAATGGTTGACATGACAACATCGTAATGGATAACAAGTTTGATTTCGATCATTGGTAGGGAGGTTGTTGCTCCCAAGGTAGCTGTTACTTGTGATTTTCTGCCAAGGCTAAGTTTACTTTACTACATTTGAAGGAAAAGATTTATGGGGGAATGGTTGACATGACAACATCGTAATGGATAACAAGTTTGATTTCGATCATTAGCGAGGAGGTTGTTGCTCAAGGTAGCTGTTACTTGTGATTTTCTGCCAAGGCTAAGTTTACTTTACAACATTTGAAGGAAAGATTTATGGGGGAATGGTTGACATGACAACATCGTAATGGATAACAAGTTTGATTTCGATCATTAGTAAGGGAGGTTGTTGCTCCCAAGGTAGCTGTTACTTGTGATTTTCTGCAAGGCTAAGTTTACTTTACAACATTTGAAGGAAAAGATTTATGGGGGTGGTTGACATGACAACATCGTAATGGATAACAAGTTTGATTTCGATCATTAGTAAGGAGGTTGTTGCTCCCAAGGTAGCTGTTACTTATGATTTTCTGCCAAGGCTAAGTTTACTTTACAACATTTGAAGGAAAAGATTTATGTGGGGGAATTGGTTGACATGACAACATCGTAATGGATAACAAGTTTGATTTCGATCATTAGTAAGGAGGTTGTTCCTCCCAAGGTAGCTGTTACTTGTGATTTTCTGCCAAGGCTAAGTTTACTTTACAACATTTGAAGGAAAGATTGTGGGGGGGAATTGGTTGACATGACAACATCGTAATGGATAACAAGTTTGATTTCGATCATTAGTAAGAGTTGTTGCTCCCAAGGTAGCTGTTACTTGTGATTTTCTGCCAAAGCTGGATTTATACAACATTTGAAGGAAAGATTTGTAGAGGGGGAATTGGTTGACATGACAACATCGTAATGGATAACAAGTTTGATTTCGATCATTAGTAAGAAGGTTGTTGCTCCCAAGGTAGCTGTTACTTGTGATTTTCTGCCAAGGCTAAGTTTACTTTACAACATTTGAAGGAAAGATTTATGGGGGAATGGTTGACATGACAACATCGTAATAGATAACAAGTTTGATTTCGATCATTAGTAAGGAGGTTGCTTTGCTCCCAAGGTAGCTGTTACTTGTGATTTTCTGCAAGGCTAAGTTTACTTTACAACATTTGAAGGAAAGATTTATGGGGGAATGGTTGACGCAGCCCAACATCGTAATGGATAACAAGTTTGATTTCGATCATTAGTAAGGAGGTTGTTGCTCCCAAGGTAGCTGTTACTTGTGATTTTCTGCCAAGGCTAAGTTTACTTTACAACATTTGAAGGAAAAGGTTATGGGGGAATGGTTGACTGCGGCAACATCGTAACGGATAAGTTTGAGGATTTCGATCATTAGTAAGAGGTTGTTGCTCCCAAGGTAGCTGTTACTTGTGATTTTCTGCCAAGGCTAAGTTTACTTTACAACATTTGAAGGAAAGATTTGTGGGGGGAATTGGTTCGGCAGCAACAACTCGTAATGGATAACAAGTTTGATTTCGATCATTAGTAAGAGGTTGACACTCCCAAGGTAGCTGTTACTTGTGATTTTCTGCCAAGGCTAAGTTTACTTTACAACATTTGAGGAAAGATTTATGGGGAATGGTTGACATGACAACATCCTTAATGGATAACAAATTTGATTTCGATCATTAGTAAGAAGAGTTGTTGCTCCCAGGTAGCTGTTACTTGTGATTTTCTGCCAAAATGGTTTACTTACAACATTTGAAGGAAAGATTTATGGGGGAATGGTTGACATGACATCGTAATGGATAACAAGTTTGATTTCGATCATTAGTAAGGAAGTTGTTGCTCCCCAAGGTAGCTGTTACTTATGGTTTTCTGCCAAGGCTAAGTTTACTTTACAACATTTGAAGGAAAGATTTATACGGGGAATGGTTGACGGCAACATCGTAACGGATAACAAGTTTGATTTCGATCATTAGTAAGGAGGTTGTTGCTCCCAAGGTAGCTGTTACTTGTGATTTTCTGCCAAGGCTAAGTTTACTTTACAACATTTGAAGGAAAGATTTATGGGGGGAATGGTTGACATGACAACATCGTTAATGGATAACAAGTTTGATTTCGATCATTAGTAAGGAGGTTGTTGCTCCCAAGGTAGCTGTTACTTGTGATTTTCTGCCAAGGCTAAGTTTACTTTACAACATTTGAAGGAAAGATTTATCGGGGGGAATTGGTTGACATGACAACATCGTAATGGATAACAAGTTTGATTTCGATCATTAGTAAGGAGGTTGTTGCACCCAAGGTAGCTGTTACTTGTGATTTTCTGCCAAGGCTAAGTTTACTTTACAACATTTGAAGGAAAGATTTATGGGGGGGGAATTGGTTGACATGACAACATCGTAATGGATAACAAGTTTGATTTCGATCATTAGTAAGGAGGTTGTTGCTCCCAAGGTAGCTGTTACTTGTGATTTTCTGCCAAGGCTAAGTTTACTTTACAACATTTGAAGGAAAGATTTATGGGGGGGAATGGGTTGACATGACAACATCGTAATGGATAACAAGTTTGATTTCGATCATTAGTAAGGAGGTTGTTGCTCCCAAGGTAGCTGTTACTTGTGATTTTCTGCCAAGGCTAAGTTTACTTTACAACATTTGAAGGAAAGATTTATGGGGGGGAATTGGTTGACATGACAACATCGTAATGGATAACAAGTTTGATTTCGATCATTAGTAAGGAGGTTGTTGCTCCCAAGGTAGCTGTTACTTGGGATTTTCTGCCAAAGCTAGATTTGCTACAACATTTGAAGGAAAGATTTGTGGGGGAATGGTTGACAACGACAACATCGTAATGGATAACGATTTAGTTTCGATCATTGGTAAGGAAATTGTTGCTCCCAAGGTAGCTGTTACTTGGTTTCTGCCAAGGCTAGAAAGTTTACTTTACAACATTTGGAAAGATTTGTAGAGGAATGGTTGACATGACTTCTTGCATCGTAATGGATAACAAGTTTGATTTCGATCATTGGTAAGGAGGTTGTTGCTCCCAAAGATGACGCACTTGTGATTTTCTGCCAGAGCTAAGTTTACTTTACAACATTTGAAGGAAAGATTTATGGGGAATGGTTGACATGACACCATCGTAATGGATAACAAGTTTGATTTCGATCATTAGTAAGGAGGTTGTTGCTCCCAAGGTAGCTGTTACTTGTGATTTTCTGCCAAGGCTAAGTTTACTTTACAACATTTGAAGAAGAAGATTGTAGAGGGAATGGTTGACATGACAACATCGTAATGGATAACAAGTTTGATTTCGATCATTAGTAAGGAGGTTGTTGCTCCCAAAGGTAGCTGTTACTTGTGATTTTCTGCCAAGGCTAAGTTTACTTTACAACATTTGAAGGAAAGATTTATGGGGGAATGGTTGACATGACAACATCGTAATGGATAACAAGTTTGATTTCGATCATTAGTAAGGAGGTTGTTGCTCCCAAGGTAGCTGTTACTTGTGATTTTCTGCCAAGGCTAAGTTTACTTTACAACATTTGAAGGAAAGATTTATGAAATGGTTGACATGACAACATCGTAATGGATAACAAGTTTGATTTCGATCATTGGTAAGGAGGTTGTTGCTCCCAAGGTAGCTGTTACTTGTGATTTTCTGCCAAGGCTAAGTTTACTTTTACAACATTTTACGGAAAGGAAAGATTTGTGGGGGAATGGTTGACATGACAACATCGTAATGGATAACAAGTTTGATTTCGATCATTAGTAAGAGATTTGTTGCTCTCCCAAAATGGCTGTTACTTGTGATTTTCTGCCAAGGCTAAGTTTACTTTACAACATTTGAAGGAAAGATTTATGGGGGAATGGTTGGCTGACACCATCGTAATGGATAACAAGTTTGATTTCCGATCATTAGTAAGGAGGTTGTTGCTCCCAAGGTAGCTGTTGCTTGTGATTTTCCTGCCAAGGCTAAGTTTGCTTTACAACATTTGAAGGAAAGATTTATGGGGGAATGGTTGACATGACAACATCGTAATGGATAACAAGTTTGATTTCGATCATTAGTAAGGAGGTTGTTGCTCCAAGGTAGCTGTTGTGTATGATTTTACTGCCAAGGCTAAGTTTACTTTACAACATTTGAAGGAAAGATTTATGGGGGAATGGTTGACATGAAAACATCGTAATGGATAACAAGTTTGATTTCGATCATTAGTAAGGAGTTGTTGCTCCCAAGGTAGCTGTACTTGTGATTTTCTGCCAAGGCTAGTTTACTTTACAACATATGAAGGAAAGATTTATGGGGGGAATGGTTGACGTAACTTAACCTCGTAATGGATAACAAGTTTGATTTCGATCATTATTAAGGAGGTTGTTGCTCCCAGTACGTACACTTGTGATTTTCTGCCAAAATAAGTTTACTTTACAACATTTGAAGGAATTTGTAGGGGAATTGGTTGACATGACAACATCGTAATGGATAACAAGTTTGGTTCGATCATTAGTAAGGAGGTTGTTGCTCCCAAGGTAGCTGTTACTTGTGATTTTCTGTAGAGCTAAGTTTACTTTACAACATTTGAAGGAAAAGATTTGTGGGGAATGGTTGACATGCAAAAACATCGTAATGGATAACAAGTTTGATTTCGATCATTGGTAAGGAGAGTTGTTGCTCCCAAGGTGGCTGTACTTGTGATTTTCTGCCAGAGCTAAGTTTACTTTACAACATTTGAAGGAAAGATTTGTGGGGGGATGGTTGACATGACAACATCGTAATGGATAACAAGTTTGATTTCGATCTCATTAGTGGGAGAGTTGTTGCTCCCAAGGTAGCTGTTAGTTGGTGATTTTCTTGCCAAGGCTAAGTTTACTTTACAAAATTTGAAGGAAAGATTTATGGGGGGGAATTGGTTGACATGACAACATCGTAATGGATAAATAAGTTTGATTTCGATCATTAGTAAGGAGGTTGTTGTCACCCCAAGGTAGCTGTTACTTGTGATTTTCTGCCAAGGCTAGTTTACTTTACAACATTTTGAAGGAAAGATTTATGGGGGAATGGTTGACATGACAACATCGTAATGGATAACAAGTTTGATTTCGATCATTAGTAAGGAGGTTGTTGCTCCCAAGGTAGCTGTTACTTGTGATTTTCTGCCACAAGCTTACTTTACAACATTTGAAGGAAAGATTTATGGGGGAATGGTTGACATGACAACATCTTAATGGATAACAAGTTTGATTTCGATCATTAGTAAGGAGGTTGTTGCTCCCAAGGTAGCTGTTACTTGTGATTTTCTGCCAAGGCTAAGTTTACTTTACAACATTTGAAGGAAAGATTTATGGGGGAATGGTTGACATGACACCATCGTAATGGATAACAAAGTCGGATTTGATCATTAGTAAGGAGGTTGTTGCTCCCAAGGTAGCTGTTACTTGTGATTTTCTGCCAAGGCTAAGTTTACTTTACAACATTTGAAGGAAAGATTTATGGGGGAATGGTTGACATGACAACATCTTAATGGATAACAAGTTTGATTTCGATCATTAGTAAGGAGGTTGTTGCTCCCAAGGTAGCTGTTACTTGTGATTTTCGCTAAGGCTAAGTTTACTTTACAACATTTGAAGGAAAGATTTATGGGGAATGCTGACATGACAACATCGTAATGGATAACAAGTTTGATTTCGATCATTAGTAGTGAGGTTGTTGCTCCCAAGGTAGCTGTTACTTGTGATTTTCTGCCAAGGTGCCAGTTTACTTTACAACATTTGAAGGAAAGATTTATGGGGGAATGGTTGACATGACAACATCTTAATGGATAACAAGTTTGATTTCGATCATTAGTAAGGAGGTTGTTGCTCCCAAGGTAGCTGTTACTTGTGATTTTCTGCCAAGGTTGGTGCCACGGTTGGGCAACATTTGAAGGAAAGATTTATGGGGGAATGGTTGACATGACACCACTGTAATGGATAACAAGTTTGATTTCGATCATTAGTAAGGAGGTTGTTGCTCCTGCTGTAGCTGTTACTTGTGATTTTCTGCCAAGGCTAAGTTTACTTTACAACATTTGAAGGAAAGATTTATGGGGGAATTGAAGGACATGACAAATATCGTAATGGATAAATGGAAGCCATTTCGATCATTAGTAAGGAGGTTGTTGCTCCCAAGGTAGCTGTTACTTGTGATTTTCTGCCAAGGCTAAGTTTACTTTACAACATTTGAAGGAAAGATTTATGGGGGAATGGTTGACATGACAACATCGTAATGGATACAATGTTTGATTTCGATCATTAGTAGTGAGGTTATTGCTCCCAAGGTAGCTGTTACTTGTGATTTTCTGCCAAGGCTAAGTTTACTTTACAACATTTGAAGGAAAGATTTATGGGGGAATGGTTGACATGACAACATCGTAATAAGTTTGATTTCGATCATTAGTAAGGGAGGTTGTTGCTCCCAAGGTAGCTGTTACTTGTGATTTTCTGCCAAGGCTAAGTTTACTTTACAACATTTGAAGGAAAGATTTATGGGGGGAATTGGTTGACATGACAACATCGTAATGGATAACAAGTTTGATTTCGATCATTAGTAGGAGGTTGTTGCTCCTGCTGTAGCTGTTACTTGTGATTTTCTGCCAAGGCTAAGTTTACTTTACAACATTTGAAGAGATTTATGGGGGAATTGGTTGACATGACAACATCGCAATGGATAACAAGTTTGATTTCGATCATTAGTAAGGAGGTTGTTGCTCCCAAGGTAGCTGTTACTTGTGATTTTCTGCCAAGGCTAAGTTTACTTTACAACATTTGAAGGAAAGATTTATGGGGGAATGGTTGACATGACAACATCGTAATGGATAACAAGTTTGATTTCGATCATTAGTAAGGAGGTTGTTGCTCTCAAGGTAGCTGTTACTTGTGATTTTCTGCCAAGGCTAAGTTTACTTTACAACATTTGAAGGAAAGATTTATGGGGGGGAATTGGTTGGATGAAGTGACAACATCGTAATGGATAACAAGTTTGATTTTGATCATTAGTAAGGAGGTTGTCATTCTAAGGTAGCTGTTACTTGTGATTTTCTGCCAAGGCTAAGTTTACTTTACAACATTTGAAGGAAAGATTTATGGGGGAATTGGTTGATGTATTGAGCAACATCGTAATGGAAACAAGTTTGATTTCGATCATTAGTAGAGGTTGTTGCTCTCAAGGTAGCTGTTACTTGTGATTTTCTGCCAAGGCTAAGTTTACTTTACAACATTTGAAGGAAAGATTTATGGGGGAATGGTTGGACATGACAACATCGTAATGGATATCAAGTTTGATTTTGATCATTAGTAAGGAGGTTGTTGCTCCCAAGGTAGCTGTTACTTGTGATTTTCTGCCAAGGCTAAGTTTACTTTTCTATACATTTGAAGGAAAGATTTATGGGGAATGGTTGACATGACAACATCGTAATGGATAACAAGTTTTATTTCTGATCATTAGTAAGGGAGGTTGTTGCTCCCAAGGTAGCTGTTACTTGTGATTTTCTGGCCAAGGCTAAGTTTACTTTACAACATTTGAAGGAAATATTTATGGGGGGAATGGTTGACATGACAACATCGTAATGGATAACAAGTTTGATTTCGATCATTAGTAAGGAGGTTGTTGCTCCCAAGGTAGCTGTTACTTGTGATTTTCTGCCAAGGCTAAGTTTACTTTACAACATTTGAAGGAAAGATTTATGGGGGAATGGTTGACATGACAACATCGTAATGGATAACAAGTTTGATTTCGATCATTAGTAAGGAGGTTGTTGCTCCCAAGGTAGCTGTTACTTGTGATTTTCTGCCAAGGCTAAGTTTACTTTACAACATTTGAAGGAAAGATTTATGGGGGGAATGGTTGACATGACAACATCGTAATGGATAACAAGTTTGATTTCGATCATTAGTAAGGAGGTTGTTGCTCCCAAGGTAGCTGTTACTTGTGATTTTCTGCCAAGGCTAAGTTTACTTTACAACATTTGAAGGAAAGATTTATGGGGGAATGGTTGACATGACAACATCGTAATGGATAACAAGTTTGATTTCGATCATTAGTAAGGAGGTTGTTGCTCCCAAGGTAGCTGTTACTTGTGATTTTCTGCCAAGGCTAAGTTTACTTTACAACATTTGAAGGAAAGATTTATGGGGGGAATGGTTGACATGACAACATCGTAATGGATAACAAGTTTGATTTCGATCATTAGTAAGGAGGTTGTGGCTCCCAAGGTAGCTGTTACTTGTGATTTTCTGCCAAGGCTAAGTTTACTTTACAACATTTGAAGGAAAGATTTATGGGGGAATGGTTGACATGACAACATCGTAATGGATAACAAGTTTGATTTCGATCATTAGTAAGGAGGTTGTGGCTCCCAAGGTAGCTGTTACTTGTGATTTTCTGCCAAGGCTAAGTTTACTTTACAACATTTGAAGGAAAGATTTATGGGGGGAATGGTTGACATGACAACATCGTAATGGATAACAAGTTTGATTTCGATCATTAGTAAGGAGGTTGTTGCTCCCAAGGTAGCTGTTACTTGTGATTTTCTGCCAAGGCTAAGTTTACTTTACAACATTTGAAGGAAAGATTTATGGGGGAATGGTTGACATGACAACATCGTAATGGATAACAAGTTTGATTTCGATCATTAGTAAGGAGGTTGTTGCTCCCAAGGTAGCTGTTACTTGTGATTTTCTGCCAAGGCTAAGTTTACTTTACAACATTTGAAGGAAAGATTTATGGGGGAATGGTTGACATGACAACATCGTAATGGATAACAAGTTTGATTTCGATCATTAGTAAGGAGGTTGTGGCTCCCAAGGTAGCTGTTACTTGTGATTTTCTGCCAAGGCTAAGTTTACTTTACAACATTTGAAGGAAAGATTTATGGGGGGAATGGTTGACAGGACAACATCGTAATGGATAACAAGTTTGATTTCGATCCATTGGTAAGGAGGTTGTTGCTCTGAGTAGCTGTTGTGATTTTCTGTGAGGCACGAAAGTTTACTTTACAACATTTGAAGGAAAGATTTATGGGGGGAATGGTTGACATGACAACATCGTAATGGATAACAAGTTTGGTTCAGTCATTAGTGAGGTTGTTGCTCCCCGGTGGCTATTACTTGTGATTTTCTACCGAAGCTAAGTTTGCCAGCATTTGAAGGAAAGATTTGTGGAGAATGGTTGACATGACAACATCGTAATGGATAACAAGTTTGATTTCGGCGATCATTAGTAAAGGAGGTTGTTGCTCCCAAGGTAGCTGTTACTTGTGATTTTCTGCCAAAGTAAGTTTACTTTACAACATTTGAAGGAAAGATTTGTGGGGGAATGGTGGGCATGACAACATCGTAATGAATATATTTGATTTCGATCAGTGGCGGAGGTTATTGCTCCCAAGGTAGCTGTTACTTGTGATTTTTCTGCCAAGGCTAAGTTTAATTTACAACGTTTGAAGGAAAGATTTATGGGGGAATGGTTGACCATGACAACATCGTAATAGATAACAAGTTTGATTTCGATCATGTAGTAAGGAGGTTGTTGCTCCCAAGGTAGCTGTACTTGTGATTTTCACCAAGGCTAAGTTTACTTTACAACATTTGAAGGAAAAAGATTGTGGGGGGAATGGGTTGACGACAACATCAACAATGGATATTGATTTGATTTCGATCATTAGTAAGGAGGTTGTTGCTCCCAAGGTAACAATGCCATGATTTTCTGCCAAGGCTAAGTTTACTTTACAACATTTGAAGGAAAAGTTGTAGGGGGAATGGTTGACATGACAACATCGTGGATAACAAGTTTGATTTTTCGATCATTAGTAAGAGAGGTTGTTGCTCCCAAGAGTAGTTGTTACTTGTGATTTTCTGCAAGACTAAGTTTAGCACAACGTTTGAAGGAAAAGATTTATGGGGGAATGGTTGACATGACAACATCGTAATGGATAACAAGTTTGATTTCGATCATTAGTAAGGAGTTGTTGCTCCCAAAGGTAGCTGTTACTTGTGATTTTCTGCCAAGGCTAAGTTTGCTTTACAACATTTGAAGGAAAATTTATAGGAGAATGGTTCGGCAAACAACGTGTAAATGGATATGGTTTGATTTCGATCATTAGTAAGGAGGTTGTTGCTCCAAGAGTGGCTGTTATAACGATTTTCTGCCAAGGCTAAGTTTGCTTTACAACATATGGAAAAGGAAAGATTTGTGGGGGGAATGGTTGACAGCAACATCGTAATGGATAACAAGTTTGATTTCGATCATTAGTAAGGAGGATTGTTTATACGGGGTAAGCTGTTGTTGACAGTTTTCTGCCAAGGCTAAGTTTACTTTACAACATTTGAAGAGGAAAGATTTGTGGAGAGGAATGGTTGACATGACAACATCGTAATGGATAACAAGTTTGATTTGATCGTAGTAAGGAGGTTGTTGCTCCCAAGGTAGCTGTTACTTGTGATTTTTCTGCAAGGCTAAGGTTGTTTACAACATTTGAAGGAAAGATTTGTGGGGGAATGGTTGACATGACAACATCGTAATGGATAACAAGTTTGATTTCGATCATTAGTAAGGAGGTTGTTGCTCCCAAGGTAGCTGTTACTTGTGATTTTCTGCCAAGAGCTAAGTTTACTTTACAACATTTGAAGAAGGAATTGTAGAGGGAATTGGTTGACATGACAACGTCGTAATGGATAACAAGTTTGATTTCGATCAGCTGGTAAGGAGTTGTCCCAAGGTAGCTGTTGCTTGTTGATTTTCTGCAAGCTGGTTTACTTTACAACATTTGAAGGAAAGATTTATGGGGGAAATTGGTTGACATGACAACATCGTAATGGATAACAAATTTGATTTAAGTGTTAGTAAGGTTGTTGCTCCAAGGTAGCTGTACTTGTGATTTTTTACTGCCAAGGCTAAGTTTGCTTTTACGTATTTGAAAGGAAAGATTTGTAGAGGAATTGGTTGGTATGACAATAATAATGGATACTCAAAGTTTGATTGGAAGTCATTGTTGAGGTTGTTGCTCCCAAGGTAGCTGTTACTTGTGATTTTTCTGCCAAGGCTAAGTTTGTACACATTTGAAGGAAAGATTTGAGGGGGGAATGGTTGACATGACAACATCGTAATGGATAACAAGTTTGATTTCGATCATTAGTAAGGAGGTTGTTGCTCCCAAGGTAGCTGTTGTTGATTTTCCTGCCAAGGCTAAGTTTACTTTACAACATTTGGAAGGAAGATTTGTGGGGGAATAGATTTGACATGACAACATCGTAATGAGATAACAGGTTTGATTTCGATCATTAATGCGAGGAGGTTGTTGCTCCAAGACAGCTGTTACTTGGAGATTTTTCTTAAGGCTAAGTTTACTTTACAACATTTGAAGGAAAAGATTGTAGAATGGTTGACATGACAACACATCAACAATGGATAACAAGTTTGATTTCGATCATTAGTAAGGAGTTGTTGCTCAAGGTAGCTGTTACTTGTGATTTTCTGCCAAGGCTAAGTTACTTTACAACATTTGAAGGAAAAGATTGCTAAATTGGTTGACATGACAACATCATATTGGATAACAAGTTTGATTTCGATCATGGTAAAGGAGAGTTGTTGCTCCCAAGGTAGCTGTGCTTGTGATTTTCTGCCAAGGCTAAGTTTACTTTACAACATTTGAAGGAAAGATTTGTAGAGATACGTTGACATGACAACATCGTAATGGATAACAAGTTTGATTTCGATCCATTAGTAAGAGAGTTTGTTGCTCCCAAGGTAGCTGTTACTTGTGATTTTTCTGCTGAGAACCAAGTTTACTTTACAACATTTGAAGGAAAGATTTATGGGGGAATGGTTGACATGACAACTTGTGTATTGGATAACGAGTTTGGTTCGATCATTAGTAAGGAAGTTGTTTAACTCCCAAGGTAGCTGTTACTTGTGATTTTTCTGCCAAGGCTAAGTTTGCTACAACATTTGAAGGAAAGATTTGTGGGGAAATTGGTTGACGCGGCAGCATCGTAATGGATAACAAGTTTGAATTTCGATCATTGGTAAGGAGGTTGTTGCTCCCAGTGGCTATTGTGATTTTCTGCCAAGGCTAAGTTTACTTTACAACATTTGAAAGATTTGTGAGAAATTGGTTGACATGACAACATCGTAATGGATAACAAGTTTGATTTTCGATCATTAGTAAGGAGGTTGTTGCTCCCAAGGTAGCTGTTACTTGTGATTTTCTGCCAAGGCTAAGTTGCTTTACAACATTTGAAGGAAGAATTTATGGAAATTGGTTGACATGACAACATCGTAATGGATAACAAGTTTGATTTGATCGTTAATGAGAGGTTGTTGCTCCCAAGGTAGCTGTTACTTGTGATTTTCTGCCAAAATGAGATTTACTTTACAACATTTGAAGGAAAGATTTGTAGTGGTTGACATGACAACATCGTAATGGATAACAAGTTTGATTTCGATCATCAAGCCAAGGAGTTGTTGCTCCCAAGGTAGCTGTTACTTGTGATTTTCTGCAAGAGCTAGATTTGCTTTGCAACATTTGAAGAAAGATTTGTGGGGGAATGGTTGACATGACAACGTCGTAATGGATAACAAGTTTGATTTCAGTCGAACATTGAGAGGTTGTTTGCTCCCAAGGTGACATATTGTCCTTGATTTTCTGCCAAAGCTAAGTTTGCTTTACAACATTTGAAGGAAAGATTGTAGAGGGGAATTGGTTGACATGACAACATCGTAATGGATAACAAATTTGATTTCGATCCATTAGTAAGGGGTTGAAACGTTAGCTGTTATGATTTTCTTAGAGCTAAGTTTATACACAACATTTGAAGGAAAAGATTTGTGGAGGAATGGTTGACATGACAACATCAATAGATAACAAGTTTGATTTCGATCGGTAAATGAAGTTGTTGCTCCCAAGGTAGCTGTTACTTGTGATTTTCTGCCAAGGCTAAGTTTACTTTACAACATTTGGAAGGAAAGATTTGTGGGGGAATTGGTTGACGCTGACAACATCGTAATGGATAACAAATTTGATTTCGATCATTAGTAAGGAGGTTGTTGCTCCCAAGGTAGCTGTTACTTGTGATTTTCTGCCAAGGCGCTAAGTTTACTTTACAACATTTGAGAGAAAGATTGTGAGGTGGGTTGACATGACAACATCGCCGTGGATAACAAGTTTGATTTCGTCCATTGGTAAAAGGAGGTTGTTGCTCCCAAGGTAGCTGGTACTTGTGATTTTCTGCCAGAGCTAAGTTTGCTTTACAACATTTTGAAGGAAAAGATTTATGAGGGAAATTGACTTTTGGCAACATCGTATTGGATAACAAGTTTGATTTCCGATCATTGTTGGGAGGTTGTTGTCCCAAGGTAGCTGTTACTTGTGATTTTCTGCGGGCTAAGTTTGCTTTAACATTTGAAGGAAAGATTTGTAGAGGGAATGGTTGACATGACAACATCGTAATGGATATGATTTGATTTCGATCATTAGTAAGGAGGTTGTTGCTCCCAAGGTAGCTGTTACTTGTGATTTCTTTTGAGGCTAAGTTTACTTTACAACATTTGAAGGAAAGATTTATGGGGGGAATTGGTTGACATGACAACATCGTAATGGATAACAAATTTTGATTTCGATCATTAGTAAGGAGGTTGTTGCTCCCAAGGTAGCTGTTACTTGTGATTTTCTGCCAAAGGCTAAGTTTACTTTTACAACATTTGAAGGAAAAGTTGTAAATTGGTTGACATGACAACATCGTAATGGATAACAAGTTTGATTTCGATCATTAGTAAGGAGGTTGTTGCTCCAAAGGTAGCTGTTACTTGTGATTTTCTGCCAAGGCTAAGTTTACTTTACAACATTTGAAGGAAAGATTTATGGGGGAATTGGTTGACATGACAACATCGTAATGGATAACAAGTTTGATTTCGATCCGTTAGTAAGGTTGTTGCTCCCAAGGTAGCTGTTACTTGTGATTTTTTCTGCCAAGGCTAAGTTTACTTTACAACATTTGAAGGAAAGATTTATGGGGGAATTGGTTGACGGCATGACAACATGCGTAATGGATAACAAGTTTGATTTCGATCATTAGTAAGGGTTTGTTGCTCCCAAGGTAGCTGTTACTTGTGATTTTCTGCCAAGGCTAAGTTTACTTTACAACATTTGAAGGAAAGATTTATGGGGGGGAATTGGTTGACATGACAACATCGTAATGGATAACAAAGTTTGATTTCGATCATTAGTAAGGAGGTTGTTGCTACCAAGAGTGGCTATTTACTTGTGATTTTCTGCCAAGAGCTAAGTTTACTTTACAACATTTGAAGGAAAGATTTATGGGGAATTGGTTGACATGACAACATCGTAATGGATAACAAGTTTGATTTCGATCATTAGTAAGGAGGTTATTTGATAATATTACTTGTGATTTTCTGCCAAGGCTAAGTTTACTTTACAACATTTGAAGGAAAGATTTATGGGGGGAATGGTTGACATGACAACATCGTAATGGATAACAAGTTTGATTTCGATCATTAGTAAGGAGGTTGTTGCTCCCAAGGTAGCTGTTACTTGTGATTTTCTGCAAGAGCTAAGTTTACTTTTTAGCATTTGAAGGAAAGATTTATGGGGGAATGGTTGACATGACAACATCGTAATGGATAAGAAGTTTGATTTCGATCATTAGTAAGGAGGTTGTTGCTCCCAAGGTAGCTGTTACTTGTGATTTTCTGCCAAGGCTAAGTTTACTTTACAACATTTGAAGGAAAGATTTATGGGGGAATGGTTGACATGACAACATCGTAATGGATAACAAGTTTGATTTCGATCATTAGTAAGGAGGTTGTTGCTCCCAAGGTAGCTGTTACTTGTGATTTTCTGCCAAGGCTAAGTTTACTTTACAACATTTGAAGGAAAGATTTATGGGGGGAATGGTTGACATGACAACATCGTAATGGATAACAAGTTTGATTTCGATCATTAGTAAGGAGGTTGTTGCTCCCAAGGTAGCTGTTACTTGTGATTTTCTGCCAAGGCTAAGTTTACTTTACAACATTTGAAGGAAAGATTTATGGGGGAATTGGTTGACATGACAACATCGTAATGGATAACAAGTTTGATTTCGATCATTAGTAAGGAGGTTGTTGCTCCCAAGGTAGCTGTTACGTGTGATTTTCTGCCAAGGCTAAGTTTACTTTACAACATTTGAAGGAAAGATTTATGGGGGGAATTGGTTGACATGACAACATCTTAATGGATAACAAGTTTGATTTCGATCATTAGTAAGGAGGTTGTTGCTCCCAAGGTAGCTGTTACTTGTGATTTTCTGCCAAGGCTAAGTTTATTTACAACATTTGAAGGAAAGATTTATGGGGGAATTGGTTGACATGACAACATCGTAATGGATAACAAGTTTGATTTCGATCATTAGTAAGGAGGTTGTTGCTCCCAAGGTAGCTGTTACGTGTGATTTTCTGCCAAGGCTAAGTTTACTTTACAACATTTGAAGGAAAGATTTATGGGGGGGAATTGGTTGACATGACTACATCGTAATGGATAACAAGTTTGATTTCGATCATTAGTAAGGAGGTTGTTGCTCCCAAAGAGTGACTGTACTTGTGATTTTCTGCCAAACTGGTTACTTTACAACATTTGAAGGAAAGATTTATGGGGGAATTGGTTGACAGCAACATCATATTGGATAACAGGATTTGATTTCGATCATTAGTAAGGGTTGTTGCTCCCAAAAAGGTGGCTGTGCAGTAGTTTTCTACCAAGGCTAAGTTTACTACAACATTTGAAGGAAAAGATTTGTAAGGGGGAATTGGTTTGACATGACAACATCTTAATGGATAACAAGTTTGATTTCGATCATTAGTAAGAGAGTTGTTGCTCCCAAAGGTAGCTGTTACTTGTGATTTTCTGCCAAAGTAAGTTATTTACAACATTTGAAGAAGATTTGTGGGAGGTCGTTGTTTGGCAACATCTTAATGGATAACAAGTTTGATTTCGATCATTAGTAAGGAGTTTGTGCTCAAGGTAGCTATTGCCAGATTTTTCTGCCAAGGCTAAGTTTACTTTACAACATTTGAAGGAAAGATTTATGGGGGGTGGTTGACATGACAACATCGTAATGGATAACAAGTTTGATTTCGATCATTAGTAAGAGTTGTTGCTCCCAAGTTGGCTGTTACTTGTGATTTTCTGCCAAGGCTAAGTTTACTTTAACATTTGAAGGAAAGATTTATGGGGGAATGGTTGACATGACAACGGCGTAATGGATAACAAGTTTGATTTCGATCATTAGTAAGGAGGTTGTTGCTCCCAAGGTAGCTATTACTTATGATTTTCTGCCAAAGGCTAAGTTTACTTTACAACATTTGAAGGAAAGATTTATGGGGGGAATGGTTGACACTTGTTAACATCGTAATGGATAACAAATTTGATTTCGATCATTAATCAGGAGTTGTATACAAGGTAGCTGTTACTTGTGATTTTCTGCCAAAGCTAGGATTTACTTTACAACATTTGAAGGAAAGATTTATGGGGGAATTGGTTGACATGACAACATCGTAATGGATAACAAGTTTGATTTCGATCATTAGTAAGGAGGTTGTTGCTCCCGAGTGGCTGTTACTTGTGATTTCTGCCGAGCTAAGTTTACTTTACAACATTTGAAGGAAAGATTTGTACAAGTGTGGTTGACATGACAACATCGTAATGGATAACAAGTTTGATTTTGATCATTAGTAAGGAGGTTGTTGCTCCCAGGGTAGCTGTTACTTGTGATTTTCTGCAAGGCTAAGTTTACTTTACAACATTTGAAGGAAAGATTTATGGGGGAATTGGTTGACATGACAACATCGTAATGGATAACAAGTTTGATTTCGATCATTAGTAAGGAGTTTGTTGCTCCCAAGGTAGCTGTTATGATTTTCTGCAAGAGTTAAGTTTACTTTACAACATTTGAAGGAAAGATTTATGGGGGAATTGGTTGACATGACAACGCTCGTAATGGATAACGATTTGATTTCGATCATTAGTAAGGAGGTTGTTGCTCCCAAGGTAGCTGTTACTTGTGATTTTTCTACCAAGGCTAAGTTTACTTTTACAACATTTTGAAGAAGGGCCTGGAAATTGGTTGACATGACAACATCGTAATGGATAACAAGTTTGATTTCTGATCATTAGTAAGGAGGTTGTTGTGAGTAGCTATTGCAATGATTTTCTGCCAAGTGGTTACTTACAACATTTGAAGGAAAAGGTTATGGAGAATGGTTGACATGACAACATCATGTTGGATAACAAGTTTGGGTTTCAAGTCATTAGTAAGGAGGTTGTGCTCCCAAGGTAGCTGTTACTTGTGATTTTCTGCAAAATTTAAGTTTACTTTACAACATTTGAAGGAAAGATTTAGCAAATGGTTGACACTTGACAACATCGTAATGAATAACAGTTTGATTTCGATCATTAGTAAGGAGGTTGTTGCTCCCGGAGGTAGCTGTTACTTGTGATTTTCTGAGCTAAGTTGCACAACATTTGAAGGAAAGATTTGTGGGGGAATGGTTGACATGACAACATCCTTAATGGATAACAAGTTTGATTTCGATCATTAGCAAAAAGTTGTTTATCCCAAGGTAGCTGTTACTTCGCTGATTTTCTGCCAAGGCTAAGTTTACTTTACAACATTTGAAGGAAAGATTTATGGGGGGAATGGTTGACAACATCGTAATGGATAACAAGTTTGATTTCGATCATTAGTAAGGAGGTTGTTGCTCCCAAGGTAGCTGTTACTTGATTTTCTGCAAGGCTAAGTTTACTTTACAACATTTGAAGAAGATTTATGGGGGAATGAATGACATGACAACATCGTAATGGATATACGTTGATTTCGATCATTAGTAAGGAGGTTGTTGCTCCCAAGGTAGCTGTTACTTGTGATTTTCTGCCAAGGCTAAGTTTACTTTACAACATTTGAAGGAAAAGGAAAGATTTATGGGGGAATTGGTTGACACTTGCGACAACATCGTAATGGATAACAAGTTTGATTCGATCATTATTAGGAGGTTGTTGCTCCCAAGGTAGCTGTTACTTGTGATTTTCTGCCAGAGCTAAGTTTGCCTACCATTTGAAGGAATGATTTATGGGGGAATGGTTGACATGACAACATCGTAATGGATAACAAGTTTGATTTCGATCATTAGTAAGGAGGTTGTTGCTCCCAAGGTAGCTGTTACTTGTGATTTTCTGCCAAGGCTAAGTTTACTTTACAACATTTGAAGGAAAGATTTATGGGGGAATGGTTGACATGACAACATCGTAATGGATAACAAGTTTGATTTCGATCATTAGTAAGGAGGTTGTTGCTCCCAAGGTAGCTGTTACTTGTGATTTTCTCGCCAAGGCTAAGTTTACTTTACAACATTTGAAGGAAAGATTTATGGGGGAATGGTTGACATGACAACATCGTAATGGATAACAAGTTTGATTTCGATCATTAGTAAGGAGGTTGTTGCTCCCAAGGTAGCTGTTACTTGTGATTTTCTGCCAAGGCTAAGTTTACTTTACAACGTTTGAAGGAAAGATTTATGGGGGAATTGGTTGACATGACAACATCGTAATGGATAACAAGTTTGATTTCGATCATTAGTAAGGAGGTTGTTGCTCCCAAGGTAGCTGTTACTTGTGATTTTCTGCCAAGGCTAAGTTTACTTTACAACATTTGAAGGAAAGATTTATGGGGGGAATTGGCTGACATGACAACATCGTAATGGATAACAAGTTTGATTTCGATCATTAGTAAGGAGGTTGTTGCTCCCAAGGTAGCTGTTACTTGTGATTTTCTGCCAAGGCTAAGTTTACTTTACAAACATTTGAAGGAAGGATTTATGGGGGAATGGTTGAAGGACAACATCGTAATGGATAACAAGTTTAATTTCGATCATTAGTAAGGAGGTTGTTGCTCCAAGGTAGCTGTTACTTGTGATTTTCTGCCAAGGCTAAGTTTACTTTACAACATTTGAAGGAAAGATTTATGGGGGAATGGCTGACATGACAACATCGTAATGGATAACAAGTTTGATTTCGATCATTAGTAAGGAGGTTGTTGCTCCCAAGGTATGCTGCTGTTACTTGTGATTTTCTGCCAAGGCTAAGTTTACTTTACAACATTTGAAGGAAAGATTTATGGGGAATGGTTGACATGACAACATCGTAATGGATAACAAGTTTGATTTCGATCATTAGTAAGGAGGTTGTTGCTCCCAAGGTAGCTGTTACTTGTGATTTTCTGCCAAGGCTAAGTTTAATTACAACATTTGAAGGAAAGATTTATGGGGGGAATTGGTTGACATGACAACATCGTAATGGATAACAAGTTTGATTTCGATCATTAGTAAGGAGGTTGTTGCTCCCAAGGTAGCTGTTACTTGTGATTTTCTGCCAATGCTAAGTTTACTTTACAACATTTGAAGGAAAGATTTATGGGGAATGGTTGACATGACAACATCGTAATGGATAACAAGTTTGATTTCGATCATTAGTAAGGAGGTTGTTGCTCCCAAGGTAGCTTTGAAGTGATTTTCTGCCAAGGCTAAGTTTAATTACAAGCCATTTGAAGGAAAGATTTATGGGGGAATTGGTTGACATGACAACATCGTAATGGATAACAAGTTTGATTTCGATCATTAGTAAGGAGGTTGTTGCTCCCAAGGTAGCTGTTACTTGTGATTTTCTG
Organism: Ascarosepion bandense; assembly: GCA_037127315.1. Taxonomy (NCBI): domain Eukaryota; kingdom Metazoa; phylum Mollusca; class Cephalopoda; order Sepiida; family Sepiidae; genus Ascarosepion; species Ascarosepion bandense. The sequence goes on along the minus strand of JBBBDQ010001003.1, from coordinate 2,034,450 downwards.
CCAAGGCTAAGCTTTCCATTTTTACAACATTTGAAGGAAAGATTTATGGGGGGAATTGGTTGACATGACAAAATCGTAATGGATAACAAGTTTGATTTCGATCATTAGTAAGGAGGTTGTTGCTCCCAAGGTAGCTGTTACTTTTGATTTTCTGCCAAGGCTAAGTTTAATTACAACATTTGAAGGAAAGATTTATGGGGGAATTGGTTGACATGACAACATCGTAATGGAGTAATGTTGATTTCCGATCATTAGTATATGTTGTTGCCCTTGGTACAGCTGTTACTTGTGATTTTCTAAGCAGCTAAGTTTACTTACAAAACATTTGAAGGAAAGATTTATGGGGAATGGTTGACATGACAACATCGTAATGGATAACAAGTTTGATTTCGATCATTAGTAAGGAGGTTGTTGCTCCCAAGGTAGCTGTTACTTGTGATTTTCTGCCAAGGCTAAGTTTAATTACAACATTTGAAGGAAAGATTTATGTAAAAATTGGTTACGACAACATCGTAATGGATAACAAGTTTGATTTCGATCATTAGTAAGGAGGTTGTTGCTCCCAAGGTAGCTGCACAGATTTTCAAGCCAAGGCCAAGTTTACTACAACATTTGAAGGAAAGATTTATGGGGAATAAGTTGACATGACAACATCGTAATGGATAACAAGTTTAATTTTGATCATTAGTAAGGAGGTTGTTGTTCTATGGAAATGTTAGTTTGTGATTTTCTGCCAAGGCTAAGTTTACTTTGATAACATTTGAAGGAAAGATTTATGGGGAATGGTTGACATGACAACATCGTAATGGATAACAAGTTTGATTGGATCATTAGTAAGGAGGTTGTTGCTCCCAAGGTAGCTGTTACTTGTGATTTTCTCGCTATGTTTACTTTACAACATTTGAAGGAAAGATTTATGGGGGAATGGTTGATAGCGACAACATCGTAATGGATAAACAAGTTTATCTTCGATCATTGCAGATGCTGTTGTTCGCTGCAGCTGCTGTTACTTGTGATTTTCTGCCAAGGCTAAGTTTACTTTACAACATTTGAAGGAAAGATTTATGGGGGGAATTGGTTGACATGACAACATCGTAATGTATAACAAGTTTGATTTCGATCATTAGTAAGGAGGTTGTTGCTCCCAAGGTAGCTGTTACTTGTGATTTTTCGCCAAGGCTATGTTTACTTTACAACATTTGAAGGAAAGATTTATGTAATGGTTGACATGACAACTATCGTAATGGATAACAAGTTTGATTTCGATCATTAGTAAGGATGTCGTTGCCCCCCCCCCCAAGGTAGCTGTTACTTGTGATTTTCTGCCAAGGCTAAGTTTACTTTACAACATTTAAAAGGAAAGATTTATGGGGGAATTGAATGACATGACAACATCGTAATGGATAACAAGTTTGATTTCGATCATTAGTAAGGAGGTTGTTGCTCCCAAGGTAGCTGTTACTTGTGATTTTCTGCCAAGGCTAAGTTTACTTACAACATTTGAAGGAAAGATTTATGGGGGAATGGTTGATACGACAACATCGTAATGGATAATAAGTTTGATTTTGATCATTAGTAAGAGGTTGTTGCTCCCAAGGTGGCTGTTACTTGTGATTTTCTGCCAAGGCCAAGTTTACTTTACAACATTTGAAGGAAGATTTATGGGGGATCATTATATGACAAAAATCAGCAATGGATAACAAGTTTGATTTCGATCATTAGTAGAGGAGGTTGTTGCTCCTATGTAGTCATTGCTACTAGATTTTCTGCCAAGGCTAAGTTTACTTTACAAATATTTTGAAGAAAGATTTATGGGGAATGGTTGACATGACAACATCACAATGGATAATAAGTTTGGATTTCGATCATTGGGTAAGGAGGTTGTTGCTCCCAAGGTAGCTGTTACTTGTGATTTTCTGCCGGTGCCAAGTTTACTTTACAACATTTGAAGGAAAGATTTATGGGGGGAATGGCTGACATGACAACATCGTAATGGATAACAAGTTTGATTTCGATCATTAGTAAGGAGGTTGTTGCTCCCAAGGTAGCTGTTACTTGTGATTTTCTGCCAAGGCTATTTACTTTACAAACATTTGAAGGAAAGATTTCATGGGGGGAATGGTTGACATGACAACATCGTAATGGATAACAAGTTTGATTTCGATCATTAGTAAGGAGGTTGTTGCTCCCAAGGTAGCCGTTACTAGATTTTCTGCCAAGGCTATGTTTACTTTACAACATTTGAAGGAACGATTTATGGGGGAATGGTTGACATGACAACATCGTAATGGATAACAAGTTTGATTTTGATCATTAGTAGAAAGAGGTTGTTTGTTCTAAGGTAGCTGTTACTTTCAGGATTTTCTGCCAAGGCTGTTTACTTTACAACATTTGAAGTGAAAGATTTATGGGAATGTTTATATGACAAATATCAAATGGAGTAACAAGTTTGATTTGATCATTAGTATGAGGTTGGGTTGCTCCCAAGGTAGCTGTTACTTGTGATTTTCAAGCCAAGGCTAAGTTTACTTTACACGATTTGAAGGAAAGATTTATGGGGGAATTGGTTGACATGACAAAATCGTAATGGATAACAAGTTTGATTTCGATCATTGGTGGCGAGGTTGTTGCTCCTAAGGTAGCTGTTACTTGTGATTTTCTGCCAAGTACAAGTTTACTTTACAACATTTGAAGGAAAGATTTATGGGAATTGGTTGACATGACAAAATCGTAATGGATAACAAGTTTGGATTTCGATCATTAGTAAGGGAGGTTGTTGCTCCCAAGGTAGCTGTTACTTGTGATTTTCTGCCAAGGCTAAGTTTACTTTACAACATTTGAAGGAAAGATTTATGGGGGGAATTGGTTGACATGACAAAATCGTAATGGATAACAAGTTTGATTTCGATCATTAGTAAGGAGTGTTGTTGCTCCCATGGTAGCTGTTACTTGTGATTTTCTGCCAAGGCTATGTTTACTTTACAAATACTTGAAGGAAAGATTTTATGGGGGAATGGGTTGACATGACAACATCGTAATGGATAACAAGTTTGATTGGATCATTAGTAAAAGAGGTTGCTGTTCAAGGTATTGTTACTGTGATTTTCTGCCAAGGCTATGCGTTTACTTTACAACATTTGAAGGAAAGATTTATGGGGGAATGGTTGACATGACAACATCGTAATGGATAAGCAAGTTTGATTTCGATCATTAGTAAGGAGGTTGTTGCTCCCAAGGTAGCTGTTACTTGTGATTTTCTGCCAAGGCTAAGTTTACTTACAACATTTGAAGGAAAGATTTATGGGGGAATTGGTTGACATGACAACATCGTAATGGATAACAAGTTTACTCTCGATCATTAGTAAGGAGGTTGTTGCTCCCAAGGTAGCTGTTACTTGTGATTTTCTGCCAAGGCTAAGTTTACTTTACAACATTTGAAGGAAAGATTTATGGGGGGAATTGGTTGACATGACAACGTCAGTAATGGATACTGTAAGTTTGATTGGATCATTAGTAAGGAGGTTGTTGCTCCCAAGGTAGCTGTTACTTGTGATTTTCAAGCAAGGCTAAGTTTACTTTACAACATTTGAAGGAAAGATTTATGGGGGAATTGGTTGACATGACAACATCGTAATGATAACAAGTTTGATTTCGATCATTAGTAAGGAGGTTGTTGCTCCCAAGGTAGCTGTTACTTGTGATTTTCTGCCAAGGCTAAGTTTACTTTACAACATTTGAAGGAAAGATTTATGGGGGGAATGGTTGACATGACAACATCGTAATGGATAACAAGTTTGATTTGATCATTAGTAAGGAGGTTGTTGCTCCTAAGGTAGCTGTTACTTGTGATTTTCTGCCAGAAGCAAAGCTTCTTCTATTTCTTGCATAACATTTGAAGGAAAGATTTATGGGGGAATGGTTGACATGACAACATCGTAATGGATAACAAGTTTGATTTCTCGATCATTAGTAAGGAGGTTGTTGCTCCCAAGGTAGCTGTTACTTGTGATTTTCAAGCCAAGGCTAAGTTTACTTTACAACATTTGAAGGAAAGATTTATGGGGAATGGTTGACATGACAACATCTTAATGGATGGCAAGTTTGATTTTGACTTATTAGAGAGGTTGTTGCTCCCAAGGTAGCTGTTACTTGTGATTTTCTGCCAAGGCTAAGTTTACTTTACAACATTTGAAGGAAAGATTTATGGGGGAATGGTTGACATGACACCATCGTAATGGATAACAAGTTTGATTTCGACTAATAGTAAGGAGGTTGTTGCTCCTGCTGTAGCTGTTACTTACAGATTTTCTGCCAAGGCTAAGTTTACTTTACAACATTTGAAGGAAAGATTTATGGGGAAATTTGTTGACATGACAATTATCAAAATGGATAACAAGTTTGATTTCAGATCATTAGTGGGTGGAGGTTGTTGCTCCCAAGGTAGCTGTTACTTGTGATTTTCTAAGGCTATGTTTACTTTTACAACATTTGAAGGAACGATTTATGGGGAATGAGAATGGTTGACATGAATATCGTAATGGATAACAAGTTTGATTTCGATCATTAGTAAGGAGGTTGTTGCTCCTGTTGCAGCTGTTACTTGTGATTTTCTGCCAAGGCTAAGTTTACTTTACAACATTTGAAGGAAAGATTTATGGGGGAATGTTTACATGACAACATCGTAATGGATAACAAGTTTGATTTCGAATTATTGCAGAGGTTGTTGCTCCCAAGGCAGCTGTTACTTGTGATTTTCTGCCAAGGCTAAGTTTACTTTACAACATTTGGGAAGGAAAGATTGCGGGGGGGAATTGGTTGACATGACAAAATCGTAATGGATAACAAGTTTGATTTCGATCATTAGTAAGGAGGTTGTTGCTCCCAAGGTAGCTGTTACTTGTGATTTTCGCCAAGGCTAAGTTTACTTTACAACATTTGAAGGAAAGATTTATGGGGAATTGGTTGACATGACAAAATCGTAATGGATAACAAGTTTGATTTCGATCATTAGTAAGGAGGTTGTTGATCTAAAGGGCCATGCTGTTACTTGTGATTTTCTGCCAAGGCTAAGTTTATTTACCAAACATTTGAAGGAAAGATTTATGGGGGGAATTGGTTGACATGACAAAATCGTAATGGATAACAAGTTTGATTTGATCATTAGTAAGGAGGTTGTTGCTCCCATATGCAGGCTACAGCCAGATTTTCTGCCAAGGCTATGTTTACTTTACAACATTTGAAGGAAAGATTTATGGGGAATGGTTGACATGACAACATCGTAATGGATAACAAGTTTGATTTCGATCATTAGTATATATGTTGCTCCTACAGAAGCTGTTACCAGATTTTCTGCCAAGGCTATGTTTACTTTACAACATTTGAAGGAAAGATTTATGGGGGAATGGTTGACATGACAACATCGTAATGGATAACAAGTTTGATTTCGATCATTGGGGTAAGGAGGTTGTTGCTCCCAAGGTAGCTGTTACTTGTGATTTTCTGCCAAGGCTAAGTTTACTTTACAACATTTGAAGGAAAGATTTATGGGGGAATTGGTTAATATGACAACATCGTAATGGATAACAAGTTTGATTTCGATCGTCAGTATGGAGGTTGTTGCTCACAAGGTAGCTGCAGCTACTTGTGATTTTCTGCCAAGGCTAAGTTTACTTTACAACATTTGAAGGAAAGATTTATGGGGAAATTGTTGACATGACAACATCGTAATGGATAACAAGTTTGATTTCGATCATTAGTAAGGAGGTTGTTGCTCCCAAGGTAGCTGTTACTTGTGATTTTCTGCCAAGGCTAAGTTTACTTTACAACATTTGAAGGAAAGATTATGGTGAAATTTGTTGACATGACAACATCGTAATGGATAACAAGTTTGATTTCGATCATTAGTAAGGAGGTTGTTGTTCCTGCTGCAGCTGTTACTTGTGATTTTCTGCCAAGGCTAAGTCAGTTTTACAACATTTGAAGGAAAGATTTAAGGGGAATGGTTGAGATGACAACATCGTAATGGATAACAAGTTTGATTTCCGATTATTAGTAAGGAGGTTGTTGTTCATGTAGCTGTTACTTGTGATTTTCTGCCAGCGCTAAGTTTACTTTACAACATTTGAAGGAAAGATTTATGGGGAATGGTTGACATGACAACATCGTAATGGATAACAAGTTTGATTTCGATCATTAGTAAGTGAGGTTGTTGCTCCCAAAGGTAGCCGTTACTTGTGATTTTTCGCCAAGGCTAAGTTTACTTTACAACATTTGAAGGAAAGATTGCTGTGGAATGGAAGGACATGACAACATCTTAATGGATAATAAGTTTGATTTCGATCATTAGTAAGGAGGTTGTTGCTCCCAAGGTAGCTGTTACTTGCATTTTCTGCCAAGGCTAAGTTTATATTTTACAACATTTGAAGGAAAGATTTATGGGGAATGGTCGACATGACACCATCGTAATGTATAACAAGTTTGATTTCGATCATTAGTAAGGAGGTTGTTGCTCCTGCTGTAGCTGTTACTTGTGATTTTCTTGCCATAAAGCAGCTTACTTTACAACATTTGAAGGAAAGATTTATGGGGGAATGGTTGACATGACACCATCGTAATGGATAACAAGTTTGATTTGATCATTAGTAAGGAGGTTGTTGCTCCCAAGGTAGCTGTTACCAGATTTTCTGCCAAGGCTAAGTTTACTTTACAACATTTGAAGGAAAGATTGGGGAATGGTTGACATGACAACATCGTAATGGATAACAAGTTTGATTTCGATCATTAGTAAGGAGGTTGTTGCTCCCAAGGTAGCTACGTTACTTGTGATTTTCTGCCAAGGCTAAGTTTACTTTACAACATTTGAAGGAAAGATTTATGGGGGGGAATTGGTTGACATGACAACATCGTAATGGATAACAAGTTTGATTTCGATCATTAGTAAGGAGGTTGTTGCTCCTAAGGTAGCTGTTACTTGTGATTTTCTTGCCATGCCAAGTTTACTTAAGGTCATCTGAAGGAAAGAGATTTATGGGGAATGGTTGACATGACAACATCGTAATGGATAACAAGTTTGATTGATCATTGGTAAGTGAGGTTGTTACTCCCAAGGTAGCTGTTACTTGTGATTTTCTGCCAAGGCTTACAACATTTGAAGGAAAGATTTATGGGGGAATGGTTGACATGACAACATCGTATGGATAACAAGTTTGATTTCGATCATTAGTAAGGAGGTTGTTGCTCCCAAGGTAGCTGTTACTTGTGATTTTTCTTGCCAAGGCTAAGTTTACTTTACAACATTTGAAGGAAAGATTTATGGGGGGAATTGGTTGACATGACAACATCGTAATGGATAACAAGTTTGATTTCGATCATTGTAAGGAGGTTGTTGCTCCCGTTGCAGCTGTTACTTGTGATTTTCTGCCAAGGCTAAGTTTACTTTACAACATTTGAAGGAAAGATTTATGGGGGGGAATTGGTTGACATGACAACATCGTAATGGATAACAAGTTTGATTTAATTGGCTAGGTAAGGAGGCTGTTGCTCCTAGCGTAGCTGTTACTTGTGATATTCTGCCAAGGCTAAGTTTACTTTACAACATTTGAAGGAATGATTTATGGGGGGGAATTGGTTGACATGACAACATCGTAATGGATAACAAGTTTGATTTCGATCATTAGTAAGGAGGTTGTTGCTCCCAAGGTAGCTGTTACTTGTGATTTTCTGCCAAGGCTAAGTTTACTTTACAACATTTGAAGGAAAGATTTATGGGGGGGAATTGGTTGGACATGACAACATCGTAATGGATAACAAGTTTGATTTCGATCATTAGTAAGGAGGTTGTTGCTCCCAAGGTAGCTGTTACTTGTGATTTTCTGCCAAGGCTAAGTTTACTTTACAACATTTGAAGGAAAGATTTATGGGGGGGAATTGGTTGACATGACAACATCGTAATGGATAACAAGTTTGATTTCGATCATTAGTAAGGAGGTTGTTGCTCCCAAGGTAGCTGTTACTTGTGATTTTCTGCCAAGGCTAAGTTTACTTTACAACATATGAAGGAAAGATTTATGGGGGGGAATGGTTGACATGACAACATCGTAATGGATAACAAGTTTGATTTCGATCATTAGTAAGGAGGTTGTTGCTCCCAAGGTAGCTGTTACTTGTGATTTTCTGCCAAGGCTAAGTTTACTTTACAACATTTGAAGGAATGATTTATGGGGGGGAATTGGTTGACATGACAACATCGTAATGGATAACAAGTTTGATTTCGATCATTAGTAAGGAGGTTGTTGCTCCCAAGGTAGCAGTTACTTGTGATTTTCTGCCAAGGCTAAGTTTACTTTACAACATTTCTGAAGGAAAGATTTATGGGGAATGTGGCTGGCGTTGACAACATCGTAGCGGATAACAAGTTTGATTTCGATCATTAGTAAGTGAGGTTGTTGCTCCCAAGGTAGCGAAACATTGCATTTTCAAGGCTAAGGCTAGCCATTTTTACAACATTTGGCCGGAGATTTATGGGGGAATGTATGGATATGACAACATCGTAATGGATAACAAGTTTGATTTCGATCATTAGTAAGGAGGTTGTTGCTCCCAAGGTAGCTGTTACTTGTGGATTTTCTGCCAAGGCTAAGTTTACTTTACAACATTTGAAGTGAAAGATTTATGGGGGAAATTGTTGACATGACAACATCGTAATGGATAACAAGTTTGATTTCGATCATTAGTAAGTGAGTTGTTGCTCCCAAGGCAATAATATTTGTGATTTTCTGCCAAGGCTAAGTTTACTTTACAACATTTGAAGTGAAAAGATTTATGGGGGAATGGTTGACATGACAACATCGTAATGGATAACAAGTTTGATTTTTGATCATTAGTAGTGAGGTTGTTGCTCCCAAGGTAGCTGTTACTTGTGATTTCGCCAAGGCTAAGTTTACTTTACAACATTTGAAGGAAAGATTTATGGGGAATTGGTTGACATGACAACATCGTAATGGATAACAAGTTTGATTGATCATTAGTAAGGAGTGTTGTTGCTCCCAAGGTAGCTGTTACTTGTGATTTTCTGCCAAGGCTAAGTTTATTTTACAACATTTGAAGGAAAGATTTATGGGGAATGGTTGACATGACAACATCGTAATGGATAACAAGTTTGATTTCGATCATTAGTAGTGAGGTTGTTGTCTGCAAGGTAGCTGTTACTTGTGATTTTCTGCCAAGGCTAAGTTTACTTTACAACATTTGAAGGAAAGATTTATGGGGGAATGGTTGACATGACAACATCGTAATGGATAACAAGTTTGGATTTCGATCATTAGTAAGGAGGTTGTTGCTCCTGCTGCAGTTGTTACTTGTGATTTTCTGCCAAGGCTAAGTTTACTTTACAACATTTGAAGGAAAGATTTATGTGGGGGAAATTGGTTGACATGACAACATCGTAATGGATAACAAGTTTTGATTTCGATCATTAGTAAGGGAGGTTGTTGCTCCCAAGGTAGCTGTTACTGGTAGATTTTCTGCCAAGGCTAAGTTTATCACAACATTTGAAGGGAAAGATTTATGGGGGAATGGTTGACATGACAACATCGTAATGGATAACAAGTTTGATTTCGATCATTATAAGGAGGTTGGTTAGTTCCCAAGGTAGCTGTTACTTGTGATTTTCTGCCAAGGCTAAGTTTACTGTATAACATTGAAGGAAAGAGCCTATGGGGGGAATTGCTGACATGACAACATCGTAATGGATAACAAGTTTGATTTCGATCATTAGTAAGGAGGTTGTTGCTCCCAAGGTAGCTGTTACTTGTGATTTTCTGCCAAGGCTAAGTTTACTTTACAACATTTGAAGGAAAGATTTATGGGGGAATTGGTTGACATGACAACATCGTAATGGAGGACAAGTTTGATTTCAGATCATTAGTAAGGGGAGGTTGTTGCCCCAAGTGTAGCTGTTACTTGTGATTTTCTGCCAAGGCTAAGTTTACTTCACAACATATGAAGGAAAGATTTATGGGGGGGAATTGACATGACAACATCGTAATGGATAACAAGTTTGATTTCGATCATTAGTAAGGAGGTTGTTGCTCCCAAGGTAGCTGTTACTTGTGATTTTCTGCCAAGGCTAAGTTTACTTTACAACATTTGAAGGAATGATTTATGGGGGGGAATTGGTTGACATGACAACATCGTAATGGATAACAAGTTTGATTTCGATCATTAGTAAGGAGGTTGTTGCTCCCAAGGTAGCTGTTACTTGTGATTTTCTGCCAAGGCTAAGTTTACTTTACAACATTTGAAGGAAAGATTTATGGGGGAATGGCGATATGACAACATCGTAATGGATAACAAGTTTGATTTCGATCATTAGTAAGGAGGTTGTTGCTCCCAAGGTAGCTGTTACTTGTGATTTTCTGGCCAAGGCTAAGTTTACTTTACAACATTTGAAGGAAAGATTTATGGGGGAATGGCTGACATGACAACATCGTAATGGATAACAAGTTTGATTTCGATCATTAGTAAGGAGGTTGTTGCTCCAAGGTAGCTGTTACTTGTGATTTTCTTGCCAAGGCTAAGTTTACTTTACAAATATTTGAAGGAAAGATTTATGGGGGGAATTGGTTGACATGACAACATCGTAATGGATAACAAGTTTGATTTCGATCATTAGTAAGGAGGTTGTTGCTCCCAAGGTAGCTGTTACTTGTGATTTTCTGCCAAGGCTAAGTTTACTTTACAACATTTGAAGGAAAGATTTATGGGGAATGGTTGACATGACAACATCGTAATGGATAACAAGTTTGATTTCGATCATTAGTAAGGAGGTTGTTGCTCCCAAGGTAGCTGTTACTTGTGATTTTCTGCCAAGGCTAAGTTTACTTACAACATTTGAAGGAAAGATTTATGGGGGAATGGTTGACATGACAACATCGTAATGGATAACAAGTTTGATTTCGATCATTAGTAAGGAGGTTGCTGCTCCCAAGGTAGCTGTTACTTTCACATTTTCAAGGCTAAGTTTACTTTACAACATTTGAAGGAAAGATTTATGGGGGAATTGGTTGACATGACAACATCGTAATGGATAACAAGTTTGATTTCGATCACAGTAAGGAGGTTGTTGCTCCGAAGGTAGCTGTTACTTGTGATTTTCTGCCAAGGCTAAGTTTACTTTACAACATTTGAAGGAAAGATTGCGGGGGGAATGGTTGACATGACAACATCGTAATGGATAACAAGTTTGATTTCGATCATTAGTAAGGGAGGTTGTTGCTCCCAAGGTAGCTGTTATCGTAGATTTTCTGCCAAGGCTAAGTTTACTTTACAACATTTGAAGGAAAGATTTATGGGGGGGAATGGTTGACATGACAACATCGTAATGGATAAATGTTGATTTCACTCATAGTAGCGAGGTTGTTGCTCCCAAGGTAGCTGTTACTTGTGATTTTCTTGCCAAGGCTAAGTTTACTTTACAACATTTGAAGGAAAGATTTATGGGGGGAATTGGTTGACATGACAACATCGTAATGGATAAATAAAAGTTTGATTTCGATCATTAAAGGAGGTTTGTTGCTCAAGGTAGCTGTTACTTGTGATTTTCTGCCAAGGTTACTATATAACATTTGAAGGAAAGATTTATGGGGGGAATGGTTGACATGACAACATCGTAATGGATAACAAGTTTGATTTCGATCATTAGTAAGGAGGTTGTTGCTCCCAAGGTAGCTGTTACTTGTGATTTTCTGCCAAGGCTAAGTTTACTTTACAACATTTGAAGGAAAGATTTATGGGGGGAATGGTTGACATGACAACATCGTAATGGATAAATGGTTTGATTTCGATCATTAGTAAGGAGGTTGTTGCCCGCAAGGTAGCTGTTACTTGTGATTTTCGCCAAGGCTAAGTTTACTTTACAACATTTGAAGGAAAGATTTATGTGGGGGAATTGGTTGACATGATAAATACTGTAATGGATAACAAGTTTGATTTCGATCATTAGTAAGAGGCTATATTCCTAAGGTAGTTTTTGTTACTTGTGATTTTCTGCCAAGGCTAAGTTTACTTTACAACATTTGAAGGAAAGATTTATGGGGGGAATTGGCTGACATGACAACATCGTAATGGATAACAAGTTTGATTTCGATCATTAGTAAGGGAGGTTGTTGCTCCTAAGGTAGCTGTTACTTGTGATTTTCTGCCAAGGCTGGGTTTACTTTACAACATTTGAAGGAAAGATTTATGGGGGAATGGTTGACATGACAACATCGTAATGGATAACAAGTTTGATTGATCATTAGTAAGGAGGTTGTTGCTCCCAAGGTAGCTGTTACTTGTGATTTTCTGCCAAGGCTAAGTTTACTTTACAAAGCATTTGAAGGAAAGATTTATGGGGGAATGGTTGACATGACAACATCGTAGTCGGGATAACAAGTTTGATTTCGATCATTAGTAAGGGAGGTTGTTGCTCCCAAGGTAGCTGTTACTTGTGATTTTCTGCCAAGGCTAAGTTTACTTACAACATTTGAAGGATTATGGGGAATGGTTGACATGACAACATCGTAATGGATAATAAGTTTGATTTCGATCATTAGTGAGGTTGTTGATCCCAAGGTAGCTGTTACTTGTGATTTTCTGCCAAGGCTAAGTTTACTTTACAACATTTGAAGGAAGATTTATGGGGAATGGTTGACATGACAACATCGTAATGGATAACAAGTTTGATGATCATAGTAAGGGAGGTTGTTGCTCCCAAGGTAAAGGCTGTTACTTGTGATTTTCAAGCCAAGGCTAAGTTTACTTACAACATTTGAAGGAAAGATTTATGGGGAATGGTTGACATGACAACATCGTAATGGATAACAAGTTTGATTTCGATCATTAGTAAGGAGGTTGTTGCTCCCAAGGTAGCTGTTACTTGTGATTTTCTGCCAAGGCTAAGTTTACTTTACAACATTTAAAGGAAAGATTTATGGGGAATGGTTGACATGACAACATCGCAATATAAATAAGTTTGATTTCGATCATTAGTGAGGAGGTTGTTGCTCCCAAGGTATGTTACTTGTGATTTTCTGCCAAGGCTAAGTTTACTTTTGGCTACCATTTGAAGGAAAGATTTATGGGGGGAATGGTTGACATGACAACATCAATGGATAACAAGTTTGATTTGATCATTAGTAAGGAGGTTGTTGCTCCCAAGGTAGCTGTTACTTGTGATTTTCTGCCAAGGCTAAGTTTACTTGAGCAACATTTGAAGGAAAGATTTATGGGGAATGGTTGACATGACAACATCGTAATGGATAAGAAGTTTGATTTCGATCATTAGTAAGGAGGTTGTGGCTCCCAAGGTAGCTGTTACTTGTGATTTTCTGCCAAGGCTAAGTTTACTTTACAACTTGTTGAAGGAAAGATTTGGGGGAATGGTTGACATGACAACATCGTAATGGATAACAAGTTTGATTTCGGTGATCATTAATGCAGGAGGTTGTGGCTCCCAAGGTAGCTGTTACTTGTGATTTTCTGCCAAGGCTAAGTTTACTTTACAACATTTGAAGGAAAGATTTATGGGGGGAATGGTTGACATGACAACATCGTAATGGATAACAAGTTTGATTTCGATCATTAAAGGAGATTGCTCTGGTATTGTGATTTTCTTTCAAGAAAATGATTTACTTTACAACATTTGAGAAAGATTAATGGGGGGAATGGTTGACCTTGACAACTTTCGTAATGGACAAGTTTGATTTCGATCATTGGTAAGGAGGTTGCTCCCAAGGTAGCTGTTTCTTCATGATTTCTGCCAAGGCTAAGTTTACTTTACAACATTTGAAGGAAAAGATTTATGGGGGAATGGTTGACATGACAACATCGTAATATGGATAACAAGTTTGATTTCGATCATTAGTAAGGAGGTTGTGGCTCCCAAGGTAGCTGTTATTGTGATTTTCATATGAGCCGGTTACTTTACGCATTTGAAGGAAAGATTTATGGGGGGAATGGTTGACATGACAACATCGTAATGGATAACAAGTTTGATTTCGATCATTAGTAGAGGTTGTTGCTCCCAAAGGTAGCTGTTACTTGTGATTTTCTGCCAAGGCTAAGTTTATTTACAACATTTGAAGAAAAGATTTATGGGGGAATGGTTGACATGACAACATCGTAATGGATAACAAGTTTGATTTCGATCATTAGTAAGGAGGGTTGTTGCTCTGAGTAGTATTTACTTGTGATTTTCTGCCAAGGCTAAGTTTACTTTACAACATTTGAAGGAAAGGTTATGGGGGTGGGTTGACATGACAACGTCGTAATGGATAACAATTTGATTTTCGATCATTAATGTAAGAAGATTACATTGGCCGAGGTAGCAGCTTTATTCTTGCAATTTTCTGCCAAGGCTAAGTTTACTGGCATTTGAAGGAAAAGATTTATGGAGGGGAATTGGTTGACATGACAACATCGTAATGGATAACAAGTTTGATTTCGATCATTAGTAAGGAGGTTGTTGCTCCCAAGGTAGCTGTTACTTGTGATTTTCTTATGAGGCTAGAGTTGCTTTACAACATTTAAAGGAAAGATTTATGGGGGAATTGGTTGACATGACAACATCGTAATATGGATGACAAGTTTGATTTCGATCGTACATTAGTAAGGAGGTTGTTGCTCCCAAGGTAGCTGTTACTTGTGATTTTCTGCCAAGGCTAAGTTTACTTTACAACATTTGAAGGAAAGATTTATGGGGGAATTGAGTTTGACATGACAACATCGTAATGGATAACAAGTTTGATTTCGATCATTAGTAAGGAGGTTGTTGCTCCCAAGGTAGCTGTTACTTGTGATTTTCTGCCAAGAGCTAAGTTTGCTTTACAACATTTGAAGGAAAAGTTGTGGGGAATGGTTGACATGACAACGTATAATGATGTAACAAGTTTGATTTCGATCATTAGTAGAGTTGTTGCTTCCCAAGGTATGGCTGTTACTTGTGATTTTCTGCCAAGGCTAAGTTTACTTTACAACATTTGAAGGAAGGAATTTGTGGGGGAATGGTTGACATGACAACATCGTAATGGATAACAAGTTTAGGATTTCGATCCACATTAGTAAGGAGAATTTGTTGCTCTCCAAGGTAGCTGTTCTTGTGATTTTCTGCTTAAAGGCTAAGTTTACTTTACAACATTTGAAGGAAAGATTTATGGGGGAATGGTGACATGACAACATCGTAATGGATAACAAGTTTGATTTCGATCATTAGTAAGGAGGTTGGCAAGCAAGGTAGCTGTTACTTGTGATTTTCTGCCAAGGCTAAGTTTACTTTACAACATTTGAAAAATTTATGAGGAATGTGTTCTATATATAACAAGTTTGATTTCGATGTTGTGTAAGGAGAGGTTGTTGCATACAAGGTAAGTGTTGTAGCAACGATTTCTGCCAAGGCTAAGTTTACTTTACAACATTTTGAAGGAAAGATTTATGGGGGAATGGTTGACATGACAACATCGTAATGGATAACAAGTTTCATTTCGATCATTAGTAAGGAGTTGTTGCTCCCAAGGTAGCTGTTACTTGAAGTTTTCTGCCAAGGCTAAGTTTATTTACAACATTTGAGAGAAAGTTGTAAGGGGAATGTTGACATGACGTCAACAATGGATAACAAGTTTGATTTCTGATCATTAGTAAGGGTTGTTGCTCCCGAGTTTTGCTGTTACTTGTGATTTTCTGCCAAGGCTAAGTTTACTTTACAACATTTGAAGGAAAGATTTATGGGGGAATTGGTTCGACATGACAACGTCGTGGATAACAAGTTTGATTTCGATCATTAGTAAGGAGGTTGTTGCTCCCAAGGTAGCTGTTACTTGTGATTTTCTTACTGAGAGCTAAGTTTACTTTACAACATTTGAAGGAAGGTTACATGGGGTGGGAATTGGTTGACATGACAACATCGTAATGGATAACAAGTTTGATTTCGATCGTTAGTAAGGAGGTTGTTGCTCCCAAGGTAGCTGTTACTTGTGATTTTCTGCCAAGGCCTAAGTTTACTTTACAACATTTAAAGGAAAGATTTATGGGGGAATTGGACGGTGACATGTCAATGGATAACAAGTTTGATTTCGATCGTATTAGGGGACATTTTGCTCCAAGAGCAACACTGTTACTTGTGATTTTCTGCCAAGGCTAAGTTTACTTTACAACATTTGAAGGAAAGATTTATGGGGGTTGATTTGACAACATCGTAATGGATAACAAGTTTGATTTCGATCATTAGTAAGGAGGTTGTTGCTCCCAAGGTAGCTGTTACTTGTGATTTTCTGCCAAAACGGTTACTTTACAACATTTGAAGGAAAAATTTTGAGAGATGGTTGACATGACAACATCGTAATGGATAACAAAGGTTTAGTTCCAGGTAAGTAGTAAGAGGTTGTTGCTCCCAAGGTAGCTGTTACTTGTAATTTTCTGCAAAACAAGTTTACTTTACAACATTTGAAGAAAGGAAAAATTTGAGAATGGTTAGGCGCAGCCATATCGTAAATGTAAAGTTGATTTCGATCTATTCGTGAAGTTGTTGCTCCCAAGGTAGCTGTTACTTGTGATTTTCTGCCAAGGCTAAGTTTACTTTACAACATTGCAGAAGGTGCATCGAGAGATGGTTGACATGACAACATCGTAATGGATAACAAGTTTGATTTCGATCATTATGAGGAGGTTGTCTCCCAAGAGTAGCTGTTATTGATTTTCTGCAAGGCTAAGTTTACTTTACAACATTTGAAGGAAAGATTTATGGGGGGAATTGGTTGACATGACAACATCGTAATGGATAACAAGTTTGATTTCGATCATTAGTAAGGAGGTTGTTGCTCCCAAGGTAGCTGTTACTTGTGATTTTCTGCGAGCTAATGAGTTTACACCACAACATTTGGAGGAAGATTTATAGAGGAGGTGGTTGACGGCAACATCGTAATGGATAACAAATTTGATTTCGATCATTAGTAAGGAGGGTTATTTGCTCCGAAGGTAGCTGTTACTTGTGATTTTCTGCCAAAGGTAAGTTTTACTTTTGGAAAGTTATAAGAGATGTTGTTATAACAACATCGTAATGGATAACAAGTTTGATTTCAAGTCATTAATAAAGTTGTTGCTCCGGGTAAAGCTGTATAATTTTTGCCAAGGCTAAGTTTGCTTTACAAGCATTGAGAAAGATTTGGAGAGAATTAGGCGCAACATCGTAATGGATAACAAATTTGATTTCGATCATTAGTAAGGAGGTTGTTGCTCCCAAGGTAGCTGTTACTTGTGATTTTCTGCCAAGGTTAAGTTTACTTTACAACATTTGAAGGAAAGATTTATGGGGGAATTGGTTGGCGTATGACAACATCGTAATGGATAACAAGTTTGGTTTTGGTGTATTAGTAAAAATTGTATACAAAGTGGCTGCACTTGTGATTTTCTGCCAAGGCTAAGTTGCACACGTATTTGAGAAGATTTATGGGGGGAATTGGTTGACATGACAACATCGTAATGGATAACAAGTTTGATTTCGATCTCATTAATGTAAGGAGGTTGTTGCTCCCAAGAGTAGCTGTTACTTGTGATTTCTGCGAAATGGTTACTTTACAACATTTGAAGGAAAGATTTATGGGGGTGGATGACGACAACATCGTAATGGATAACAAGTTTGATTTCGATCTCACATTATTAAGGAGGTTGTGCTCCCAAGGTAGCTGTTACTTGTGATTTTCTGCCAGAGATGGTTACTTTACAACATGCATTTGAGAAGCACATGGGGGAATGGTTGACATGACAACATCATGTTGGATAGTTTGATTTCGATCATTAGTAAGGAGGTTGTTGCTCCCAAGGTAGCTGTTACTTGTGATTTTTCTGCCAAGGCTAAGTTTACTTTACAACATTTGAAGGAAAGATTTATGGGGGAATGGTTGACATGACAACATTATTAATGGATAACAAGTTTGATTTCGATCGTATTCGTGAGAGGTTGTTGCTCCCAAGGTAGCTGTTATACTTGTGATTTTTCTGTAAGGCTAAGTTTACTTTACAACATTTGAAGGAAAGATTTATCGGGGGGAATTGGTTGACGACAACATCGTAATGGATAACAAGTTTGATTTCGATCATTAGTAAGGAGGTTGTTGCTCCCAAGGTAGCTGTTACTTGTGATTTTCTGCCAAGGCTAAGTTTACTTTACAACATTTGAAGGAAAAGGTTATGGGGGAATTGGTTGACTTGACAACATCGTAATGGATAACAAGTTTGATTTCGATCATTAGTAAAGGAGGTTGTTGCTCCCAAGGTAGCTGTTATACAGCTGATTTTCTGCCAGAACAGTTTACTTTACAACATTTGAGGAAGATTTATGGGGGAATTGATTTGACATGACAACATCGTAATGGATAACAAGATTTGATTTCGATCATTAGTAAGGAGGTTGTTGCTCCCAAGGTAGCTGTTGCCTTGATTTTCTGCCAAAGGCTAAGTTTTACTTTACAACATTTGAAGGAAAGATTTATGGGGGAATGGTTGACATGACAACATCGTAATGGATAACAAGTTTGATTTCGATCATTAGTAAGGGAGGTTGTTGCTCCCAAGGTAGCTGTACTTGTGATTTTCTGCAAGGCTAAGTTTACTTTACAACATTTGAAGGAAAGATTTATGGGGGAATGGTTGACATGACAACATCGTAATGGATAACAAGTTTGATTTCGATCATTAGTAAGGAGGTTGTTGCTCCCAAAGGTAGCTGTACTTGTGATTTTTCTGCCAAGGCTAAGTTTACTTTTACAACATTTGAAGGAAAGATTTATGGGGGAATGGTTGACATGACAACATCGTAATGGATAACAGTTTGATTTCGATCATTAGTAAGGAGGTTGTTGCTCCCAAGGTAGCTGTTACTTGTGATTTCTGCCAAAGGCTAAGTTTACTTTTACAACATTTGAAGGAAAGATTTATGGGGGAATGGTTGACATGACAACATCGTAATGGATAACAAGTTTGATTTCGATCATTAGTAAGGAGGTTGTTGCTCCCAAGGTAGCTGTTACTTGTGATTTTCTGCCAAGGCTAAGTTTAATTACAACATTTGAAGGAAAAGATTTATGGGGGGGAATTGGTTGACACTGACAACATCGTAATGGATAACAAGTTTGATTCCCGATCATTAGTAAGGAGGTTGTTTGCTCCCCAGGGTAGCTGTTACTTGTGATTTTCTGCCAATGCTAAGTTTACTTTTACAACGCTACATTTGAAGGAAAGATTTATGGGGGAATGGTTGACATGACAACATCGTAATGGATAACAAGTTTGATTTCGATCTCATTAGTAAGGTTATTTGCTCCAAGGTAGCTGTTACTTGTGATTTTCTGCCAAGGCTAAGTTTACTTTACAACATTTGAAGGAAAGATTTATGAGAGGTGGTTTGACATGACAACATCGTAATGGATAACAAGTTTGATTTCGATCATTAGTAAGGGGGTTGTTGCTCCCAAGGTAGCTGTTACTTGTGATTTTTCTGCCAAGGCTAAGTTTACTTTACAACATTTGAAGGAAAGATTTATGGGGGAATGGTTGACATGACAACATCGTAATGGATAACAAGTTTGATTTCGATCATTAGTAAGGAGGTTGTTGCTCCCAAGGTAGCTGTTACTTGTGATTTTCTACCAAGGCTAAAGTTTACTTTACAACATTTGAAGGGAAAGATTTATGGGGGAATGGTTGACATGACAAAATCGTAATGGATAACAAGTTTGATTTCGATCATTAGTAAGGAGGTTGTTGCTCCCAAGTTAGCTGTACCTTGATTTTCTGCAAGGCTAAGTTTACTTTACAACATTTGAAGGAAAGATTTATGGGGAATGGTTGACATGACAACATCGTAATGGATAACAAGTTTGATTTCGATCATTGGTAAGAGGTTATTTGCTCCCAAGGTAGCTGTTACTTGTGATTTTCTGCCAAGCTAAGTTTACTTTACAACATTTGAAGGAAAGATTTATGGGGGAATGGTTGACATGACAACATCGTAATGGATAACAAAGTTTGATTTCGATCATTAGTAAGGAGGTTATTGCTCCCCGAGAGCAGCTATTTACCTGTGATTTTCTGCAAGGCTAAGTTTACTTTACAACATTTGAAGGAAAAGGTTATGGGGGAATGGTTGACATGACAACATCGTAATGGATAACAAGTTTGATTTCGATCATTAAAGTAAGGAGGTTATTTGCTCACAAGATGCTTCCTTCGCATGATTTTTCTGCCAAAAATGGTTACTACAACATTTTGAAGGAAAGATTTATGGGGGAATGGTTGACATGACAAAATCCGTAATGGATAACTCGGATTTCGATCATTAGTAAGGAGGTTGTTGCTCTTGGACTTGGCTATTCTTGTGATTTTCACCAAAATGGTTACTTTACAACATTTGAAGGAAAGATTTATGGGAAATTGTTTGACATGACAACATCGTAATGGATAACAAGTTTGATTTCGATCATTAGTAAGGAGGTTGTTGCTCCCAAAGGTAGCTGTTACTTGTGATTTTCTGCCAAGGCTAAGTTTACTTTACAACATTTGAAGGGAAAGGTTATAGAATGGTTGACGCGACAAAATCGTAATGGATAACAAGTTTGATTTTTTCGATCATGAGTAAGGAGGTTGTTGCTCCCAAGGTAGCTGTTACTTGTGATTTTCTGCAAGGCTAAGTTTACTTTACAACATTTGAAGGAAGAGATTTATGGGGGAATGGTTGACATGACAATATCGTAATGGATAACAAGTTTGATTTCGATCATTAGTAAGGGAGGTTGTTGCTCCCAAGGTAGCTGTTACTTTGATTTTCTGCCAAGGCTAAGTTTACTTTACAACATTTGAGAGGAAGACCATGGGGGGAATGGTTGACATGACAAATCGTGACCTGGATAACATTTGATTTCGGTGTTAGTAAAGAGGAGGTTGTTGCTCCCAAGGTAGCTGCTAACATGATTTTCTGCCGAGCTAAGTTACACAACATTTGAAGGGAAAGATTTGTGGGGAATGGTTGACATGACAACATCGTAACGGATAACAAGTTTGATTTCGATCATTAGTAAGGAGGTTGTTGCTCCCAAGGTAGCTGTTACTTGTGATTTTCTGCCAGAGCTAAGTTTACTTTACAACTTTGAAGAGAAGATTTATGGGGGAATGGTTGACATGACAACATCGTAATGAATGAAGTTTGATTTCGATCATTTAGTAAGGAGGTTGTTGCTCCCAAGGTAGCTGTTACTTGTGATTTTTCTGCCAAGGCTAAGTTTACTTTACAACATTTGAAGGAAAGATTTATGGAGGGGAATTGGTTGACATGACAACATCGTAATGGATAACAAGTTTGATTTCGATCATTAGTAAGGAGGTTGTTGCTCCCAAGGTAGTATTACTTGATTTTCTGCCAAAGGCTAGTTTACTTTACAACATTTGAAGGAAATATTTATGGGGAGTGGTTGACATGACAACATCGTAATGGATAACAAGTTTGATTTCGATCATTAGTAAGTAGGTTGTGCTCCAAGGTAGCTTGTGATTTTTCTGCCAAACTCAATTGCTAGCGACTTTGAAGGAAAAGATTTATGGGCGAATGGTTGACATGACAACATCGTAATGGATAACAAGTTTGATTTCGATCATTATTAAGGAGGTTGTTGCTCCCAAGGTAGCTGTTACTTGTGATTTTCTGCCAAGGCTAAATTTACTTTACAACATTTGAAGGAAAGATTTATGGGGGAATGGTTGACATGACAACATCGTAATGGATAACAAGTTTGATTTCGATCATTAGTAAGGAGGTTGTTGCTCCCAAGGTAGCTGTTACTTGTGATTTTCTGCCAAGGCTAAGTTTACTTTACAACATTTGAAGGAAATATTTATGGGGGAATTGGTTGACATGACAACATCGTAATGGATAACAAGTTTGATTTCGATCATTAGTAAGTAGGTTGTTGCTCCCAAGGTAGCTGTTACTTGTGATTTTCTGCCAAGGCTAAATTTACTTTACAACATTTGAAGGAAAGATTTATGGGGGAATGGTTGACATGACAACATCGTAATGGATAACAAGTTTGATTTCGATCATTATTAAGGAGGTTGTTGCTCCCAAGGTAGCTGTTACTTGTGATTTTCTGCCAAGGCTAAATTTACTTTACAACATTTGAAGGAAAGATTTATGGGGGAATGGTTGACATGACAACATCATAATGGATAACAAGTTTGATTTCGATCTCATTAGTAAGGAGGTTGTTACTCCCAAGGTAGCTGTTACTTGTGATTTTCTGCCAAGGCTAGAGTTTACTTTACAACATTTGAAGAAAGATTTATGGGGGAATGGTTGACGACAACATCGCGTAATGGATAACAAGTTTGATTTCGATCATTAGTAAGGAGGTTGTTTGCTCCCGTAGCTGTTACTTGTGATTTTCTGCAAGGCTAAGTTTACTTTACAACATTTGAAGGAAAGATTTATACAGGGGGAATTGGTTGACATGACAACATCGTAATGGATAACAAGTTTGATTTCGATCATTAGTAAGGAGGTTGTTGCTCCCAAGGTAGCTGTACTTGTGATTTTCTGCCAGACTACGGTTACTTTACAACATTTTGAAGAAGGGTTATACAGGGAATTGGTTGTTGACAACATCGTAATGGATAACAAGTTTGATTTCGATCATTAGTAAGAGGTTGTTGCTCCCAAGGTAGCTGTTACTTGTGATTTTCTGCCAAGGCTAAATTGCTTTTTACAACATTTTGAAGGAAAGATTTATGGGAGAATGGTTGACATGACAACATCGTAATGGATAACAAGTTTGATTTGATCATTATTAAGGAGGTTGTTACTCCCAAGGTAGCTGTTACTTGTGATTTTCTGCAAAGGCTAAATTTACTTTACAACATTTGAAAGAAAGATTTATGGGGGAATGGTTGACATGACAACATCGTAATGAATAAGTTTGATTTCGATCATTGGTAAGGAGGTTGTTGCTCCCAAAGTAGCTGTTACTTGGCG
Organism: Ascarosepion bandense; assembly: GCA_037127315.1. Classification (NCBI taxonomy): domain Eukaryota; kingdom Metazoa; phylum Mollusca; class Cephalopoda; order Sepiida; family Sepiidae; genus Ascarosepion; species Ascarosepion bandense. The sequence goes on along the minus strand of JBBBDQ010001003.1, from coordinate 2,011,400 downwards.
ATTTTCTGCAGGCTAAGTTTACTTTTACAACATTTGAAGGAAAAGATTTATGGGGGAATGGTTGACATGACAACATCGTAATGGATAACAAGTTTGATTTCAAATCATTAGCTGAGAGGTTATTGCTCCCAAGGTAGCTGTTACTTGGCAATTCTGCACCGAGCTAAAAGTTTAGCACACAACATTTGAAGGAAAAGATTTATGGGGGAATGGTTGACGACAACATCATGTGGATAACAAGTTTGATTTCGATCATTAGTAAGGGAGTTGTTGCTCCCCAAGGTAGCTGTTACTTGTGATTTTCTGCCAAGGCTAAGTTTACTTTACAACATTTGAAGGAAAAGATTTATGCGAGGAAATGGTTGACGCAGCAACATCGTAATGGATAACAAGTTTGATTTCGATCATTAGTAAGAAGTTGTTGCTCAAGAGTATGGCATATTATGATTTTCTGCCGAGCTAAGTTTGCTAACATTTGAAGGAAAGATTTTGGGGGAAATTGGTTGACATGACAACATCGTAATGAATAACGGGGTTTGATTTCACGATAATTAGTAAGGAGGTTGTTGCTCCAGGTAGCTGTTGCCATGATTTTTTCTGCCAAGGCTAAGTTTACTTTTGTGACTGAAGGAAAAGATTTATGAGAATGGACGGCATGACAACTTTCGTAATGGATAACAAGTTTGATTTGATCATTAGTAAAGGAGGTTGTTGCTCCCAAGGTAGCTGTTGTGATTTTGTAGGAAAGCTAAGTTTACTTTACAACATTTGAAGGAAAAGATTTGAGGGGAATTGGTTGACATGACAACATCGTAATGGATAAAGTTTGATTTCGATCATTAGTAAGGTTGTTGCTCCCAGAGTAGCTGTTACTTGTGATTTTTCTGCAAAACTAGGATTTACTTTACAACATTTGAAGAAGATTGATGGGGGAATGGTTCGACATGACAACATCGTAATGGATAACAAGTTTGATTTCGATGCCCATTGGTAAGGAGGTTGTTGCTCCCCAAGGTAGCTGTACTTGTGGAATTTCACCAAGGCTAAGTTTGCACACAACATTGAAGGAAAGATTTACGAGGGGAATTGGTTGACATGACAACATCGCCAATGGATATGAAAGTTTGATTTCGATAATTATGGTAAGGAGTTGTTGCTCCCAAGGAGTAGCTGTTACTTGTGATTTTCTGCCGAGCTAAGTTTCTTTACAACATTTGAAGGAAAGGTTATGGGGGAATGGTTGACATGACAACATCGCTTAAACTGGATAACAAGTTTGATTTCGATAGTGTGTAAAGAGTTTGTTGCTCCAAGGTAGCTGTTACTTGTGATTTTCTGCAAGGCTAAGTTTACTTTAACTTGTTTGAAGGAAAGATTTATGGGGAATTGGTTGACATGACAACATCGTAATGGATAAGAAGTTTGATTTCCGATCATTAGTAAGGAGGTTGTTGCTCCCAAGGTAGCTGTTACTTGTGATTTTCTGCCAAGGCTAAATTTACTTTACCACATTTGAAGGAAAAGATTTATGGGGGGAATGGTTGACGACAACATCGTAATGGATAACAAGTTTGATTTCGATCGTTAATGAGAGGTTGTTGCTCCCAAGGTAGCTGTGCCGATTTTCTGCCAAGGCTAAGTTTATACAACATTTGGGAAGGAAAAGAGTTATGGGGGAATGGTTGACATGACAACATCGTAATTGATAACAAGTTTGATTTCGATCATTAGTAAGTTGTTGCTCCCAAGGTAGCTGTTACTTGATTTTCTGCAAGGCTAAGTTTTACTTTACAACATTTGAAGGAAAGATTTATGGGGGAATGGTTGACATGACAACATCGTAATGGATAACAAGTTTGATTTCGATCATTAGTAAGGAGGTTGTTGCTCCCAAGGTAGCTGTTACTTGTGATTTTCTGCCAAGGCTAAGTTTACTTTACAACATTTGAAGGAAAAGATTTATGAGAGAATGGTTGACGACGAACATCGTAATGGATAACAATTTGATTTCGATCATTAGTAAGGAGGTTGTTGCTCTGGGTAAGCTGTTACTTGGCGTTTTCTGCCAAGGCTAAGTTTACAACATTTGAAGGAAAATTTATGGGGGAATGGTTGACATGACAACATCGTAATGGATAACAAGTTTGATTTTCGATCGTAGTAGAGTTGTTGCTCCCAAGGTAGTATTGCCCGCTGATTTTCTGCCAAGGCTAAAGTTTAGCACAACATTTGAAGGAAAGGTTATGGGGGAATGGTTGCCATGACAACATCGTAATGGATAACAAGTTTGATTTCGATCATTAGTAAGGAGGTTGTTGCTCCCAAAGGTAGCTATTACTTGTGATTTTCTGCCAAATTTCAGTTTACTTTACAACATTTGAAGGAAAGATTTATGGGGGAATGGTTGACATGACAACATCGTAATGGATAACAAGTTTGGTTCAGTCATTAATGAGAGTTGTTACTCCCAAGGTAGCTGTTACTTGTGATTTTCATGATCTAGGATTTACTTTTACAACATTTGAAGGAAAGATTTATGGGGAATGGTTGGCGACAACATCATGACCAGATAACAAGTTTGATTTCGATCATTAGTAAGGAGAAGTTGTTGCTCCCAAGAGTGGCTGTTACTTGTGATTTTTCTGCAAAGGCTAAGTTTACTTTACAACATTTTGAAGGAAAGATTTATGGGGGAATGGTTGCCGCGGCAACATCACGTAATGGATAACAAGTTTGATTTCGATCATTGTGTGAGGAGGTTGTTTAGCCAAGGTGGCTATTACTTGTGATTTTCTGCCGTCTAAGTTTACTTTACAACATTTTGAAGAGAAGATTTATGGGGAATGGTTTGCCATGACAACATCGTAATGGATAACAAGTTTGATTTCGATCATTAGTAAGAGTTGTTGCTCCCAAGGTAGCTGTTACTTGTGATTTTTCTGCCAGAGTCTAAGTTTACTTTACAACATTTTGAAGGAAAGATTTATGGGGGAATGGTTGACATGACAACATCGTAATGAATTAACAAGGTTTGATTTCGATCATTGGTAAGGAGGTTGTTGCTCCCAAGGTAGCTGTTACTTGTGATTTTCTACCAAAGGCTAAGTTTACTTTACAACATTTGAAGGAAAGATTTATGGGGGAATGGTTGCATGACAACATCGTAATGGATAACAAGTTTGATTTCGATCATTAGTAAGGAGGTTGTTGCTCCCAAAATGGCTGTTACTTGTGATTTTCTGCCAAGGCTAATTTACTTTACAACATTTGAAGGAAAGATTTGTAAGAATATGGATTTGCCATGACAACATCGTAATGGATAACAAGTTTGATTTCGATCATTAGTAAGGAGGTTGTTGCTCCCAAGGTAGCTGTTACTTGTGATTTTCTGCCAAGTCTAAGTTTACTTTACAACATTTGAAGGAAAGATTTATGAGGAATGGTTGACATGACAACATCGTAATGGATAACAAGTTTGATTTCGATCATTAGTAAGGTTGTTGCTCCCAGGTAGCTGTTTTCTTGTGATTTTCTACTTAAGGCTAAGTTTACTTTGCCATTTGAAGGAAAGATTTGTAGAATGGTTGACATGACAACATCGTAATGGATAACAAGTTTGATTTCCCAAAGTCATTAGTAAGGAGGTTGTTGCTCCCAGGTAGCTGTTACTTGATTTTCTGCCAAGGCTAAATTTTTTCCACAACATTTGAAGGAAAGATTTATGGGGGAATGGTTGCCACTTGACAACATCGTAATGGATAAGAAGTTTGATTTCAAAATCATTAGTAAGGAGGTTGTTGCTCCCAAGAGTGGCCTGTTACTTGAGTTTTCTGCCCAGGCTAAGTTTACTTTACAACATTTGAAGGAAAGATTTATGGAGAATTGGTTGACATGACAACATCCTTAATGGATAACAAGTTTGATTTCGATCGTGGTAAGGGAGGTTGTTGCTCCCAAGGTAGCTGTTACTTGTGATTTTCTGCCAAGGCTAAGTTTACTTTACAACATTTTGAGAGAAAGATTTATGGAGGAAATTGGTTGACATGACAACATCGTAATGGATAACAAGTTTGATTTCGATCATTAGTAAGGAGGTTGTTGCTCCCAAGGTAGCTGTTACTTGTGATTTTCTGCCAAGGCTAAGTTTACTTTACAACATTTGAAGGAAAGATTTATGGGGGGAATTGGTTGACATGACAACATCGTAATGGATAACAAGTTTGATTTCGATCATTAGTAAGGAGGTTGTTGCTGCTCCCAAGGTAGCGTATTACTTGGCAGTTTTCTGCCAAACTGGATTTGCTTTACAACATTTGAAGGAAAAGATTGTAGAATAGATTTGACATGACAACATCGTAATGGATAACAAGTTTGATTTCGATCATTAGTAAGGAGTTTGTTGCTCCCAAGGTAGCTTATTCTTGTGATTTTCTGCCAAGGCTAGGATTTACTTTACAACATTTTGAAGGAAAGATTTGTAGAATGGTTGACATGGCAACATCGTAATGGATAACAAGTTTGATTTCGATCGTGGTAAGGAGGTTGTTGCTCCCAAGGTAGCTGTTACTTGTGATTTTCTGCCAAGGCTAAGTTTACTTTACAACATTTGAAGGAAAAGGTTATGGGGGAATGATTTGACATGACAACATCGTAATGGATAACATAAGTTTAGTTCGATCATTAGTAAGGAGGTTGTTTGCTCCCAAGGTAGCTGTTACTTGTGATTTTTCTGCCAAGGCTAAGTTTACTTTACAACATTTGAAGGAAAGATTTGTAGAATGGTTGACATGACAACATCGTAATGGATAACAAGTTTGATTTCGATCATTAGTAAGGGTTGTTGCTCCCAAGGTAGCTGTTACTTGTGATTTTCTTAGAAGCCAAAGTTTATACAACATTTGAAGGAAAAGATTTGTGGGGGAATGGTTGACATGACAACATCGTAATGGATAACAAGTTTGATTTCGATCATTAGTAAGGAGTTGTTGCTCACAAGGTAGCTGTTACTTGTGATTTTCTGCCAAGGCTAAGTTTACTTTACAACATTTGAAAGGAAAAGATTTATGGGGGAATAGTTGACATGACAACATCATGTTGAATGTTAGTTTGATTTCGATCATTAGTAAGGAGGTTGTTGCTCCAAGGTAGCTGTTACTTGTGATTTTTCTGCCAAGGCTAAGTTTGCTTTACAACATTTGAAGGAAAGATTTATAGGGGGAATGGTTGACATGACAACATCGTAATGGATAACAAGTTTGATTTCGATCATTATTAAGGAGGTTGTTACTCCCAAGGTAATATTACTTGTGATTTTCTGCCAAGAGCTAAGTTTACTTCCTTGTTTGAAGGAAAGATTTATGGGGGAATGGTTGACGCGGCCAACATCGTAATGGATAACAATTTGATTTCGATCATTAGTAAGGAGGTTGTTGCTCCCAATGTATTACTTGCTGATTTTCTGCAGGCTAGAAAGTTTACTTTACAACATTTGAAGGAAAGATTTATGGGGAATGGTTGACATGACAACATCGTAATGGATAACAAGTTTGATTTCGATCATTAGTAAGGAGGTTGTTGCTCCAAGGTAGCTGTTACTTGTGATTTTCTGCCAAGGCACAAGTTGCACAACATTTGAAGGAAAGATTTATGGGGGAATGGTTGACATGACAACATCGTAATGGATAACAAGTTTGATTTCGATCATTAGTAAGGAGGTTGTTGCTCCCAATGTAGCTGTTACTTGTGATTTCTGCCAAGGCTAAGTTTACTTTACATGGCAGAGAAAGATTTATGGGGGAATGGTTGACATGACAACATCGTAATGGATAACAGGATTTGATTTCGATCATTAGTAAGGAGGTTGTTGCTCCCAAGGTAGCTGTTACTTGAGATTTTCATGAGCTAAAGTTTACTTTACAACATTTGAAGGAAAGATTTATGGGGGAATGGTTGACATGACAACATCGTAATGGATAACAAGTTTGATTTCGATCATTAGTAAGGAGGTTGTTGCTCCCAAGGTAGCTGTTACTTGTGATTTTTCTACAGGCTAAATTTTACTTTACAACATTTGAAGGAAAGATTTATGGGGGAATGGTTGACATGACAACATCGTAATGGATAACAAGTTTGATTTCGATCATTAGTAAGGAGGTTGTTGCTCCCAAGGTAGCTGTTACTTGTGATTTTCTGCCAAGGCTAAGTTTTACTTTACAACATTTTGAAGGAAAGATTTGAGGGAGATGGTTGACATGACAACATCGTAATGGATAACAAGTTTGATTTCGATCTGTTAGTAAGGAGGTTGTTGCTCCCAATGTAGCTGTTACTTGTGATTTTCTGCCAAAATGAAGTTTACTTTACAACATTTGAAGGAAAGATTTATGGGGGAATGGTTGACATGACAACATCGTAATGGATAACAAGTTTGATTTCGATCATTAGTAAGGAGGTTGTTGCTCCCAAGGTAGCTGTTACTTGTGATTTTTTCTGCCAAGGCTAAGTTTACTTTACAACATTTGAAGGAAAGATTTATGGGGGAATGGTTGACATGACAACATCACGTAATGGATAACAAGAGTTTGATTTCAGTATTAGTAAGGAGGTTGTTGCTCCCAATGTAGCTGTTACTGTGATTTTCTGCAAAGGCTAAGTTTGCTACAACATTTGAAGGAAAGATTTATGGGGGGAATGGTTGACATGACAACATCGTAATGGATAACAAGTTTGATTTCGATCATTAGTAAGGAGGTTGTTGCTCCCAAGGTAGCTGCTTACTTGTGATTTTCTGCATGACTAAGTTTACTTTACAACATTTGAAGGAAAGATTTATGGGGGAATGGTTGACATGACAACATCGTAATGGATAACAAGTTTGATTTCGATCTACATTAGTAAGGAGGTTGTTGCTCCCAAGGTAGCTGTTACTTGTGATTTTTCTGCCAAGGCTGGTTACTTTAACATTTGAAGGAAAGATTGCTAGGGGAATGGTTGACATGACAACATCGTAATGGATAACAAGTTTGATTTCGATCATTAGTAAGGAGGTTGTTGCTCCCAATGTAGCTGTTTAACTTGTGATTTTCTGCCAAGAGCTAAGTTTACTTTACAACATTTGAAGAAAAGTTGCTGGGGGGAATGGTTGACATGACCAACATCGTAATGGATAACAAGTTTGATTTCGATCATTAGTAAGGAGGTTGTTGCTCCCAAGGTAGCTGTTACTTGTGATTTTCTGCCAAGGCTAAGTTTACTTTAACATTTGAAGGAAAGATTTATGGGGGAGGAATGGTTGACATGACAACATCGTAATGGATAACAAGTTTGATTTCGATCATTAGTAAGGAGGTTGTTGCTCCAAAATGCAAGCTGTTACTTGTGATTTTCTGCCAAGGCTAAGTTTACTTTACAACATTTGAAGGAAAGATTTATGGGGGAATGGTTGACATGACAACATCGTAATGGATAACAAGTTTGATTTCGATCTATTTAGTAAAGAGTTGTTGCTCCCAAGGTAGCTGTTACTTGTGATTTTCTGCCAAGCTAGTTTACTTTACAACATTTGAAGGAAAGATTTATGGGGGAATGGTTGACATGACAACATCATAATGGATAACAGAGGCCAATTTTCGATCATTAGTAAGAGGTTGTTGCTCCCCAATGTAGCAGCTGTTACTTGTGATTTTCTGCCAAGGCTAAGTTTGCTTTACAACATTTGAAGGAAAGATTTATGGGGAATGGTTGACATGACAACATCGTAATGGATAACAAGTTTGATTTCGATCATTAGTAAGGAGAGTTGTTGCTCCCAAGGTAGCTGTTACTTGTGATTTTCTGCCAAGGCTAAGTTTACTTTACAACATTTGAAAGAAGGAAAGATTTATGGGGTAATGGTTGACATGACAACATCGTAATGGATAACAAGTTTGATTTCGATCATTAGTAAGGAGGTTGTTGCTCCCAATGTAGCTGTTACTTGTGATTTTCTGCCAAGGCTAAGTTTACTTTACAACATTTGAAGGAAAGATTTATGGGGGGAATGGTTGACATGACAACATCGTAATGGATAACAAGTTTGATTTCGATCATTAGTAAGGAGGTTGTTGCTCCCAAGGTAGCTGTTACTTGTGATTTTCTGCCAAGGCTAAGTTTACTTTACAACATTTGAAGGAAAGATTTATGGGGGAATGGTTGACATGACAACATCGTAATGGATAACAAGTTTGATTTCGATCATTAGTAAGGAGGTTGTTGCTCCCAAGGTAGCTGTTACTTGTGATTTTCTGCCAAGGCTAAGTTTACTTTACAACATTTGAAGGAAAGATTTATGGGGGAATGGTTGACATGACAACATCGTAATGGATAACAAGTTTGATTTCGATCATTAGTAAGGAGGTTGTTGCTCCCAATGTAGCTGTTACTTGTGATTTTCTGCCAAGGCTAAGTTTACTTTACAACATTTGAAGGAAAGATTTATGGGGGGAATGGTTGACATGACAACATCGTAATGGATAACAAGTTTGATTTCGATCATTAGTAAGGAGGTTGTTGCTCCCAAGGTAGCTGTTACTTGTGATTTTCTGCCAAGGCTAAGTTTACTTTACAACATTTGAAGGAAAGATTTATGGGGGAATGGTTGACATGACAACATCGTAATGGATAACAAGTTTGATTTCGATCATTAGTAAGGAGGTTGTTGCTCCCAAGGTAGCTGTTACTTGTGATTTTCTGCCAAGGCTAAGTTTACTTTACAACATTTGAAGGAAAGATTTATGGGGGAATGGTTGACATGACAACATCGTAATGGATAACAAGTTTGATTTCGATCATTAGTAAGGAGGTTGTTGCTCCCAAGGTAGCTGTTACTTGTGATTTTCTGCCAAGGCTAAGTTTACTTTACAACATTTGAAGGAAAGATTTATGGGGGAATTGGTTGACATGACAACATCGTAATGATGTTAACCGAAATAGAGAAAAGCACAGAACAGAACTGGAGAGAGATTTGTAGAAAAGAATATCTTTTGAGAATCGTCAAAGAAAAAAGAGCCGAAATGAACTGTCAAATCCTACAATGCCAGTTAAACCCTTACATCGCAATTAGTATCAATTGATGCTTTATTAGTGATCAGAGAATTAAATCTTTTTTATAATTGAAAGATTTTTCAATGATACGGGTAACATTTATTCATGATTCGAATTTGACGACGTGACAAATCTAATCTAAACTTATTTATAAATGGAACTTTGTCTCTGTGTGTATCCGTTACCTATAGACTCCGAAACGGCTGAACCAATTTTCTTGAAAATTTACACAGTTGTACTATAAGCGTCTGCGAGTGTTCTTAGCTAGGTTTTGTGTCGAGGTACCCCCGGTAAATATCAAAAATCGATAATCGAAAAAATAGGATTATAGAAGGAATGGTCCGATTTTAATCAAATTTGATACACTCATAGACAAAGACATAAGAAATGATATTCAGAAGTTTCAAGGTTGCAGGTTCTTACAATAGTGCAGAAAATTTGATATCGATACCAGGAAATCGAAATTTGACTTACACACATTCATTTTTTTTTCAGTCTACGGTTTCGCTTTAACTGGAAAGAACTATTGCTTTTTAGTCTTTCGTGCCTACGTCGAAAGAATCTGAGCTCCAGGACCATGAATAAGTTTTAAAGCTTTCATTACACCTGAGCAACGACGGCCTATACTGCTAGTCTAGGATATTTATCTAATTACTTCATTTCACCAGGATTCGTGGAGTTTTCTGGAGTAGTTTCTTCCAAAATTTGGGTCAACAAGACAGACGGTGTTATCTCAGTATCAGTCAGTTAAGTGCCATACGTGATACTCGCTTGGGCGATCATGTCTCTTTCAAGACATGACTGACTGAGCAGAAGATTATCCCGTAGTAAGTTGCCATTGCTTTCTGTGGTAGACTGGTTGCCGACCAAGGCTACAGAACCCAATCTGTCCTGCTATTTAACCCATAACTGGAAGGAAGAGACGGATTAATCCCTTTCCCAAGGGTATTTGCGCGTAAGTGAATACAATGGATTCAACTGGAATTCGAACTCGGCTCCCCGGTTTCTCGTTCCGAGCCGATATTCACTGTACCACAACGCACATCCTCTATCTCAGTATACTTCTTTAAAAAAAAAAAGAGAGAGACTAAAACGTTTTAACTTTATTTGTGGTGCGGTGGATATCGGCTCGGAATTAAAAATTGTAAAGCCGAGTTCCAGTTCCAGTTGAATTTGTTCATTTATTGATGCGCAAATACACTTGAGAAATATATTAATCCGTCTCTTCTTCCTTCAGCTATGGGTTAAATAGCAGTACAGATTAGGTTCAGTTGGCAAGTAGTCTACTGCTGAAAGTAATGGCAACATACTCCGGGAAAATCAACTGCGCAGTCAGACATGTGTCTTTCGATCGCTCAATCATGTATCATGTGTGGCACGTAACTGATGCTTCACAATGTATGAAAAAAATATATATTTTTTTTAATCATTTCACCCCAAGCAAGGCATTCCACTGCCACTATTGCGCAGGGGGTTACATAGGGGAAGGTGGTGAGATAGAGTGGTTAGATGTAGGAAATGTCAGAAAGAGGGTGATAGACGGGTAATGATGTAGATGGGAAGAGTGTTTGAGATAATAGATTCGTGTTAGTGTATTATGAGGTGTCTCCTGGAGATTTTAGCTGTCGGGTAAGCAAGTATGTGGAAGTGAATTCCACAGGCGGGAACTGCGAGAAAAGAGACTGTTGGAGTAGAAATTGCGGTTACACTTTATCGGTTTCACTGTAAAAGGGTGGGTCCTAGTTGATAATCTAGTATCTCGTGCAAATTCTTATCTAGGGGGCACCAGTGATCTAAGTTCATCAGAGCAGAAGCCGTGAAAGTATTTATAGAAGAGGCACAGGGAAGCCACGTCGCGCCGGTGAGAAAGTGACTGCAGGCGGTCTGTCAAGTCGGTATCGATCACATTACAGATATTCCGTTGTATTTTGTCAAGAACCCCGAGGAGGAAAACATTTTTTTTAATTACTTTTTTATTTTTAATGAAGTTAAACTCTATATTTTAAATGTTTTTCTATGCGGTTAAAGCAAAAATATCAACTACTTTATCGTTTTTAGTCTAAAAGTTTGTTCATAGTTTTTTCTGTTCTTTAATGTTTAAAGTGTAGAAAAAACATGAGTCATTATTTAGCAATCATATCTTCAATATTTGTCTTATTGACTAAATAATTTTCACAATTTCGTATTGTAAAATAACTTGTAACTATAATATATATATGTAAACGCTAATTCTACTCCTGCAGCTTCTTTTCTTGCAATTCCCGCCTGTGGAATTCTCTTCCGTTTGCTTGTTTCCCTAACAGCTACGAGAATTTAAATGTAAAGCCAATCGTCATCTCCTATCTCACTAACCTGCATCCTCTCTTTCATGCTCTTTTCTCCTTTCACTCCACTCTCATCAGTATTCTCATCCTTCTCTTACTCACTTCCTAACACCCCCTATAACCTGTCACTCTTTTTCATAATCTTCCTCCTATGTAACCCTCTGCAAAACAGTGTCAGTAAAATGCCTTGCTTGGGGCGATATGATGATAAAAAAACTCATCAGAATTCTCATCCTTCTCTTTCCCACTTCCTGACACCCCCTATATAACCTGCCACTCTTTCTCATAACCTTCCTCCTATGTAACCCCCTGCTAAACAGTGGTAGTAAAATGCCTCGCTCGGGGCAATATGATTATAAAGAAAAAAATATTCACTATATAGACGGCGCCGAGAACGTAAACATAATTCGTCACTCGTCTTTTCAGCATAGATAAGAAAACATAGTTTTATTCCTTTCACAAATGCTGCATATCTGCAGATAGAAATTCTGTCGTGGAAACGCCATAAAAACAACTCAATCAAACCTACGAACACTGATAATACATTATCATATATGCATCCAGCCGCAGATGTATTTTTATTTTAGCTTTCGTGGCATTATTCGGTTGGTGGGCGAAAGTCTCCTGAGAGTTGAAACCACAACATAATGCTAAGCTGATAAATCTATCATCCGAAACATTTGTACACCGAACGCCTATACCCCGGTCCGACGTATGCACTTTCGTAGCTAAACATACACCAATGTCTGAGTATATCTGGTTACTTTTCTATTCGCATAGGCATCTGGCCTAAATCAGAATGACTTTATCAGTGACAATGCTGTATATTTTCTCTCCATCTTCATTCATATCTATCTATCTATCTATCTATCTATCTATCTATCTATCTCATTCTATTCATATCTATCTATCTATCTATCTATCTATCTATCTATCTATCTATCTATCTATCTATCATTCTTTTTGATATCTATCTATCTATCTATCTATCTATCTATCAGTCTGTCTCTCTCATTCTGTTCATGTCTATCTATCTATCTATCTATCTATCTATCTATCTATCTATCTATCTATCTATCTGCAACGATATTTGTTTACTCATTGTTTAAGGTTGAAAGTATGAGATGAACACGTAGAATAGGATGGCTATCTGGCAAATAAATTATTTCTGTTAGATTTGTTCTCTTGAGAATTGCTTTCTTCAAGATAAGATTTACATTATATACTGGTCATTGTTGAAAATATATAACCAGCATCAAATAAATGCAAACATTAATTGCGCAACTAATATTATAAATTACAATTTGGAATTCTTTCTGGACGTGGTTGACAACCAATGTAGGAGAAGCATAAATCTGAATTCAGAAATCATGGAGTTGATGCTGTATAGTTACACATGGGTTGGGGAATATACTGTGTCAGTAGAACAAGAAGCCGGTAGATTTCAATAGCTATGGGGTGATTCAACTGGAAAACTTCTATCTAGAATGCTGTTAATACCAGCGAACTAAGCGTTTGGATAGACTGTAATGACCGTCCTGGTTATGACAGTATACTGCATCCGGTAGCAAGGCCTCTGATTGGGAGGTTGTGAGGAGCAATGAAACACCTCTTGATTGCTGTTGTTTCCAGGTCCACGCTGACCCGGAATTCTAGCACCTGTTAGGATCCCAGCTTTGGTCAAATAGTTAACCCTCCAAACTGGCGCTCGGTAGAAGGAGGCACACTTTTTAGCGTGTATATTATCATTATACACGCGCAATAGATGAGAGAGTTCTAATTCATTGCTGAATGAACGATGCATAGATGCCAGAGTAGCTACTGTTTTTCAAAGTCTACCATTCTTCCAGACTGCTCAATCAGGGTGTGAGAGCGTAAATAGTCTTCCGCAAATATATATATATATATATATATATATATATATATATATTCTCTGTTTCATCTTTGAATAACTTTATAATACTTCAAAAATTATGATCAGTTAAATTTAGAATTTGAAATTTTGAAATTTCTAACAATAATTATTTTAAGGTGAAATTAATACTTAATTAGTAGTACTGACCTCTATTCTAATGAAATACTAACATTAATGCAACAAGAAGTTGTTTTTAAGGTATGTTGTCATGTTTTTCAAATGAGCATTTACGTATTTTGATTGGTCATTACAGACTACGTAACAATGATGTGGTTTGTTTAGTTTTTAATCTTTTAAAACTCTTCGTCTCGTAACAAGCGCATTCATCTGACAAAATACAAACAAATGTTGAAACAGTATAGCCATTTGGGTAGTGATGTTATTACATACTTATGTTATAAATATTATATACATATATATATATTGATTGTTTAATTGCTTAGTTTTTGGCCATAGTAAAATTAGACCAGTACACAGTTGCATGTAAAAGTATTCAATACAATTATGTTGTAGAACTTTTGAATATTTTGAATATTCTTCATTTGTAAACGAGTTATTACGCGACCAAGGTTTCTACCGTGTGGTGGCTTTAGGCAATTTGCAGTAACTGATTTTAGCTGGGTTTTTGTTGTTTGTTTGTTTTTTTAAGAACGCTTACGTAACGGTGATTTTTTAAAAAGTTAAGTCACGTTGAAATTTTGAACTCGCAATTTTCAAAAATTAGAAGAAATTATAACTTTTTAATCAACCCATGGTTGTATGAACATTATAGATGTCTCATGGTATAGCTACACCTAGTCATAATTTCTCTTCTTTAATTCAATAATTTACTTTTGTTTGGGAATAATATATATATAAGTGAGGCTGTAAAAATTATACTCGTGTCGAAAAACCTTCCTCAAAAACTACCGAAAGAAGAAAAAATGGTTCTAAAAAAAGACAAACGTTAGTCAAAAGAGTTTTGACCGAGATCAGCACGAATCCCAAAGGAAAACCCCGATACCAGTAATCAACTAGCAGAAAGTGCTCAATACAGAGGTAGAGCGAAATAAATAAATAAACGCCTAATGAGCTAGACGGACCTACCTAGGTTTCACCTAAATGGATCCGTTTAGGTAGGTCCGTCTGGCTCATTAGGTGGTTATATATATATATATATATATATATATATATATATATATATATATATATTACGGAAATTAACAAAGATTAACGATACTGGTTATAAACAACTGACAATTTGAAATAATTTGTTTTAAACATTATTTTTGATCGATACTAATATTGAAGTAAATATCCTGTTTGTAATCAATAACATATATATAATACTGTTTGATTATAAATATATATATAATATACAGTACTATGCAAAAGTATTAGGACAAGAACAATTTTATCTTTTATGAGGCATCAAAATAAAGTTTAAAATCACCCCTGTTCTAACACTTTTGCACACTACCGGTACTATGTAAAAGTATTATGACAGGGGTGATTTTCCTAAAAACCTCACTGAAATTCAAATACAGGTTGAAAAGCCAAGTAAATTGATAAGTATTGATTATTTAAAGCTTGGTGTAAAAGAAATGTATTAAAAAGAAGTTATACTTAATTGTTCCTATTTTCTATTAAACAAGTTATTTTGAAACTACTCTACTGAAGATCTATGGAATATTTTGGATAAAAAATTTGGTAAACCTAATGCTACTTCGCAACACACACTTTGGGAACAAGTACAAGCTGCTTGGCAGGAAATACTATTAGATACATTGAAGAAGCTTGCCTGACAGAATGAAGGCTGTGATCAAAGCAAAAGGCTGTTATACTAAATCTTAAATCTTAAATTTATTTTGTAACAAGTATTTTTTCTTGTTAAAGCATTTGTTGAGTAAATCAAGTAAAATTACTTTAATTAAATTGTTTATTTTCTGTCAATATGCCTCATAAATGATAAAATACTTCTTGTGCTAATACTTTTACACAGTGCTGTATATAGTATATATATATAATACTATATAATAGATATATAAAGTAATATTTAATACTGTTTGATTATAAACAGAATGTCTACTTAAATACGAGTATCGATCAAAAATAATGTTCAAACAAATCATTTCATATATATATATATATATATATATATATATATATATATATATATATATAATCAGAATAGTCAGAACTACTCGGTGCAATAGTGATCCTAATCTAATTAAGTCGTAATTAAATTAAAAATTGGAAGACCCAAAGCTAAAAATCTATTTGGCGAATATCTTCATCTGATATCTTTACTAGCTTGTAGCTTCTCACCATATTTCCTGTGCATTTATTAAGCATACCTCTGATTTCTACATTTTGTCAAGTTTCAGTCTATCAGTGTTTCACCCGGAAAGATATTAGATAATCATGACTAACCTGCTGTGTCTTTTTCTCTTTGTCATCTTCATTCAAACACGTCTCTTCCTCAACGTTAACTATTGATTTCACGAACGAAGTATTATCGATTGCACGCGATCTACGATTTATTAACAATGCAGATTCGACCTAAGAGTAAAATTATATAAGGTGCCATCAATAGGTTTTCGGACTTTTTTTGTACAGGCACTTAAAATTGTTTTAGGCACTTGGAATTGTATTATGTTATTAATATAAGAAACTACAAGACCACCTACAGAAGATAGATGAAGAGAGGGACAAGAAAGAACTACAAATAAACTGTAAGAAAAGCGAATGCATGGTCATCAGCAAATAGGGCGGCCCAAAATGCTAATTACAGGCGAGGGACTCTAAAATCAAACAGGTACAGAAATGTAAATACCTGGGAAGTGTTCTAACAGAAGACGGAAAGTGCGACACTGAGATCCGAAGGCGAATCGACATGGCGAAAGAAGCATTCCAGAAGTTGAGTAAAGTATTAAGAAACAGGACAATTTCACTAGAAACAAAGAAGATAGTACTGGATTTCTATGTGATGTCGGTTCTTCAATATGGCAGCGAATGTTGGACAATATCTTCGAAGATGATGGAAAAAATTGAAGCAGCTGAAATGTGGTTCTACAGAAGGATGCTGCGGATATCATAGACCGAGCATGTGAGCAATGACGAGGCTTTGGAAAGGATGGAGACGAAAATGGATTCAATACTGTGCATCAGGTTGAGACAACTAAAGAACCTGTTACTAACAGTTCATATATACGGGAAAAAAGACAGATGAAAGCAGCAGATAACATATTTGAAGGACCTGATCAGGGGGATGATGGAAGGAGGGTTACATGGTGCAACAGGAGAAAGGACATGTCACATAAATGAAGAAAGATACATCTGATAAGATTACAGACCCATTTTTATCATTTCAGGTTGAAAAGGGTCAGCTTCAGTAAGACTTGGAACACACTCTACTAAACCCTCGTCGTCACAGTTGACGTTTTTTGAAAATGCAGTCCGGGCGTGAGGACGCTTTGGAAGAACGATACGCAATAAAGTTTCGTGTTAAACTAGAAAAGGACGCGACAGAAACGTATGGAATGCTTCAGATTGCTTACGGACCCTCCTGCATTGGCTTTTGAGTGGCACAAGTGATTCAAGGAAGGCAGAGAGTCTGTGAGGGAAGATGAGAGGTTTGGGAGGAGTAGGGAAATCAGAGCACCATAGTCGATAGGGTAAATCTGTAATTTTATGCATGAGAACCATCGTGTGTCTATAGAGAAAATAAGTACAAAGTTTAATGTCAATGTGGGAAATGTACACACAGTCATTCATGAGCAACTAAGGTTTTGGCGAAGCTTGTCGCAAGGGTCCTCAGTGAAAAACAAAAAAAAATATCATAACGACAGCAGATCGATGGTCAAGTTATTGATTCAGATCCCGATGTTCTTCGGGCATTGGTGACCAATCATCAAAGCTGGATCTACTGCATTTAAAAAAAAACGTCAGCTATGACGACCAGGTTTATTAGGGTCTGTTCCAGGTCCTCCTAAAACTGTCCTTTTCAATCTGAAATTATATAAATTAGTCTGTCATCGCAACAGATGTATAGTAATGACATAATACAATTCCAATAGCCTACAATAATTTTAAATGCCTCTAAAAAAAAAAATCCGGAAAACTATTGAAGGCACCTCGTAAAACTCTTTGTAAATTTAATCTATTACTGATGTGGTGATGCCGATATATTCTAAACCCGGTTGCATCACAAAATCTGACGAATTAAGCAAAGATTCTTTAAGGGATGCTTGGTCGAATCGATTACTTTCCAGAGACCCTTCACCAGTTGATTATAATATGATGTAACCGTAAATTCTATTCAAATAGTTTTCTCTAGCAAATCTCTTCCAGCTTCTTACTTCCATGGCGCTTACAATCTTCAACTGTTTAAATGCATCTTCTGACCTGGTAAAATTATTAGCTTCAGTATTTAGGTACCATAAAACGAAAAATGTTCACAGAAAAGGTAGAATCATGAGTTTCCATGTTTCTTCTTCTTTCATGGCGTAGGTGATCATGGCCTGCCACGTCTCCATATTCCTGGTAGCTCTGAGCATATTTTTATCCTGTTACACCATGCAACCCCCGTTCTCATCCAC
Source organism: Ascarosepion bandense (assembly GCA_037127315.1). NCBI lineage: Eukaryota > Metazoa > Mollusca > Cephalopoda > Sepiida > Sepiidae > Ascarosepion > Ascarosepion bandense. The sequence continues at coordinate 1,993,500 of JBBBDQ010001003.1, read as the reverse complement.
CTGCTCAGGCCCTTTAAATATGTTATCCGCTGCTTTCTTCTGTCTCTTTTTACCTCTATATGGTCTGTTAGTAAAAGGTTCTCCAAGCCTCTTTCCTTACTACTTGTCCCAGGAACTTTAGTTGTCTCTTCCTGATGCTCAAGATTAATTTCCTTTTTGTTACCATCATTTCCAAGACCTCATCATTGTTCATATGCTTGGTCCAAGATATTCGCAGCATCCTTCTGTAGAACCACATTTCAGTTGCTTCAAGTTTTGGGCACATAGAAGAAGAATTATTTCAATATTGCTTTGATATAATTTCGCAAATTTGGAAATCTCTCTCAAGGTTTAAAATCGAAGAATTAATACTAAAATATGTAACTACCTAGTTCAACCTAGGTAACTTTCGACTACATGATCAAATCAGAAATTTGTCTCCTCCGTAACATCGGAGATTTTGGGCAGACAGTAAAACGAACGAGAAGGCAAGATGGAATTTGTTTTCTTGGATCTGCTCGTTGCTATCATATACCATGAATCATTTTGTATATTTGATATACCTCACACACTCACAACAATAGTAACACAATTAGGATCGATCTTTTTTTACTTGCCTACGAAATAATCTCTCGACTTCCTCTCCAAAAATATCTGCTAACGTCTGTCTTCATTTCTAAGAAACATTCATTACGTTCAGCTCCTCTGGAGTGATTCACGTAACTTACAAAGCGCCCGTGTGTCACGTCCGGTGAAGATTCTGCTTTCCCTAAAGCATCCAGACGGTCAGTATTCTGTTAGAAAACTTGACAAATTTGAAGAGCTTCGTTGTACTGAGACAATTCTGTGAGATTGTTCTTCAGGTTTGGAATATATTGTCCAAAAACAGCTGAAAATAGTAATCATGGCCACAGGCTACAATTCTCTAGATCACAGTCATTTTATGTTCGTCTGTGTTTGTTTATATTAATGTAATAAGGCACCTTAGTCTGCAATAGTCATGTACTAGCATACTTCCTTTAAATATGACCGTTTTATTTACATCCTACATGTGCCATATTGTCGTTCATGGCTCTTCACAATTTCCTGTCCTTTGCAACTCGTAATAAATTTTGTCTTTTTATTATATCTCATAAACCCTCTTCTGTAATTCATTTACGTAAGATCTCTAGGTAGGTTATGCATTACTTTCATCTGTCTCTTTTGCCTTAAAACTGTCTTGTGGGTATCAAATTCCCCAGACCTTCTTTCCTCATTATGTATCCTAGAATTTTCAACTCTCTCTTCCTGATGCTAGTATGAATAAGTATGAGGCACGTTGTGTTTTCATTTTCATTTGCCGACATCTTCAGTCCATTACATTCTAAGCATCCTTCTGTAGAAGCACATTTATTTTGCTTCCAGTATCTTCTTTCTATACGAGGATATTATTCAACTTTCATTGCCATATAGTAGAATCGATATCACGTAAGAGTCAAGTAGTATTTTCTTTTTCTTTTTGTTTCTTAGGAAATGTTCCTGTGTTTTTTTTTTATAATAGATTACTTAGCTTTTGGAAGGCACCTTTCACTATTCAAATGCTGACAATAAACTGCGTCTAGAAGCAAGGCCACTGACCGGGAACTTAGAGGTTTTGAGGAGCGTGAAACCATCTCTTAATTATTTTTGTTCCTAGGTCCAATCTGACCCGGCGTAGCAGCACCTTTTAGGGTCCCAGCTATGGTTAAATAGTAAATCCATAAACGAGTCACTATAAAAGTATGAACATAACATTTTTAATCGTAAACATTCTAGCAATATCTTTTTATATAAAAAGATAACACCAACAATACATTTTAAGGAAAAAATAACCAATGCTTTATCTGTGTTTGAAATTATACAATTACTTAGATTTTAGCAATAAATAAGCCATAGCGATGTTAATGCGCCGTGGAACAAAAGCAAACAACAAACCAATTATTCAAATGAGCCTTCGGATTGCCGTGTTGCACTTTCTGTTTTCTCTTAAAACACTTTCCAGATATTTAATTTGTTGTAATTGTTTGATTCTACAATCGCCGATTTGGAGTTTTTCATTTACGCATAGAATGATAATGCATGCTATAATTGGTGTTAATTTGCTAATTGACCTGCTTTAGTTTAACATAAATTAACAACAATGAAAAAAAAATGAATTTATTGTTCATTGATACCGATTTTTATCAATTCGAAAATGGCGCCACTAAGGTTTCTTCTCGAGTTCAACTCGACATAAACATATTCATCCCTTCTCGAAAATACCAGGTAAAATCTTATTCCTCATCGTCATTTCCATTGATGGAAGCATTTTTGGTAATAACTAGCAGCTGTCTCGTCGTATTCTGTTGGAATTCTTCAAGATCTTGAAATCTTTTATTCATTTTAAATTGGATTTGGTTTTTGAAGTGGAAAAAAATTACACCGGCCGAGATATGGTGAATATGGTGGATGTCGAACCTGTTCATTACGCACAACTGCTGCACAAGCTATGGTCATTGATGGAAGTTGTCTGGTGTTGTGAGAAGTCCACACTGTACACGCTTTCATTCCAAATACTGCTATAAACAATGGGAGTTAGCGAAAACGTTTTAATAGTAGTGGGGGGTGTACGCATGACAGAGTCCAAGGTCAATTAGTGCCAAGTGTATTCCCCCTCTGAGCTTTACCACACTTTTGATTTTTGTAATTCTTGACATGATGCAAAGGAGGCAGAAAAGGATATCAAGACATGGAATAGAGTACAGGGAACTACACAAGGAAGTAAGGAGAAAATGCAGACAGGCTAAAGAGGAATGGCTCAATGAGAAACGTGCAGAAGTAGAAAGACTGAGCAGAAATGCATAAAGCAATAAAAGAACTGACAGGAAAACAACCTGCTCCTCAACAGGATGTATAAAAGGATAGAACAATCATATTGGAGAAAGAGAAAATACTGCAACGATGGGAAGCATATATAAAAGAGCTTTTTCCACGACAAGAGAGAACAACCGATAATACAAGAAGATGTGGACGGATAGAAAACATTAAAGTCTGAAGTGAAATCTGCAATAGCCAAACTGAACAGAAACAAAGCAGCTGGACCAGACGGCATAGTCATAGAGCTGTTGATAGCCCTGGAAGAATTTGGCATAGAGAAAATTACAGAAATAATAAATTAAATTTGTAAAAATGGTGTAATAACAGATGACCTCAGCAAGTCGATCTTCATAGTGCTGCCTAAGAAGCCAGGTGTAAACGAGTGCGAATTCCACAGTTTAATGAGCCATGTAACAAAACCGATCGTCCGAATCCTGATGAATAGAGTCAGAAGCAGAATCAAGCCAGAGATAGGACGAGAACATTGCAGTTTTGTCAAAGACACTGGAACAAGAAACGCCATATTTATTATTAGATTGCTCTCCGAAAGGGCTATACAAACGAGAAGGCTTATACCTGTGCTTTATTGATTATGCAAAGACGTTTGACAAAATATGCCACAAAGAATTGGTGGGGATGCTTGGCAGCCTCGACATATTTGGGAAAGACCGAAGACTAATCAATAATCTCTACTGGCAGCAAAATGCCTGTATACGGACAGGTAACGAATTCAGCAATTATACTAAAATTGAAAGGGGCGTAAGACAAGGATGCGTCTTCTCACCGGATCTATTCAACTTATACAGCAAGACTACCCTGAGAACCCTGGAAGTTATGCCAGGATTCCTCATCGGAAGCCACAATTTAAACAATATAAGGTACGCAGATGATACAGTGCTAATAGCAGATAGAAAGAAAACCCTACAGAAGACCCCCTACAGAAGGTAGCTGAAGAGAGTGACAAGAAAAGACTAAAAATAAACTGCAAGAAAACTGAATGCATGGTCATCAGCAAAAAGGGCAGCCCAATATGCCAATTACAGGTGAGGAACTCTAAAATCAAGCAGGTACAGAAATTTACATACCTAGGAAGTGTTCTAACAGAAGACGGAAAGTGTGACACTGAGATCCGAAGGGGAATTGGCATGGAGAAAGATTTAAAAGATTTTAAAGCTTTTGAATATTCTACTAATCCATGAGTAATAAATATTTCGCAGCTAAGCTGCCGCTCTTCAGACTCAGATCGTACAACAGTTAATGCTTAAAATCATGCAGTAAATAGTCACATACAGACACTTACGCGGCCATATCAATAATGTAACAGTGATCTAGAAAAGTTCTCCTCGCTCATTCAAAAAGAAAAAAGAGAAAGAAAAAACAGAAATATTTAAATAGAAAAAGAGAAAGAAAAGGAGAACGAAAATTATACGAAGAAAGCTTCTTTTCTCGCGCTTCCCGCCTGTGGAACTTCCTTCCACAAGTCTGCTTTCCCGACAGTTACAATCTCCAGGTGTTTAAATGTAGGGTCAATAGATACCTCCTATCACACTAACTCCCAACTATTCTCAGAACACTCTCATCTACCCAACCCTCATTCTCAGTATCCTTACCCGCCTATCACCCACCCTCTGACATTTCCTATATTTAATCAGCTTTTCTTCCACTCTACGTAGCCCCCTGCGCAGTAGTGGCAGTGACATGCCTTGCTCGGGGTGAAACGCTTATAAAAAAAAGGAGGTTCAAATTAACGTCGAAGATCGGCACAGAGCGTCTATGGTCTAGACACGTGATCAATTTACGTCAATGAAAGCAAGAGTATTAACCAGAATTGCAATTGGTTTGTTTTCGTTGAAAAACATGACACTGAAATTTAGCATTTAAATTTTAAAATAATGCGGGGTTGTATCTACGCTTGGAAAATAAATTGCAAATTCTTCATTTTAATACATACTTTAATATAAATAATAATAGTATTATTATATTATTATAAACGTACTTATAATATCATAGAAAATTAAATATAATAGCTGCAAAATATTTGTTACCCATGGATGTGTAGAATATCCAAAATTTTTAAGATTATATTGCTCTGTTAAATTTAATAAAAAAATTAACATCGAGTTTTACCTGAGTTTGTCTCTATTGAAATTTACCTTACAATAATACCAAACATTCTACGTTATATATATATATATATATATATATATATATATATATATATATATATATATATATATATATTATAAAAGACAATGGGTAATACACATTTCACCGCGTCATGATATTATTATCGCGGCTCGTCAGACTCAAATGGTACAACAGTTGGTCCTCATTGGGTCTGACGAGCTGCCCTATTAACATCATGACGCAGTGAAATATGTATTATCCATTGTAATAATGTAAAATCTTTTATAAATTATATTACTCTGTTAAATAAATGAATTTAATATTGATTTCTCTCGAGTTCGTCTCTATCGGAATATACCTGGATTGTATACCAAATGTGCTATACATATATATATATATATATATATATATATATATATATATATATATATATAAGGAAGCATTTTAAATTATACAATGTTCGTTTAATTTTTCTTTGATTTAAAGTTCTAATTTTCATAATCCATGATCAGTTTTTCCTTGTGTACGTGTTTGAATGTCATATCGGTTTTGTCATCTTCCAAATCTTGCTTCTTTGCGTCTTAACTTTTCAGTTCGTGTTTTCTTTATTCTTTTTTTATGCTAACAGTTTAATTTCTTGCACATGTCTCTTGTTTTCCGGTCAACGTTGATCTACAAAAAGTTAATGTCCAATTAGTTCCTGTTTTTATTATTCTCTATCCTTAGTGGTTCTTTTTCTCATATTCTCTCGCATTTGCTAAGCCTTTGCGTCTTAGTGGCTTTATTGCGCTGGTTTGGAGAATTTCTTTCTTTTTTAAAAAAGAAACATATTTAGTATATTTAGTTTCGAAATTTGATAACATTTTATTGATTTTGAGTTTTATTATTAATGGTTATTGGCTCCATTATTTGTGACCGGTTATTTTTCTGTTCATTTATCTCATTGAGTTATTGATAAGAGATTTCTTTTTCTTTATTTTAAATGTTTGGGTAAATATCTGTACTTCCAGCAGTGACGGCTATAATCTTTTTCATATATTTGGTAAAATTCAATTGCTTTATATGAATGTATATGACGGGCCTCCCATAGCACGATAATTTCCATACTCACTTCACGTTATATGTCTCTCATAAGCTGAGTTCAGTCTTCTTTTGTATTTCACGTTTATAACAAAGAAATGGACGGTTAATTTGAACGATCCCAAAATAAAACTGCTCTTTTTTAATCATATACGAGAATCTTTTTCAGCTGAATGGTCGATGATAACCTCCAGCAGCATAAGACACTGTACTTTCTGTAGAAAGAATGGCAACTTACTGAGGAGTTAGTTGTGTCTCTTTTGAAACATGATCGCCCAAACGTGTAAAACGTATGACATTAAACCTCCAGAAACATAAGAAACTGTACTTTCTTGGTCTAACGTTTTTTTTTCATTGATACGTAGCTGAAAGATTGTCTGAACCTGTCTGACAGGGTTCCCCTCTTTGTGTGGTATGTGGCTGTGTCCCGTTGTCAAACATAGTATCTTCTAGACGTCACCTTCTTCACACAGACTAGCACTATCTCCTTAAGTCACTTTATGTACGATTCCACCTTGAGTCTGAGGTCCATGCTCCGAAATTTGAGTTCTTTTCTTATCAGACTAAATTTTCCGAGCTATCGCACTCTCGTAATAACTATTAAACTCATTCAACAAAAAGAGAATGTCCAGTGTTGCCACTGAAATGTAATTTCGGAATTAAATCGCTCATAAGAATTTGATATGTCGTTAAACAAACCAACGGTCAACCTAAAAAGCCCGACTGGATTTCGAACACGGATTTCTTATTCCGTGTCGTTATCGATTGCACCACACTGAGCTGATGCAGAAAATCATAAATCTATTTTGGTCAATAATTCTGTTCGTCATCATTATTTTCTTTTGAATGTTGTTTCTAATTTCTCTTCTCCCATCAATTAGTTTTACTTCATTATCTATTTATCAATTTGGGGTCCAGTCAGATGTGCTAATTAACACAAAGTTTCTCTTCTTTTTCTTATTGATTTCATCAGAATTTCTTCATTTTTTTCTTCTCATTTTCAGTTCTTTTTTGTGCATTATTTTTTTCTTTTTCTTTCTTGTCTCAACATAGAAACTGTTTATTAATCATTAATAGTTCCCGTCTAATTTATTATGCAGAGGTGTTTTTTATTATTTGTTTTTTTAACTGGAAAGTGTTCTAACAGGAGACGGAAAGTGCGACACTGAGATCCAAAAGCGAATTGGCATAACAAAAGGAGCATTCCAGAAGTTGAGTAAAGTATTAAGAAACAGGACAATTTCGCTAGAAACAAAGAAGAAGGTACTGGATTGCTATGCGAAGTCAGTTCTTCAATATGGCAGTGAATGTTGGACAATATCATCGAAGACGAAGGAAAAACATGAAGTAACTGAAATGTGGTTATACAGAAGCATACTAGATATAAAGTGGAGGATCAATTCCATATTACAATCATTATATAAATTGACTCCTCACTTTATGGTCACAGCAATTTCTATACATTTATATCCCTGAGATCCAAAGTGCGACACAGAGATCCGAAGGCGAATTGGCATGGCAAAGGAAGCATTCCAGAAGCTGAGTAGAGTATTAAGAAACAGGACAATTTCACTAGAAACAAAGAAGAGAGTACTGGATTGCTATGTGATGTCAGTTTTGCCATATAGCAGTGAATGTTGGACAATATCTTCGAAGATGAAGGAAAAATTTCAAACAGCTGAAATGTGGTTCTACAGAAGGATGCTGCGGATATCATGCACCGAGCATGTGAGCAATGATGAGGTTTTGGAAAGGATGGAAACGAAAAGGAAATTAATACTGAGCATCAGGAAGAGACAAATGAAGTTCCTGTGACATGCAATGAGGAAATAGTAATTGGAGAACCTGTTACTAACAGGCCAGATAGATGAAAAAAGATACAGGGGAAAGGAGCAGATAACATATTTGAAGGACCTGAGCAGGTGGATGCTGGAACGAGTGTTGCGTGGTGTAACAGGAAAAAGCCTGCTAAGAGCTATCAGGGAAGGGAAGACGTGGAAATCCATGATCGCCTACGTTCTGAAGGGACAGGGCACATAAAGGAAGAAGACATATTAGATAGAATAGAGCAAAGCATAAATATCAACAATGACTAAAATATTATTTATTAACTTACGGTACTTAGCGACTCTAGATAGAAGAGATGCAATCATATGTTTCTAAAGATTATTTACTCGTAAGTAAATATGACGACCTCGACTGTGAAACCATTAGTGTGCTACTGCTCTCCTGCTGGGTCTTTAAATTCAAGCAGAGACGCGCACAGATAAATCCTTAGGCAACTAACAACTTATACATGTATAGACGTTAGCCTCTTCCTACAGGAGAAGAAAGAATTTGGTGTTAAAGGAGGAAACAATTTGCCTTAACAATGAAACTTCTCAGTTTACATTTCAAGACTTCTGAAGACGGTCTTCTGCTAAACAATACCTGATTCCTGTTATAAGAAATTTCTCAAGCACCTATTTATTGAATTCCCGGACCACCTGTGATTTATTCTGCAACTATGCTGAGCAAACCTTTGTTACATTACTTTTTAAAAAGAGCACAGTCTACCGTGATCTTTAATTAAACAAAACCAAGAAAACCAAAATCTTGATCATGATGAATTGTTAATTTTTGTTCACACAACCACAGTTTTGTCTACTGAATTCCATTCTCAAAACTTGGATGAGACAGTGTTCTGGATTTCAGGCTTTCCAATTGTATCACTTATGTTGTTTGTCTCATGTATTCTTCTTCTTCATGTGCCGTGTCCCTCTCGAGCCTATTTCCACTGCACCACTGCCCCACATCAATGGGCAGTGGTTAGGGGAGCTAAGTTCGAATTCCAGCTGTATTCCTTGGATTCACCTACGCACAAATACCCTTGGGAAAAGTATTAATCCGTCTCTTCCCTCCAGTTATGGGTAAAATAGCAGGTCAGACTGGGTTCTATAGCCTTGGCTGGCAACCAATCTTCCGCAGAAAGTAATGTCAACCTACTGCAGGATAAACCTTTGTCCAGTCAGTCATATCTCTTTCGAGACATGATCACCCAAGCATACATCACGTATGGTACTTTATTGACTGACTGGATGTTTCATAGTAACTAATGGTGTAAAAAATTTTTCCTTGCCTTGAAAAATCAGCATCTCGTTATGCTACGTAGAATGTCTAGTAAATACTTACGTGCGTATGCTAACATGTACGTGTATGCGTTTAAACAACGTTCAGGGAATCTGCACAAATTGATTGATCATAGGTATCACCTGTCAAGTTATATTGTGAACACGCAATGGGTCGTTTTTCTGACTTTCATCGACAAGACAAATCAATCCCCAGGTTGTGCTTCACTTCTCATTCAGGACAATTTGCACAAAGACTGGGAAAGAAGGGACAGAAAATGAAATCAAGGACACGGCAAGAAAGGATAAAAAAAAACGAATTCACTTTTCAGTAATTTGTTATTTTAGTCTCTTGAGTTCGAAGTCTCTCTAGAAGGATGGCTTCTCTCTCACTTTCCCTCTCACTGAGACTTTATTTATATGCTGCTGATGATGGGAGCTTATCACCTTTCACTAGGTATTCCTTAACACCGCAAACTTTCATTTATTTAATTATTATTTTCTTCCCCTTCGGTGAAGTGAATTCCTGCTTTGAACACGAGATTTCAAAGACTTTATGTTCTGGCTATAAAAGCAGCTAACATTTTAGCGACTACTTGACCATCACTTTTTTTTAGTCATTTTAGGGTCTTATTGTACCACAAAATAAGTTTCCCGTGCCATCGTGTTTATTTTCCCTTGTGGTTGAAATCAGACCACTAGGGAATGAAAAGCTTTATTAATTTGTTATCTTTAATATACCAATTGTACTACAAATGTTGAGCTAGCTAGATTTAGACGTAAGTTTTAGGCTAACAATTTTTTTTCTCGTTCCTCCCGTTCATGGAACTTCCTTCCGGCTTCATGCTTTCCAACCAACTTTAATCTTCAAAAAATTAAATGTCAATCATCTCCTGGGCTAGTGATTACTCTTTCCTTCTGCCGCTCATTCTTAATGCTTCTGTTTCTCAGTCATTCACACCACGGAACCCAATAAACCTTAGTGGCTTTTTATTTAATTTTTCCAAGTTTCGCACTAATTCTCTATTCTTCCGGGAAGATATGAACATAAATTACTTGAAACCCAAGTACCTTCGCCTTGCATGGGTCAATATCAAATATTTATATTCACTTCAACCTAAAAACAAAAGAAAGCTGTTTGATAATGGTGTATGACAAACGAACACAGAATTGTCGGAAAATTTAAATTAAGATTTTTCTTAGACATGTGAAAAATAGGGTCGCCATTATAGTTCTTAAATAATTTACTACTGTAGCTATCGTGTTAGGTTCAATATGAGTTACAAGTGTGAAGTATTATTATTATTATTATTATTATTATTATTATTAAATAATTTACGACTGTAGCCAAGGTCCTTGCGCTACCACTATCGTCTTACATTCAATATGGCTTACAAGTGTAAAGTAGTAGTAGTAGTAGCATTATTATTATTATTATTATTATTATTATCATCATCATCATCATCATCATCATCATCATCATTATTATTATTATTATTATTATGTCATTTTTTCATCATATTTCGATTTCTGCTTTGGTCTCACTACCAACCAAGTCTGCGGGGAGACCTAAGGCAGGTCGTGGCGTGTTGTTATCACTCCATTTCATGTTTTTCTATCTTCCCTATCATCCTCAGCATTACATAGATACAGTTTTCCTTAGTGTGTGGGATGTACTTAATAAGACAATTTTTTGTATATCTCTTAAGCTGGGGTTTCAGGGATTCTTTCAATGTGTTGTTTTGTTCCATTTTTTATCATTCCAAGTGCACCTACTATCACTGGCACAACTCTTGTTTTCAATTTCCACATTTTTTTCTATTTCAATTTCCAGGTCTTTATATTTTGACAGTTTTTCAAATTCCTTGATTGCTATGTTACAATCCGCTGGACAAGCCATATCAATTAATAGACAAGTTTTCTCCTTCTGGTTTTTAACAATAATGTCTGGCCTGTTTGCTTCAATTTTTCTGTCTGTGTAGATGGTGTAATCCCATAGAATGGTTACATCATCTATTTCTGTACCAGTGCTAGGTGATGTTCATACCATTGTTTGTTTACAGCTTTTCCATAATGTCTGCACATTGCCCAATGTAAATATTGCCCAACTCTATCGTGGCGATTTTTATATTCATTTGGGGAAAGCACAGAACAGCCTGAGATTAGGTGGTCTATTGTTTCTTGGTGTTTATCACAAAACCTGCATTTTGGATTCATATTATTGTGCATAATATTTGCCTGAAAGTTTCTAGTGAAAAGACTTTGGTCTTGTGCTGCAAGAATAAAGCCTTCAGTTTCAGACTTTAATCCAGATGCACGTAACCATCGATGAGTATTAACTTTGTCAACATTGGATTTATTGGCACGTTCTGGATATTGGCCATGCAGAGGTTTGTCTTGCCAGCGCTGTTTCATCTGTTCAAGAGCTTTATCTTTGACTTTCATTTTCATATGTTTTGCCGCAATAGTTGGTTCTTGGCTTCTGTTTTGCTTTTCTACAGAATCTACTAACTGTAAATCTTGTTTGTATTTACTGCCTTCTTTTATTATTGAATATTTTTTCTTTCTTTCTTCATGTTGCCTTACTAATTGTATCATCCAATCCTTTGTTGTTTCTATGTATGTTAGTAAGCCAATAGTTGTTGTCTTGTATGACAATTCCAGCTGAATAAGACCCCTTCCACCTTCTTTATGGGGCATGTATAGACGGTCTACATCAGCCTTTGGATGATGCATCTTATGCTTAGAAAGATTATTATTATTATTATTATTATTATTATTATTAGAATACTCTTTTTCTTTCTTTCTTTCTTTCTTTGGTTATCTTGCATGATAATTTTCTTTCTTTCTGAATCTATCAACAAAGTATGATCTGCTTAAGAAATATTGTTATGCTTACATCGGCTGTAAGGCCTTTTAGTTCTTTAGAAATAATCTCGCTCTACTAGTTTATAAACTTACGTACCAGTATATACTAGCTTATATATCAGTATAGAAATATACTAGCTTATATATCAGTATAGAAATATACTAGCTTATACACCAGTATAGAAATATAATAGTTTATATATCAGTATAAATTATACTAGTTTATCTATCAGTATATAAATAGGAATTTAACGGCTAAAACGGATAAAATATCGTACTTTTTAAAAACTTTAACATACATTTTTATGCTGTTTTTGTTTTAATTTTATCCCCTAATACTCAGGTCAGTGTTCAATCGATATAAAGGTTTGAGACAGATCTAATGTCAGTCAGTTAAGTGCCATACGTGAAACACGCTAAGGCGATCATATCTCGAAAGTGACATGACTGACTGGGTAGAAGATTATCCCGCAGTAGGTTGCCATTGCTTTTTGCGGTAGACTGGTTGCCAGCCAATACTATAGAACCCAATCTGTCCTGTTAGTTAACCCGTAACTGGAAGGAAGAGACGGATTAATACCTTTCCCAATGGTATCTGCGCGTAAGTAAATGTAATGAATTCAGCTGGAATTCGAACTCGGCTCTCCGGTTTCTCGTTCTGAACCGATATCCACTGCACCACAACGCACATTCCAACAAGGTCAGACGAAACGGCTCAGAAGCCGTCTATGAAAGTGCTTATCATAGAAACCGTTGTAGTTTGTTTAGTGATCTATCTAGAAATAGCGACTAAATAGACAAGCAAACATATTCCAGCAGCATCATGATTCTTACGGATCTGCTAATCTGAAAGAAAAAATCCCACGATTACTGTAAATTCTTATGTAATGATTGTTCAAGAAGGTAATACCTTCTTATTTTCTTATTAAATTACAAAATTATGAGTCTGTAAATACAAGAATTCATGACGTAATTTTAAAAAATACACTGAAGTAATACATTAACTAAGGACCAATGATGTTGCTATCATTTTTAGATCATTCGTAATATTAATTTTATGTTAAAAATAATTCAAAATAATTTGATCTTGCCAGCTGCAAAGTTGAACGGCGGCCTTTATTGACAGTTATGTGAAGTGTGATAAACAAATGGAATTTCACCCCACAATGTCATAAAATTAAATATTCACGGTTATCTTTAATTTTATCTGTCTAACACAAAATTCAGTTAATTGGTATTAGAAAAGCTGACATTCAAGTGTACACGTATAAAAGACACTAGAATAATCCATAACGTGTATTGGCAACAAATAACCTGCATACGGAGACGAAACAAGTTAGGCAGATATACAAGGATAGAAAGGGATGTAAAGACAAGGATGTGTCTTTTCACCAGATCTTTTCAATCTATGCAGTGAAACCATTCTTAGAACGCTAGATGTCCTGTCAGGATTTGTTATTGGTGACCGCAGTTGATAGCAGACAAGGAAAGTAAACTACAAGACTTTCTACAGGAAGTAGTTACAGAAAGTGGAATGAAAGGACTGCATATAAACTAAAACTTATACTGAATGCATGGTCATCAGTAAAAAGAGGAGCCCAAAATGTCAAATCCAAATAGGGGTGACTACAGTCAAGAAAATACAGAAATTTAAATACTTGGGAAGTGTCCTAACAGAGGACGGGAAGTGCGACATAGAGAACCGAAGTCGAATTGGCTAAGGATTCATTCCTGATGCTGAATAGAGTATTGATAGAAAGAAAAATTTTGCTGGAAACAAAGAACAAGGTACTGGACTGTTAAGTGATGTCTAGCTTTCGATATGAAAGCGAATAATAGACAATCGCATCAAAGATGAAGGAAAAACTTAAAGCAACGGCAATGTGGTTCTACAGAAAGATGCTGAGGATACTAAAGACCGAAAATGTGAGCAACGGTAAGGTTTTTGAAGAGGATGAAAACGAAAAGGAAACTTATATTTAATATCAGGAAGATACAGCTAAAGTTTCTGGGATTATGTAGTAAGGAAGGGGGGCTTAAAGAATCTAATGCTCACGAAGTGAATAGAGAGAAGGAGAGACAAAGGAAAGTAAAGCGTGGCATATTTGAAGGGCTTGAATAGATGGATGGTGCAGCGGGGTTTGGTCGGAATAACAAGAGAAGGGTTGTCAAGTGCTACAAAGGATAAGAAGATGTTGCTGGCCGCCTTGAAGAGAAACTGTATATAGGAGAAGAAGAAGAAGAAGAAGAAGAAGAAGAAGAAGAAGAAGAAGAAGAAGGACAAGAAGAGGAAGAAGAAGAAGAAGAAGAGGAAGAAGAAGAAGTAGAAAAAGAAGAAGAAGAAGAAGAAGAAGAAGAGAAAGAAGAGGCGGAAGAAGAGGAAGAAGAAGAAGAAGAAGTAGTAGTAGTAGAAGAAGAAGAAGAAGAGGAAGAAGAAGAAGAAGTAGTAGAAGAAGAAGATGAAGTAGAAGAAGAAGAAGGAGAGGAAGAAGAGGAAGAGGAAGAAGAAGAAGAAGAAGATAAAGGAGAAGAAGAAGAAGGAGAGGAAGAAGAAGAAGAAATACTGACTTTCTAAAACTCCATATATCGAGAAAATTTGGTATCATCTGTGTAAGTGTTCAAAATCAAATAAAAAACACTTAATATTTATTGTTAAATGTCTGATCGATAAATTATTGTGCAGTCGCTTGATATAGGTTACACATCGTACTTAAAAAAGATTGTACACGGCAACAAAACAACAAATCTTCTGTGGTTTTGTAAAAAAATGTGAACTTTGTAATCCAATGTGCTGCAATTACGTAGCAGCCAGTGAGAATGCAACTCACCTCTCATTTTTAAGTGATTTACAAGAAAGACTCCTTAACCTTTACACTACATCGAAGTGACAAATGTTTGCTTTATGTATTCCTTAAATTAACTGTTCTCTTCGATCGAGTGCTTCGTCGATGGATCATCCTGTAGGTCTTAGTGTGGACAATCCTTTTTCAATGTTATAAACTAGGGCTACAAAAAACCCTAAAATAGAACTGTACCCGATAACAGAAATCGCATCATTTGAGGAGTTTCAACAGCAGCAACAACTAAAATAAAGAGCGCACGTAACTCGAAAAGTAAAAAATGATATTCGCTACAGGCAATAATTATTAGGAAACCCCAGTTTTTTTTAAAAGAAATTATGTATTTCATACAATTTTTAGTACTTATTGCCAAGTGAATAATTCTACACGAAAATAAAATAGTTCTTTTGTTATTATTACTAAGCAAAATTTTACAAGACAAAGAGCGACAATTTACTCATCGTACCCTGTAGATTTGCTATATATATATACATTACCGGCCATAATTATTAGTCAACCCCAGTTTTTTAAAAGAAATGATGTATTTCGTACTATTTTTAGTATTTATTGCCAAGTGAATAATTCTACATGAAAATAGAATAGTTCTTTTGTTATTGTTATTTTGCAAAATTTTATAAGGCAGCCAGGAAGCCTTTGCTTCGGCCAGCCAATAAGAAAAAGAGACTAGCATGAGCAAGAGATATAAGATACTGGACACCAGAACACTTCATTTGATGCACATATTATTGTGCAGTATTAAAAAAAGAACATTCTATTTTCATTTAAAATTATCCACTTAGAAATGAATACTAAAAATAGTATGAAATACATCATTTGTTTTAAAAAACTGGGGTGGCCTAATAATTATGGCCGGTAGTGTAGTCAAGATGCTGACTTTACGAATTACTTCAAACAAATTGTTTAAAAGGAAATTGAAAAGGGCAACAACAGTGAAAATGCCTGATATTTTTTTTTTAATAGAAAGAGATTACAAATTTCAAGTTTCACGTCGAGGTCACCACATTATAGTGGGTTGCTTATCTGTTAATTGTGGGAGTCCGTTCTAGTGAAGGGTAATTGTATATTGTTGCAGGTTAACGGAATTTGGCCTTGTGGCAGATAGCCCACTATAAGTCATAAAATGTTTATAAAATCAAGAAAAGCAAATTGAGTGGAAAATAACATTTATATATATACATATAACAATTAATGTTTTACAATTAAAGCAATACTTGAATATAAAGGTCCAACGGAGGTTAGAATGTTCATGGCAAATAATGAGCTGAAAGAGATAAAAGGCTTAGGAATGTGGGGAGCGGAGGTAAGTGAGGAATGTCTTTGAAGTAGTCGCTCCTGAGGTCAGTAAGTACTTTTGAGACAGTGAAGAAATGACGCAAGGTGAAGGGAGGCGATTATAGTAGCCGCTCTACTTAAGTCAAGGGGATATTAATTACATTCTTCTCCTTGATCTCTGCGTCTGTCTGTCTGCTGGGTGCTTGTCTGTATTTGCTTTTTATATATGCTTTTTGGATCAAAACAGCTCGTTTGGAATTTCATACTTGTATTTGATTCTGGGCTTCCCATTGGCTGGTAAATAAAATTCGCGTAGGCTCGCAAAATGGAAATCTGATATTTGATTAATTTTTATTTTTCAACCGGAACATCTGCGCGAATACACCTGCGCAGAGACTATTTTTGTTCATTTGCTTTCTGGTCGATATAGAGCAAACATCCGGTCTCTCGTTTTGCTCGCTATCACCACAGTAACATTCATGTTCGGGGAGCAGGTATAGAAGGCAATACTCGTGAATTGTAATACTAGAAAATAGAAAATTTCATTTACACTTTTCTGACTCCTCACAAACTGTTATAATTTTCTTCATTATATCTAGCTAATTTTCCTTATCGATGGTCAGATACTACGAAGGTCGCACAACATTTTTTTGATAAGTCAGCACATCCATTTGTTATTACAAATGAACATACATATTTTATACAGCTTCTTCTAATCGCAAAACTGTCAAATTCAACCAAATTGCTCTTTCCATATGAAGAAATCGATGATAAAATTTGAGCGAATTTTATTAGATAAATTTTTCAGGGATTTTTACGAATGGAAATTCTACAAATTCAACTGTAACGTTCTTCGATGTAGACATGCTTATGCTTTTAGTAAATCATGACTATAACATGAATGAATGTCGCTGAACCTGTTTGCCATCCTTGAAAATATTAAATAATGCATTGAAAGCGGGGAAAGCCTACGCCACACGTCGTTAGAAGGATTGAAATAGTCAATAAAATTCCCTTATCCCCGTTAGATATGTTCTACTTTGGGCTAAATTTTTGCTTGTGCATATTGATATCGGAGTATAATAAATTATTTCCATGTTTGTAAGTGACAGAACTCGTTGCATCAGATTCATCAGTGTAGGGAAAGCAATTCACCGAAGAAAATTTCGTGCGATAAAACTACGACATTGATTTTTTCTCTCACTGTTGTTAAGGTTCAAAAATAAGAATTTATCACAAATATTGAAGTTATGCGCAGCTTGTCTTATTATACAACTCATCTGCGCATGCCTTTTTCTGTGTTTGTTTATTTGTATTTCTCTTTGTCTGTTGTCTGCAAATATTTTTCTATCTACCTCTGAATTTGTTTGTTTCTAACTGTCTGTATATTTGTTCGTTTCTGTCTGCCTCTGTTTATTTCTGTCTGTCTGTGTGCGTTTTTTTGTTTCTGTCTGAGCATTTGTTTGTTTCTGTCTGTCTGTATATTTGTTGGTTTCTACCTCGCTATGTTTGTTTGATGTTGTCTGCTTGTGGGTTTGCTTCTTTCTGTCTGACTGTGTTTCTTTGAATCTCTCTTCCCGTTTGTTTCTTTCTGTCTGCCTGATTGCCGGTTTCCGACTCTACGTGAGCAGACGAGTTTAGAAATTCTATTGTTCTTTCATTATTTACATTTTTATAATCTGAACAAATATTCTGGTGACTTTTGTATTTTTTTTATAATTGTGTCACCCCAAGAAAGGCATTTTACTGCCACTGTTGTGCAAGGGGTTACATAGAAGGAATGCTGAGGAGTGAGGGGTTGCAGGGGTGTCAGGAAGAGAGTAGGAGAGAGAAGAGAGTACTGATGAGAGTGGGTTGGATGTGAACGCAGCCTCTTCTCTATTATGCAAGCGGCTACGGTACGTGATGTCACACTATACAAATTCATTTTTTAAATACTAATGTAAGAATATTATTCCGCGAATATTTAACGAAAGTTTTATAATATTTTCACTATTTGTACAATTTGAAATCTAAACTTATTTATAAATGGAACTTTGTCTCTGTGTGTATGTGTGTGTGTGTCTGTGTATCCGTTACCTATAGGCTCCGAAACGGCTGAACCGATTTTCTTCAAAATTTACACAGTCGTACTATAAGCGTCTGCTAGGTTTGTCTAGGTACCCCGATAAATATCGAAAATCGATAATCGAAAAAATCGGTTTACAGAAGGAGTGGTCCGATTTTAATCAAATTTGATACACTCATCATCAAAGACATAAGAAACGATATTCAGAAGTTTCAAAGTTGCAGTTCTTACAATATTGCAGAAAATCGATAATATATATATATATATATATATATATATATATATATATATATATATATATATAAGGCAAAATGTGTGTGTGTGTCTATTTATCTGCCAGTATGGCTGTATTTTTTCAGCCCTTTTACTTTAGTTTTTGCTTCGGATTTGGCTCTAAGTAGGTATAATTGTAGTTCTTAGTTTCAGCCATGATACCATTTACTCAGAGGACTTATTTAGCCTTCAAAAGTCAGTTTACGACGAAAAAACGTATTTGATATCGATACCAGGAAATCAAAATTTAACTTACATCCATTCATTTTTCTTTCAGTCTACGGTTTCGCTTTAACTGGAAACAACTATTGCTTTTTAGTCTTTCGTGTCAACGTCCAAAGAGTCTGAGCTCCAGGACCATGGATAAGTTTTAAATGACACCCGAGCAACGCCGGGCTATACTGCTAGTCTCTATATAATTGAGTTTGATCTTCAGAAAGTTATTCTACTAGTAAATTTTTTTTCAGATTATTTCAGAAAAGTCAATTTGTTCACAAATTTAAATCCCTTTGGCAACAAGACTTTTTCACTTATGATGAAAAGATATTGACACATTTTGATTTTGAGCAATAAAAACTGAAATTTGACATCTTGTGTGATTATTTCATGTATTTAGCTGTCAGCAATGGGAAATGTGAATTTGAAATTCTTTTAGAAAACACCATCGTAATCCATGAAGAAGAAATAAAGATTTTACTTTCATTTTTGGACTTTTCAATTGAAAATTATTTCTTATACCCAATTTGTTTCATTCTCCGTCCTTTGGTCTTTTCTTTCACTGTTTTGTTTTCATAGACATCATAATTTCATTCATTTTCACCACCGATTAGCATTCATTTTCAATTATTAAAAGAGATGGAATTTGATATGATACTTTTATCTGGAATTTCAGTACGTCTCATTCTCGTTATTATTCTCTCTCTCTCTCTCTCTCTCTCTCTCTCTCTCTCTCTCTCTCTCTCTCTCAATCAGTGATGAATTAGAGCACTCTGCCTATTGGGCGTGTATAATGATAATATACACGCTAAATGGTTTGCCTTTTTTTACCGAGCGCCCATGGCCCAGTGATGGAGTCGCCGACTGACGCCAATTCGGGCGGATTTCAATCCTGGGTTAAAAGCAATCGGTGTCTCACCGTACTGATGAGCTGTGATATACAGCGAAACAGATCTGTCTGCGGATGACTATATATATATAGCACACTTGGTATACAATCCAGGTAAATTCCGATAGAGACGAACACTTCTTCTATGTGTCCTGTCCCTTCAGGACGTAGGCGATCATATCTTCCCACGTTACCCTATCCGTGGTGGCTCTGAGCACGTCTTCTCTTGTTACACCATGCAATCCTCATTCCGTCATCCACCTGATTAAGTCCTTCAAATATGTTTTCCGTTGCTTTCCCCTGTCTCGTTTTCCCCTCTATCTGGTTTGTTAGTATCAGTTTCTCTAAGCCCTTCTTCCTTATTGCCTATCCCAGGAACTTCAGCTGTCTCTTCCTGATGCTCAGTTTTAATTTCTTTTTTGTTTCCATCATTTCCAAGACCTCATCATTGCTCACATGCTCGATCAATGATATTCTCAGCATCCTTCTGTAGAACCACATCTCAGTTGCTTCAAGTCTTTCCTTCATCTTTGATGATATTGTCTAGCATTCACTGCCATATTGAAAGACGGCCATATTGAAAGACTTGTTTCTAGCGAAATTGTCCTGTTTCTTAATACCTTACTCAACTTCTGGAATGCTTCCTTCACCAAGCCAATTTGCCTTCGGATCTCTGTGTCGCACTTTCCGTCTTTTGTTATAACGCTTCCCAGCTATTTAAATTTTTGTACCTGCATGATTCTAGTATCCCCGATCTGTATTTGGCATATTGGGCTGCCCTTTTTACAGATGACCATGCATTCGGTTTTCTTGCAGTTTATTTGTAGTCCTTTTTTGTCATTCTCTTCAGCTACCTTCTGTAGGAGGTCTTGTAGTTTCCTTTCTGTGTCTTCTATCAGTACTAAAATAGAGTAATATAATTTATAAAAGATTTTAGATTATTACAAGGGTAATACATATTTCACCGCGTCCTGATGTTATTATCGCGGTTCGTCAGACCAAAATAGTACAACAGTCCTCAAAATATCCCCCCACCCATAAAATAATTCTATTTTATTTTATTTTACATAGACGCTCTCATGTCCATATTAGAATAGACATTTGTAACGGTTATTTACGAAAATTACGCTCGTTCGAAAAGAACCCCGAATTACCGTTATTTTTTTATCATCTTTACAAATTTGGTCACTCCCTTTCTGATTAACTTATGATTAGACCATTTTGTTCCTCTCAAGAATATTTCTTATTTATCAATACTCTCTCTCTCTCTCTCTCTGTCTCTCCCCTCCCCAAAACACGATTACAGGCCTTAACCTTCTTCATTCAATCATTATCCCAGGTCAGTGCCTATTTCCGTTTCTTTAAACAACAAATATTATAAGTCCTGCAGGTTGACGCTTCCTCCTTCAACATGTATGCTATGTACCTGGTGTTTTCCGTTGATTTCCATCTCTGCGCAGGTTTCCGCTTCTTCCCACTACACTTACTCTATGTTCCTGCCGTTTTTCGTTACTTCCTTTGACACTTATCCCATGTTCCAGAACGTTCCCGCTTTATCCCTCGACACTTATCCTCTGTCCCTGTCGTTTTCCATTCCTTTTAGCAACACTTGTTTCATAATCATGCGTTTCATTTTCCTTCCACAACACGTAACTCATATTCGTACCAGTTTCCGCTTCTTCCTTCAATATTTATCCCTAGTCACTGCCAGTTTCCTTTTCTTCCCAACACACTTTTCCAGGGTCCGTACTGGTTTTCATTTTCTTCCACAAACATATATTTTTACTAGAAGTATAGCCGAGCGTTGCTCGGGTGTAATGAAAACTTTAAAACTAATCCATGGTCCTGGAGCTCAGACTCAGCCTAATGAATATTTGTGTGAAGTTTGATGAGAATCGGATAGAAATTGTGGATTTGTATAAAGGACATATAGGCACATAAACAGACACACATACAAACATCTTGCCTTTTATATATATATATATATATATATATATATATATATATATATATATATATCGATTATATATATATATATATATATTATCGATTTTCTGCACTATTGTAAGAATTGCAACCTTGAAACTTCTGAATATCGTTTCTTATGTCTTTGTCTATGAGTGTATCAAATTTGAGTAAAATCGGACCACTCTTTCTATAACCCGATGTTTTCGATTATCGATTTTCGATATTTATCGGGAGTACCTCAACACAAAACCTAGCTAAGCACACTTGCAAACGCTTATAGTGCAACTGTGTAAATTTTCAAGAGAATCGGTTCAGCCGTTTCAGAGTCTATAGGTAACGGACACAAACATACACACAGACATACACACAGACACACACACAGACACACACATGCACACAGAGACAAAGTTCTATTTATAAATAAGTTTAGATATACCAGCCGATTTCCTTTTCTTCCGTCAATTCCTATCTTATGTCTCTGTTGGTTTCCGTTCATCCCAAAAGACGTCCTGAGCCCAACAGTTTTGTCCAGTTTTTCCAGTTTTCTTCAAGTTTTTTTCTAACAACTGTCTGTCATTTTTGCGGCACGAAGCTTTAATTGTGGGGCTCATTTTGATTTGACCTCATTTCTAATGATCTGCCCCGTCACTTCTCTGCCGCCGTTCCTAACATTTCTATAAACTTCAATCGACGTTTATTTTTATTCTTTATTTTCACTTTTATTTTAATTCATTCATTCATGTTGACTTCTCGCCCAACCAACATACGATTTATCTATAGAAAAGTTTTATACTTGATAAATGGGTCAAATGAGCACATTGTACTGACACCATTTCATCACCATTCATAGGCTTATACCTGCCTTTCCTACATATATATATATATATATATATATATATATATATATATATATATACAGTACAATGCAAAAGTATTAGGACAATAACTATTTTATCTTTTATGAGGCACCAAAATAAAGTTTAAAATCACCCCTATCCTAACACTTTTTCACACTACCGGTAGTGTTCAAAAGTATTAGGACAGGAGTGATTTTCCTAAAAACCTCACTGAAATTCAAATACAGGGCGAAAAGCCAAGTCAATTGCTAATAAATATTGATTATTTAAACCTAAAATGAAATGTATTAAATCGAAATTATATTCATTTTTTCCTATTTTATATTAAACAAGTTATTTTGAAACTACTCATTATTCTATTATCCTTGGATATGACTAAACTTTTTCTTATTTCCCCCTCTCGAATTGATAAATCTAATGTTACTTTGCAAGACACACTTTGGAAGCAAATCCAAGCTGCTTGGCAGGAGATACCATTAGATACATTGAAGAAACTTGTGATGTCAATGCCTGACAGAATGAAGGCTGTGATCAAAGCAAAAGGCTATTATAGTAAATATTCTGTAACAAGTATTTTTCTTGTTGAAGCATTTGTTGAGTAAATCAAATAAAATTAGTTTAATTAAAGTGTTTTTTCTGTCAATATACTTAATAAAAAATAGACTAATTTCTTGTCCTAATACTTTTGCGCAGTACTCTCTCTCTCTTTATATATATATATATATATATATATAATGATGATGATAATAATAACAATAACAATAATAATAATAATGCTAATACTAATAATTGTTATAATATATTTCAGTTCAGGAGGGGAAAAAGGGGAAGTAAAAAAAGAAACAAACTAAGTACTTGAACATACATCAAAATATTCGTAGGAAGGAACAAAAACCTGAGACGAGAACACTAACACTCATGAGCTCAATACAATAGTAGAGTCGTCAGATGAAACCTAGGTAGGTCACTTGGCTCTTACACAGATTTATTCTTTCTTTCTATATATATATATACACTATAGTCATCATCCGCAGACCGACCTGTTTCGCTTTATTACAGCTCATCAGTACAGCTTAGACTCCGGTCGCTTCCTAACCCAGGATTGCAATCCGGCCGAATTGGCGTCAGTCGGCGATTCTACCCTTAGGCCACGAGCGTCCAGTAGAAGAAGGCAGGCTTTTTAGCGCGTATAAACACGCCCAATAGCTAGAGTGCTATATATTTATTATATATATATAATCTTCTAATTTTCATATTTATTTTCACATCTCGTCTTTAAATAAATTCATAGTATTGCCCATTTTCTTAAATTTTCTTCCTTATCTATATTTTTACCTCTTTGCTTATAATTTACTGTTTTTTTTTAAGTGTTTTCGAAATTTTCGTTTTCCTTCTTCATGTTTCGTTGTTTTTACTTCTCATGTCATTTGTGTGTATGTTTTTCTTCTTTGTGATTTCATTATCTCTTTTATACACTATCACGTTTTCCATCTTTTAAAATCTATTTGAATTTTCTTTCAAATGTCTGTTTTTTACTTTCTTTATTTACACTTGAAACATTTCTTTCCGTTTTCTTATCTAACAATCATCTTTCGTGCTTTTACACCTTCGAATATCTTTCATAGTGAAAAAGCTCATCTATTTTCCGTCATTCGACAATTTAACTATTAGACTAGCAACCTACCTTCGTCGTAGTGACGTGTCAATCGGTATAAACTGTAATTGTTTTATTACTTTTCTCTAAGAGTTTTTTTTATATTTGTACACTTTCGTCGCGGAATTGTTATCTTTCCTACAGAATAACAAAGTGAGACTAAACCTGGAAAAACACTCACCTCACGTAAAGTGATATCTTGCGTGCGTATTTCAAACTCCACTGCTCAATAGGCTGTTATTACTTACATAGAAACCATATATATTGTGGTGATACCGAGCAAGCGAGGGACCGAATGTTTGTCCTCAGAGATCCAGAAAGCAAATGACCAAAACCGGTCTTTGCGCATCTGGGCTCCACGTAGAATTTCTGGAGATTAACCAAAAATAAAGGATGTGTGTTGTGGTGCAGTGGATATCGATTCGGAACGAGAAATCGGGGAGCCGAGTTCGAATTCCAGCCGAATTCATTGCATTCACTTACGCGCAAATACCCTTGGGAAAGGTATTAATCCGTCTATTCCTTCCAGTTATGGGTTAAATAACAGGACAGATTGGGTTCTATAGCCTTGGTCGGCAACCAGTCTACCGCAGAAAGCAATGGCAACCTACTGCGGGATAATCTTCTGCCCAGTCAGTCATGTCTCTTTCGAGATATGATCGCCCAAGGCGTGTATCACGTATGGCACTTAACTGACTGACTGAATATAATAGTTGAACATATGATTAAGGTCTCTACTGGGCATAAAGTGGGGGATCAGTTTTATATTGTTATGCAGTAATAAACTGATCCCCCACTTATTATAATATAATACATATCTTCCCTTTCTAGTTATGAGTCAAATAACAGGACAGATTGGGTTCTATAGCCTTGGTCGGCAACCAGTCTACCGCAGAAAGCAATGGCAACCTACTGCGGGATAATCTTCTACCCAGTCAGTCATGTCTCTTTCGAGACATGTTCGCCCAAGAGTGTATCACGTATGGCACTTAACTGACTGAACCAAAAATAAATAAACTCTGGATGCTGATTGGTCATCAAATCGCAAAATTCAAAATACGTCAGAGAAACGGTTTTTTCACAGCTAAAGAAAAAATCATTCTGTGAGTCACCCCACGTGTCCATCTTGAATATTTAAGGATGGTCTCTAACCGGTTACAGCAGTCATTTCAGAGGCTCTGCGTAGCAGACTTGCTTCTGCTACTGTTGACACTGTCAGCACTCTGCCTTCGGTAGAGGGCGCTCTCTGCTTCCGAGCAGAGAGCACAAACCCAGTCGTGGTTCCGCCGGAGGGCAGAACCACGACTCGGTAAAAATAGACAGACATATTTTTGGCCCGGCTATATGGCGGGGAACTCCCACTTTAAAATGACCATGTGTCACATCCGGCCTTTTGTGGGGAGGCTAGTGAATATAGTCATTTCAGAGGAGGCGGTTTGCTGACACACATCAAAGATGTAACTCTCAACTTCCAGTGACCCGGACATTGCCCCCCCCTCTCTCTCTCCTTCTCTCTCTCAACAATTACTGTTGCAAACAACTTTATCACTGAATACGAACTCTACACATAACTTCTTAAGGTGTATAATTGAACATTAATTTCTATAACTGGTGTTATTCCTTGTTTTAATAAATTTCTATTTTACCATTCAAAGTGCATATTTTATTATTCCACTCTTCTACACTGCCGACAATCAACATTTTTATGAAAACCCTTCTGATGATTATAACTCAACATAAAAGTTGTAAGCTGTAGGGAGTTCGGTTAAGTATGACACAAGGCCGAACAAAAGAAATATTAACCAAAACCCCAACACTTCAATATAATACAATGTTTGATTTTGACATCAAAATCCGAAGACATATTGGAATAACGAACCATGCCTTTCAAAAGAATAAAATAAAACAAGAGTCAAGAATAAAAATATCAAGATGACGGTGAGTTCTGTAAAATTTTCTCATAAATTGAAAAGAGAGTTGGTGAAACAGAAATAAGATCTTATTGGTGTTGACTTGATTAGCCGCTGAGTTCAGCAAGGTGTCAGTTTGCATAATGTTTGCAAGTGAGCATTTTGAATGTTTTAGATCAAATTTTATCAATTTACATAAACTTCTTCTCGACAATTATCAAAATTAATTTCATGTGATTACAGAATAATATGATTTTGATAAAATTGTAGAGTTTTTTAATTGCTGCAAAGTTGCCTCGCTTTTTACGACACCAGCTTAAAGTCTGAACACGATTCATATTCTCAAGGGTTGCTTTTTCTAAATAGCAAATGACTAGGAAATGATGTGCTTATCTGAAAGCAAAGAGTAGGTAAATGAGCGATAAATATGTAATTTTAAATAATGCGTTTATGTATAACTAGCATCATAGCCCGGCGTTTCTCGTGCAACTCAGAACATTTTAGTAATAATTAAATTAAACCATTAGGAATTTTTTTACATATTTTGTTTTTGTTTGGAAAAACACTTTTTAAAAAAAAATATTTCTTTTGTTTCAAAATTACAATGGAAAATATTCACATCTTTTGTTGACCAGATGAATTTTGAAAACGTTGGAATAAAAATTAAATATAAAGGCTCATTTTTTTTATATAAAAAATATTTTAGTCGCGTTTGATACGTGTGATTTGATTTCTGTGACGTAATTTAGCAACCATATTAGATCTAAGATGTTTTACGGAGCAAATATAAACAATCGGCTCCATTGGCTAAAAAGTGCATAAGGGGAAAATCTGGTGAACTTAAACTTAAAAAGTGTTGACCTGGCTTCCCTGTCGATATGTGTCCCTAGAAAGTTTGAATGGCATAGCTTATAAAATGTAGGCGTGCATAGGGAACAGTCACACACAGATTGTCTTTTATATATACAGATTATTGCTGTTGTGATGTTTTTATGCTTACTTTCATTTAGCGTCTCGACGCTTACATTTGATAATTGCCGTGAAAAGCATTTAAACGTATGACGGAACATTCTTCAAGAAATGTCGGTCGACGGCTATGAAATTTGTTATGGTGCCCTCCTACGAGCAATGGACTCTTCCTCTTGTTATACATAATTACCTGCGTGACTTCTGGAGATCAGTTAACGAGTGCAGTTAACAACAGAAGTTAAAGGCAGTTGACGATCGCTACTAGTCAGGCAATAAGCAGCGTAATAATATCTTCGGACTTACTTATTTCTATTTCCCTAATATTAACACTTCTTTGGAATATCTTACTCCTGTTTTGAATATATACTGTTTTGAACCTAGCTTTTTGTTCCGTGTTATACTTCCGGCACAAACTGGTCACCACAACTTTGCGGCGAAGTTTCGTCACAATCCCGAAACAAATTGGCGACGAAGATACGCAAAATAACTTCATAGAGAAAAGAAACGAAGAGATTATCATACGAAATTATCTGAATAGACCAGTAACGGTACAGAAGACAGTCATCTTACTTTTGATAAAGTAGAATTTACTAACGTCCTAAAGTTCATGTGACGGCTTTTGAATGACGACATTCTGTTGGTGATTAACTCCCGGCGAAGACAAAAGTGGCAGCCAGCGGCGGCTTGTCTAACGAGTAAAAGTCATGCGTGCCAAATAATATAAATTAACTCATCAAAACTTGCAGTGTCTGTCTTTGGGCCCTTAAAGTTAAGAATAACCTTATATTATTCATTTCGCATAATGATTGCGTCTTTCAAAGGTTTTCAATTACTATTTGTCTGTATTTCTGAGATGAGGTAGTATTTACAGTATTTACATTATTCGGACTATTGTCCTCATCTTTGTTGCCATTTGTAGAGCGTTTAATAATAGATCATTCTATTTGTCTATATTTCTGAGATTAGGTATTATTTACAGTATTTACATTATTCGCACTATTGTCCTCATCTTTGTTGCCATTTGTACAGCGTTTAATAATAGATCATTCTATTTGTCTATATTACTGAGATGAGGTAGTATTTACAGTATTTACATTATTCGGACTATTGTCCTCATCTTTGTTGCCATTTGTACGACGTTTAATAATAGATCATTTTATTTGTCTATATTTCAAAGACAAGGTAGTAATTACAGTATTTACATTATTCGGACTATTGTTCTCATCTTTGTTGCCATTTGTACGACGTTTAATAATAGATCATTCTATTTGTCTATATTTCTGAGATGAGGTAGTATTTACAGTATTTACATTATTCGGACTATTGTCCTCATCTTTGTTGCCATTTGTACGACGTTTAATAATAGATCATTCCAATTGTCGATATTTCGGAGATCAGGTACTATTTATAATATAGTCTTTATTTGGACTATTATCCTCATCTTTGATGCCATTTGTACGACATTTAATAATAGATCATTCTATTCGTGTATATTTCAAAGACTAGGTAGTAATTACAGTATTTACATTATTCAGACTATTGTCCTCGTCTTTGTTGCTATTTGTGCAACGTTTCGGCCGTTGTACGCTCCGGCCTTCTCCAGGTGCTAGGGATTTCGAACCGAAACCTTTATTACAATCACTGGGGTACATCATCCTCATTCCTTGAGTAGTCATGCTCGATTAGAATTCATGAGTTATATCCTTCTCACCCTACATATTACTTGTTCACCACTGCTGTACCCTGGTATTGAACTCACAATTCTAAAGTTCAGTTAATCTTTTTTACCAGAGTTCATATGGGAATTTTTTATGTTAATGGTTTTCTCCAGTATTTTTTACCAGAGTGTTGTATCCCGGGAGGGGATAAACAGAGAAAAAATAGTGCAAGAAATGTCCCTTAACACTGAGGATATATAAATAGAGATTTATTATACCTCAGTACAATAAACCAAATACAAGTACACTAACGAACAGTTAACAAGAATAACATGTAAGAAGGCAATGTGTCTGTATAGGATGTATGCGTTCGTCTTGAGAAGGCTTCCGTCTAGTGACATCTAACTCTCGTCTAAGGCCGATATCTCTCGACTAAAGTCGATGACTCTCGTATAATGACGAAGACTCCCATATAATCACGATCACTCTCGATCATTCTCGATCACTCTCGTGTAATGACGAAGACTCTCGTATAGTCACGAAGACACTGTAGTTCGTTCTAGCCCCGGTCTTTTATAACCCGGGCCATACCCATTCCTGGGTAAGACAGAATATTCCTCCATAACACAGAGTTTGTATTGCAATTTTTTGACACATGATTTTCTCTGGCACTTTGTATTACTGGTTCATATCTATGCTTGGTTGGCTTAATAGATTTTTGTAGCATAGCATATGTGTCCTTAAGTTTACGTAGTTTCTAATGGCGTTCTCTATCTATTATTTCAACTTCATCCCATAGGGATTTCTATACTTGGTCGGCTTAGAAGATTTTTCTAGCCTAGCATACGTCCCGATTCCTTAAGTTTATGTAGTTTCCAGTGGCGTTCTCTATCTATTATTTCAACTTCATCCCATTGGGATTTCTATGCCTGGTCGGCTTAGGAGATTTTTCTAGCCTAGCATATGTGCTGATTCCTTAGGTTTATGTAGTTTCCAGTGGCGTTCTCTATCTATTATTTCAACTTCATCCCATTGGGATTTCTATGCCTGGTCGGCTTAGGAGATTTTTCTAGCCTAGCATATGTGCTGATTCCTTAGGTTTATGTAGTTTCCAGTGGCGTTCTCTATCTATTGAAATAATAGATAGAACTTTATCCCATAGGGATTTCTATACTTGGTCGGCTTAGAAGATTTTTCTAGCCTAGCATATGTACTGATTCCTTAAGTTTATGTAGTTTCCAGTTTCTCTATCTATTATTTCAACTTCATCCCATAGGGGGGCGGTAATCCCCTTTCTCTCTCCAGTTACACCTGATTTTTCTATCTCCCCTCGTGTTACGGTCTTGCGATATTCTTGTAGCCTTACCTTAAGGAGGCGGCCTGTTTCTCCTGTCATATTTCTTTCCACAATTACATGGAATGGCGTACACACAGTCCTTCGTCCTGTCCTCCTCTATTGGGGGTCATACACGGGAGAGGTACCTGCGAAGTGTAGAACCACTTTTGAAGGTCGTCCTTATGTTAAACAGACCACAGATCCTTCGTATCTTCTCCGATAACCCCTTCACATAGGGTAGACTGACCGAGGCTGTTTTCTGAGAGTGGTTATCCTCATGCACCCTCCCTTCCGTGTATGTTGGAGTTGTTGTCATGTACCCTGGATAGTTGTTTCATAGTAGGGTACTGCTTATACTGACTATTTCCTGTTCGTATGACTCTGGATCGCCGCTTATGACTTTTGATCAATGTTACAGGCAGTGGATGACCCCTTTCTTTACATTGTATGGGTGGTGGAAGTTGAAGTAGAGGTATTGTCCGGTGATTGTTGGTTTGACCCCCACCTCTGCTCGAGTTATTAGCACATCCAGAAATGCCAGTTTGTTGTCACTCTCTTTTTCCATAGTGAACTGTATGGATGGTCTTATTGAATTCACATGGTCGAGAAGCGTCTGGACCGCGTACTGGTGTGACCAGAGTATGAAGGGGTCATCACCGTATCTCAGCTATAGCGCTGGCTTTAAAACTTTGAATTCTAACGCCATCTTTTTTTAGCGTATTCGATGTATATGTTAGCCAGTGATGGTGATAATGGTGAGCCCATTGCTGAGCCTTCATCCTGCCGATATATGTTTGATTCCAATCCGACGTGTGTTGTTTGTGTGCAGAAAGTCAGTATCTCAATCAGGTTGTCTAGTAGAACATTGGTACGTTCTCCTAGGGATAAATGCGAGGCCAGGTTTGTCCCAGACTACCGATAGTGCTTCCACCGTAGGTACCTTGGTAAACAGCCTTACCACATCCAGGCTCACCATCTGGTTGTATTCGATGGGATCATGTTCAATCAGTTACAAATGGCAACAAACACGCTGACAATAGTACGTATAATATAAATACTATAGTTTTATTTATGTAAAATAAATTTTGCAAAAGCAGTTTTTGAAAATTATCTGAATCAATAAAATTGCTTTTATTCAATTTTATGGAATCTTATTAGATATAAGTTTACATTATTCCTGTACGTTATATTCTATAGGTTTCTTTTGCATTAGGTCTAAAATACCGACATTTTCAACATTTACAGTTCATTTATTTAACATTTTCGCTCTTCCGTAACGTGTTGAATTTTCGGCGCTCTTCTTTAACACGTTCAATCTTCCTTAACGTGTTCGCTCTTTTTTAACACATTGAACCTTCCATAATATATTCACTTTCCCTAACGTGTTCAATCTT
This sequence comes from Ascarosepion bandense, assembly GCA_037127315.1. Taxonomy (NCBI): domain Eukaryota; kingdom Metazoa; phylum Mollusca; class Cephalopoda; order Sepiida; family Sepiidae; genus Ascarosepion; species Ascarosepion bandense. The sequence continues at coordinate 1,962,140 of JBBBDQ010001003.1, read as the reverse complement.
TCTTAACGTGTTCGCTCTTTTTTAACACATTGAACCTTCCTTAATATATTCACTTTTCCCTAACGTGTTCAATCATGCTAAATGTGTTCGCTCTTCTTTAACACGTTCAATCTTCCTTAACGTGTTCGCTCTTTTTTAACACAGTGAACCTTCCATAATATATTCACTTTCCCTAACGTGTTCAATCTTTCTTAACGTGTTCGCTCTTTTTTAACACATTGAACCTTCCTTAATATATTCACTTTTCCCTAACGTGTTCAATCATGCTAAATGTGTTCGCTCTTCTTTAACACGTTCAATCTTCCTTAACACGTTCGCTCTTTTTTAACACATTGAAACTTCCTTAATATATTCACTTTTCCCTAACATGTTCAATCATGCTTAATGTGTTCGCTCTTCTTTAACACGTTCAATCTTCCTTAATGTGTTCGCTCTTTTTTAACACAGTGAACCTTCCATAATATATTCACTTTCCCTAACGTGTTCAATCTTTCTTAACGTGTTCCCTCTTTTTTAACACATTGAACCTTCCTTAATATATTCACTTTTCCCTAACGTGTTCAATCATGCTAAATGTGTTCGCTCTTCTTTAACACGTTCAATCTTCCTTAACACGTTCGCTCTTTTTTAACACATTGAAACTTCCTTAATATATTCACTTTTCCCTAACATGTTCAATCATGCTTAATGTGTTCGCTCTTCTTTAACACATTCAATCTTCCTTAATGTGTTCGCTCTTTTTTAACACAGTGAACCTTCCATAATATATTCACTTTCCCTAACGTGTTCAATCTTTCTTAACGTGTTCCCTCTTTTTTAACACATTGAACCTTCCTTAATATATTCACTTTTCCCTAACGTGTTCAATCATGCTAAATGTGTTCGCTCTTCTTTAACACGTTCAATCTTCCTTAACACGTTCGCTCTTTTTTAACACATTGAAACTTCCTTAATATATTCACTTTTCCCTAACATGTTCAATCATGCTTAATGTGTTCGCTCTTCTTTAACACATTCAATCTTCCTTAACGTGTTCGCTCTTTTTTAACACAGTGAACCTTCCATAATATATTCACTTTTCCCTAACATGTTCAATCATGCTTAATGTGTTCGCTCTTCTTTAACACGTTCAATCTTCCTTAACGTGTTCGCTCTTTTTTAACACATTGAACCTTCCTTAATATATTCACTTTTCCCTAACGTGTTCAATCATGCTAAATGTGTTCGCTCTTCTTTAACACGTTCAATCTTCCTTAATGTGTTCGCTCTTTTTTAACACAGTGAACCTTCGATAATATATTCACTTTCCCTAACGTGTTCAATCTTTCTTAACGTGTTCGCTCTTTTTTAACACATTGAACCTTCCTTAATATATTCACTTTTCCTTAACATGTTCAATCATGCTTAATGTGTTCGCTCTTCTTTAACACGTTCAATCTTCCTTAACGTGTTCGCTCTTTTTTAACACAGTGAACCTTCCATAATATATTCACTTTCCCTAACGTGTTCAATCTTTCTTAACGTGTTCGCTCTTTTTTAACACATTGAACCTTCCTTAATATATTCACTTTTCCCTAACGTGTTCAATCATGCTAAATGTGTTCGCTCTTCTTTAACACGTTCAATCTTCCTTAACACGTTCGCTCTTTTTTAACACATTGAAACTTCCTTAATATATTCACTTTTCCCTAACATGTTCAATCATGCTTAATGTGTTCGCTCTTCTTTAACACGTTCAATCTTCCTTAATGTGTTCGCTCTTTTTTAACACAGTGAACCTTCCATAATATATTCACTTTCCCTAACGTGTTCAATCTTTCTTAACGTGTTCCCTCTTTTTTAACACATTGAACCTTCCTTAATATATTCACTTTTCCCTAACGTGTTCAATCATGCTAAATGTGTTCGCTCTTCTTTAACACGTTCAATCTTCCTTAACACGTTCGCTCTTTTTTAACACATTGAAACTTCCTTAATATATTCACTTTTCCCTAACATGTTCAATCATGCTTAATGTGTTCGCTCTTCTTTAACACATTCAATCTTCCTTAATGTGTTCGCTCTTTTTTAACACAGTGAACCTTCCATAATATATTCACTTTCCCTAACGTGTTCAATCTTTCTTAACGTGTTCCCTCTTTTTTAACACATTGAACCTTCCTTAATATATTCACTTTTCCCTAACGTGTTCAATCATGCTAAATGTGTTCGCTCTTCTTTAACACGTTCAATCTTCCTTAACACGTTCGCTCTTTTTTAACACATTGAAACTTCCTTAATATATTCACTTTTCCCTAACATGTTCAATCATGCTTAATGTGTTCGCTCTTCTTTAACACATTCAATCTTCCTTAACGTGTTCGCTCTTTTTTAACACAGTGAACCTTCCATAATATATTCACTTTTCCCTAACATGTTCAATCATGCTAAATGTGTTCGCTCTTCTTTAACACGTTCAATCTTCCTTAACGTGTTCGCTCTTTTGTAACACATTGAAACTTCCTTAATATATTCACTTTTCCCTAACGTGTTCAATCATGCTTAATGCGTTCGCTCTTCTTTAACACGTTCAATCTTCCTTAATGTGTTCGCTCTTTTTTAACACAGTGAACCTTCCATAATATATTCATTTTCGCTAACGTGTTCAATCTTTCTTAACGTGTTCGCTCTTTTTTAACACATTGAACCTTCCTTAATATATTCAATATTCCATAACGTGTTCAATCATGCTAAATGTGTTCGCTCTTCTTTAACACGTTCAATCTTCCTTAACGTGTTCGCTCTTTTTTAACACATTGAACCTTCCTTAATATATTCACTTTTCCCTAACGTGTTCAATCATGCTAAATGCGTTCGCTCTTCTTTAACACGTTCAATCTTCCTTAACGTGTTCACTCTTTTTTAACACATTGAACCTTCCATAATATATTCACTTTTCCCTAACGTGTTCAATCATGCTTAATGCGTTCGCTCTTCTTTAACACGTTCAATCTTCCTTAATGTGTTCGCTCTTTTTTAACACAGTGAACCTTCCATAATATATTCACTTTCCCTAACGTGTTCAATCTTCCTTAACGTGTTCGCTCTTTTTTAACACATTGAACCTTCCTTAATATATTCACTTTTCCTTAACATGTTCAATCATGCTTAATGTGTTCGCTCTTCTTTAACACGTTCAATCTTCCTTAATGTGTTCGCTCTTTTTTAACACAGTGAACCTTCCATAATATATTCACTTTCCCTAACGTGTTCAATCTTTCTTAACGTGTTCGCTCTTTTTTAACACATTGAACCTTCCTTAATATATTCACTTTTCCCTAACGTGTTCAATCATGCTAAATGTGTTCGCTCTTCTTTAACACGTTCAATCTTCCTTAACGTGTTCGCTCTTTTTTAACACATTGAACCTTCCATAATATATTCACTTTTCCCTAACGTGTTCAATCATGCTTAATGCGTTCGCTCTTCGTTAACACGTTCAATCTTCCTTAATGTGTTCGCTCTTTTTTAACACAGTGAACCTTCCATAATATATTCACTTTTCCCTAACGTGTTCAATCATGCTTAATGCGTTCGCTCTTCTTTAACACGTTCAATCTTCCTTAATGTGTTCGCTCTTTTTTAACACAGTGAACCTTCCATAATATATTCACTTTCCCTAACGTGTTCAATCTTCCTTAACGTGTTCGCTCTTTTTTAACACATTGAACCTTCCATAATATATTCACTTTTCCCTAACGTGTTCAATCATGCTTAATGTGTTCGCTCTTCTTTAACACGTTCAATCTTCCTTAACGTGTTCGCTCTTTTTTAACACATTGAACCTTCCTTAATATATTCACTTTCCCTAACGTGTTCAATCTTTCTTGACTGGTTCGCTCTCCTTATAAAACACATTCAATTTTTCTTAATATATTTGCTCTTGCTTAACGGGTTTACTTTTTTTAACGTGTTCGCTCTTTTCTAACACGTTCAGTTTTCTTTAACGTGTTCGAACTTTCTTAACGTGTTTACTTTAACGTGTTTACCTATGTGTTCGCACATCAGCACCTTTTCTTTTCTCTTCCTTAACGTTTTAGAACTAGATATTGCATAGAACTCAAGACTCTACACTATAGAACTTCTCTAAGCTTGCATTATTATATACAACATATCTAAAACTTGTCCCAATGCAATATAAATTATTCAGGTAAATTTGTACGCACGAATGCATGTAAACCTAGCTTCACTCTTTTTGTATTCTTACCGTTTACTTTACACAGGCCATAAGATAAGTTGTCGTTAATATTCTTATCTTCCTTTTTACTCTTTTGCTAGAAAATTCCATGTGTTCACTATACTACCAACTATTATTTCTTTATATCTGACTAAATATATACTTTGGAAAATTGCTAATAATCACAGCATATATTCACGTCTAATTCGTCCCTGATTACGGGTGCAATAGTAAAGCTTGTAAAAATATTATGGCGATTCTCACAATATTGTTAATTCAATAATCAATTGTGAAAACTAACCGTTCTTAAAATCTTAAAATCCAAAATTTGTTTCGCCTTTAAACAAACGAAGAAGAGATAATATGATTTTTAAAAAAATTCCATCACTCAAAATATATGCATAAAAATATTTGTATATTCATGTTTTCCGATACAGTACTAAATTGTGCAATCTCTATTTGTCATAGCACCACATATGCAAATGTTGCCATCTTACGAAGTAAGTAATACAATATCGCTAGAGGGGTTATGTCGTTCCTGGCAACAGATAGGTATATATATTTAAATTCGTTACTAACAATCACGATTTTCGTGTCCAACATAATTTGATGCTTAGTTTTGTTTTTTGTTTGTTTGTTTTTTTATTATATAATTTCGTATTTAGTCATAGAGATGTCGTTCTTTAACGCTAGAAATATTTCATCTGTTAATATAGATTATTGGTAAAAAGCAGGAATGAAAGGACGGGGTTAGAAAAAAAGTGTTAAAAATCATAACTCTGTCGATATTGCAACGTTATTGAAAATTAATTTTTTATGTTATGTATAAGGATGATAGCCAGTTGTCCTGACTTAACACCACGTGGCATTTTTTTTCTTCCGGGTTGGTTAAAGTAGCAAGTTTTCTATTCAAAACCAAGATTTGGGAGAATCGCTTCTACCCGCATAGATCAGTCTAGTCTACCTGAAAGTAAAACACTGCACCTCCTCGGGTTAACTTTCACAACAGACCGCAACTTGAATGACTATATAGAGTTCATGGCTAAATCTGCTGCTAAGAAGGTCGGTTCTCTTTGCAGGGCCAGAAGGTTATTCCCGTCTAAAACAATCCTGCACATATACAAATCTACCATCCGCCCGTGCATTGAATACTGCTGCCATATCTGGTCGGGTTCTCCTGCTATCCACCTAGGGGGCCTCTGAAACAATCCAACGGAGAATCTGTAATGTGATCGATCCTGACTTGGCAGCTCGGATACAGTCACTTTCTCACCGGCGCAATGTGGCTTTCCTGTTTCTCTTCTACAAATACTTTCGTGGCTTCTGGTCTGATGAACTTAGTCCACTGGTACCCCCAATATATGATCTTGCTCGAGCAAAAAGATTAGCAACTAGGTCCCACCATTTTACTGTGAAACCAATAAAATGTAAACGCAATTTCTACTCCATCAGCTTCTTCTCTCGCACCTCCCGCCTGTGGAATTCCCTTCCGTTTACTTACTTCCCCGATAGCTACAATAATCGAGAATTCAAATGTAAAGTCAATAGTCATCTTCTATCTCACTAACTTTGCATACTTTCTCTCTCTCTCTCTCTCTCTCTCTCTCTCTCTCACTCTCTCTCTCACATGCTTCTTTTTACGTCCACTCCACGCTCATCAGTATTCTCATCCTTCTCCTACTCTCTTCCTGACACCCTCTGTAACCTGTCACCGTTTCTCATAACTTACCTTCTATGTAACCCTCTTGCTAAACAGTAGCAGTTAAATGCCTTGCTTGGGCGACACGGTTATACAAAAAAATGAAAGGCAAATACATTCAGTCATGTCGTCCATATCACAAGAGTTCCTGGTGACATCAGTTGATGCGATTCCTGACTGAGTCAAGAAGCTGGTAGCAAAATCTGGTGACCAAATCGAATTTTAAATAAAACCTCACAGTCCGTAGTGTACATCCATGTAGTGTAACGCTTACCTAGCTTGTCCTGCTTAAACAATTACGACCGAGTTGTAAACTCAATTCTTACTACTTTCGGTCTGTTCTACGTTTAAGATACGGTTGAAAAATCGACATATTCTTTTCTTATAAAAATTATAGTCAATAAATAAATTATAAAAAAATTAAAATAGGTATTTATTTTTCAATCACCCTGTGAATCTGGCGCAATCGACATCAAAAAGCGATACATTTGTGATTAAAAAGAAATTCTTTTTCTCACCTTATAGTGAAATCATTACAGAAACTTATTTTAAAAAGCGGATTCCGAATATAATTCTTAATTCAAATTGGCCACTGTCGAACTTCAGTGTTATTTGTAACTAAAAATCAACATTTCTTTTAAACTTGTACGCGTTTTATATACGCTTAAAGGTCTTGAACTCGGTGAATGAAAATTAGTCTATAAGAATAACTTGACTCTCTGATACAAACTTCGGAGAAATGTCTCTAATCTTCTTGGATACATGTAGCTGTAGGTTAGTTTACGATCAGAATTGCGATTTCTCAGTCACCCAGGCTATCATTTTACTTTTAATTAGGTAAACAAGAAACTCTATCACAGTACGGTTAGACATCCGATTGCTTCTAGACAGAAGTGACACCCGATTAATGGGTTATCAGTCGGAGATTCTACCATTAAGCTATCGGCATACGATGGAGGAAGGTAGATATTAGCGTGTTATATACACAATGTAAACACCTACTAGTAGTCGACAGTGTTTAAATTCATTACTGAATGAACGATATGTAATAAACGGTGAGTAGCTACTAGATTTTAAGGTCTACCAGTTCCCCTCAGTGCTCGACTGGTTAGAGCATATATATATATATATATATATATATATATATATGAATGAACGAATTCATCATACAAGGAGGCATAAATGCTTTTGATCTCTAGGAAGATAGAAAAGTGAAGGTTACGCCGGTCCAGGCCACATATAACAGCAATACTTCATTTTTGGCCGGATCTGGTTTTTGTAAAGATAGATTATATCAATGAACGACTGAAAAATTATAATGAAATCAAGAAGATAGATTTTCTACGTGATTGTATGAAATTAGGAAGCAGCCTTGCCATGAGACTAGGTCCCTTCAGAGAGGAAGAATGAATGTGTATTCTTCTTACCACATTCTAGAAATGAGAACTAAGGAAAGAAGCAAGATGTTTTTTTTTTCTGTTTATAGCCTCGAATAGAAAGAAAGTCATCCATTGGTAGATACCGTGGGATGAGTTTACAGCTCAAAAGAACATCTACTTGTATTTTGGTTAACTGTAGCGAACTTGTTATTTTATTTTCAGAAATATTCATTAAAGGTATCAATTAGTAATATTAGATGATAGTAGGCGTATTGGACTCACATCATGCATATAGAATACTAATACACAGTTGCATATAATGAACTATTTGGTTTCCTGAACACAAAAGGTTGAAAGAATACAAATATCGTTGAAGTGTGTGTGTGTGTGTGTGTGTGTGTGTGTGTGTGTGTGTGTGTGTGTGTGTGTGTGTGTGTGTGTGTGTGTGTGTGTGATGTCTTTTCCTATAAATAAATATTTGCAATGTGTACTCTGTATTAAGTTGTGTTATGTCCAATACAACATGAATTTACTGGCGGATTGAGATGCCTCCCCTCGTGAGGGGATATTACACACATCTTATTCTGCAACTCTTCTTTTATGTGTCGTCTTCCTTCGACCAGGCCCTCTCATAACTCCCTATTTTTTGTAGCCTTTATTATTTTTTTGTTGTTGTTACCGCTCTCAAACATTGTTTTGCCATTCATTTGCTCAATCTCATCACGTATGTCACGTATTGTTTTCCTTTGACTCTCTTTCCCTCTATCTGACACGTGAGTATCAGTTTCTCCAAGCCCTCCTTCATGTACAAGAAAATTCGGCTGTGTTTTTCTGGTGTTAAGTATCAGTTTCCTCTTCATTTCCATCCTCTCAAAAATCTCGTCGTTGCTCATATGTTCGGTCCATGGTATCCTCATCATCCTTCTGTAGAACCACATTCCGATTGCTTCAAGTCTTTCCTTCCTGTTTGATTAGATTATCCAGTATTTGTTACCATAATGAAGAACATATAGAAATATTAAAAACTTACAGAATTAAACATAATAAAATTCAGATAAATAACTTTTCGTATATTATAAATATTAAGATTTTTCAAATGGTGTTACTCATAACACCTTGATAACAGAAATGGTTTTAAAAGCTAAAACCATTTCTGTAAAAATCTTCAACGTGATCAGGAAATTAATTTCAAAGATAAGTTTCTCTCAACCACAAAGCAGATATAACTGTTGAACATTGCCGGCGTGATAACATCGTATTCCGTTATAAAGTCTGTAATATCAATTGCTATATTTTCTTAATCGCAGGCCAGAGTTTTCTATTTAAATGCTAATCACAATTTCCTTCTCTTTTAGACCCTTCTTCAAGCTTTGATATTTTTCACTTTTCAACAACGAAGTTTATTTTCTTTTTAAAGCTAATCTCAAGTTGTTTCCCCAAAAGTATACATTTAATACATTTTCCCTTTGCGTAATCAAACCATAAGATTACTAAATAACAACGTAGCCTGAAATGTCACGAAGGTTCTGTACATGATGGACTACCTCCCTATACTGCTATAATTGACATTATTTTAACAGATAATCTAATCTTGAGATGATCTGACTGTTGGCCGTTAGATATAAAAGTATTTTGCTCTATGATACTGATACAAGCTGTTCGTAAGCAAGACTTTATTTAAAAGTTTGGAAACGTTAATCTATTTTGTCTTTACATTACTTTTAGATCTTGAAACAAGTGATAGATTAACGTTTCTTCGCAATTACTAAATGTAAGCTCCTGTTTTCGATATCAATTCTGTCAAAATTACAGTATTGCATTCATATTCCAATGTACACCTATAAATAGCAAAACAGATTGGGTTGAATAGCCTTGGTTGGCAATCAGTCTACTGTAGAAAGTAACTTCAACCTACCGCGTAAAACGTTTTGCCCAATCAGTCTTGTCTCGGTCAAGCGTGTATCACGTACAGCACTTAACTGCCTACCTGACTGATATCCGTTAAACACTCTTTAAGATTTTACCTTGTGTCACGTCCAGTTGCAATGTGATTGCCCTGATAAATACTACAAATTCTATTCTTTCAAATGAGATTTATATTCTTTGAATCTTAGCCTAAGAACCAGGGGGTTTCCCTACCAGGTAGCACTACACCGGAAGGGTGCTTGGTATATTGCCCTATCGCCGGAGGCGCTTACAAGAGGTAAAAGGACGAGAGGCTTGGAAAATTTTGAACAGTAGAGACCATTAAATGGATTTTAAATTTCAATCTTGTGTCATATCCTGATAAATATCACAAAAACTAACCTTTACGAAGAAACTACTCGAGAAATGTATTAATTAAAGTTTACGACACACAGAGTCACAACATATTCATTATAATTAATTAGTACACTTAATCTTACTAGTTAAAGAAAATCGAATGCATGGTCATCAGTAAAAAATGGAGGTCCAGTATGCCAAATACAGGTCGGGGATACTAGAATCAAGCAGGTACAAAAATTTAAATACCTGGGAAGTATTATAACAGAAGACGAAAAGTGCGACACAAAGACCTGAAGGCGAATTGGTATGGCAAAGGAAGCATTCCAGGAGTAGAGTAAAGTATTAAGAAACCGGACAATTTCAGGAGTAAAGTATTAAGAAACCAGACAATTTCAGGAGTAGAGTAAAGTATTAAGAAACCGGACAATTTCAGGAGTAGAGTAAAGTATTAAGAAACCAGACAATTTCAGGAGTAGAGTAAAGTATTAAGAAACCGGACAATTTCAGGAGTAAAGTATTAAGAAACCGGACAATTTCAGGAGTAGAGTAAAGTATTAAGAAACTGGACAATTTCAGAAGTAGAGTAAAGTATTAAGAAACCGGACAATTTCAGGAGTAAAGTATTAAGAAACCGGACAATTTCAGGAGTAAAGTATTAAGAAACCGGACAATTTCAGGAGTAGAGTAAAGTATTAAGAAACCGGACAATTTCAGGAGTAAAGTATTAAGAAACCGGACAATTTCAGGAGTAGAGTAAAGTATTAAGAAACCGGACAATTTCGACATAAACAAAGAAGGTATTACTAGATTGCTACGTGATGTCAGTTCTTCAATATGGCAGTGAATCCTGGACAATATCATCGAAGATGAAGGAAAACTTCGAAGCAACTGAAATGTGGTACTACAGAAGGATGCTGCGAATATGATGGATCGAGTATGTGAGCAATGATGAGGTTTTGGAAAGAATGGAAATGAAAAGGAAATTAATACTGAGCGTCAGGAAGAGACAACTGAAGTTCCTGGGGCATGCAATGAGGAAAGAGGGCTTGGAGAACCTGATACCCACAGGTCAGATAGAGGGAAAAGGAGAGAGGAGAAAGCAGCGGATAACATATTTGAAGGGCCTGAGCAGGTGGCTGACAGAACGGGGGCTGCGAGACGTTACAGTTGAAAGCGTGCTAAGAGTCACCAGGGACAGGGAGACGATGTGGAAAGCTATGATCGCCTACGTCATGAGAGGACAGGGTATATAGAAGAAGAAGAAGAAGAAGTTATGCGTACTTTTCGGTAACTTTGTACTAAATTAATAATCCCAACATTTCTCTTTCAACGCGCAAAATGTTGTCATTTTCACTGCTTTCATTGTTTCTCCCACAACAAACAATCTGTCATTTGAATATTTTAACTTGAAAATCTTTTATTTTCTAAAATATATAATTTTATTTTTATTCCACAACCCTTCCGAAAGAAGATTACTGTATTGATATATGTTTTTAGAGAACTGAGTTTGATGCCCAAATCTATGATAATGACATCTCCTCGTTAAGGATAAGCTTAATCCAAGATTTATTCCCTACTAAATATTTCCAAACTTTTGCCTGTTTCGAAAAGAATCCTTGTTGACAAATATACATTAAATACCAAAATGAATAACCAGATTTTCATTTTAATCAGAATTTGATTAATGATTACATCTGATTTCATAACACTAAAATTGTTATTTGGAATTTGTGTTTTTATTCTCAACAGAGATATGACGGTAACACAGTGTTGATGGCAACCTAAGGTAGCTACAGGAACACTTGGAAAAACATTAAAGGAAAACTAGAAGAAAGGGTTAAACATTAATTGAAAGAAGGCAGAATTTAGGGTTATTGACAAGGAAAAATCCCAAAATACTAACTACTAATTGAAATTACAAAAATCTAGAATGTTCTAACGATAATAAGAACTGTTTATTTTTATTTTCTTCTTTTTCTTTTTTAAAATTTAGACTTCATTGTAAACTATGGAATTCCTTAAAATTTATGAAATTTGTGTACAATTTATTGTCAGAGTTGTTTTGTCTTGAAGGCTCACTGGAAGGCAGCGTTATTTCTAGTTCTGTATGGTCCCTCGATTCCGAGAAAAAACATCAACTCAGTTACATTTTTGTTACTTCAAAAAACGACAAAATAAAAATATGAAAACAAAGATTAAATAAAAATAAATCATTTCCTAATAGGGCAAAAGATAAGCTAATCTTAGTTTTATCTTTTCTCTCTCTCTCTCCCTTTAATCCTTACAGCCGTACATACGTGTCTCCTTTATGAAGGAGATCGCACTCATTAAATGTTAGTATTAAACGGTTTCGCTTATCAAGATTTTCATTCATAGCCGCTATTGAAACAGAGTTAACAACAGAATCATTTTAAGTAATGTTTCCTTCTGCTCTTGAAAAAGAAATATTTAATAAAAATGTTACGCATTATTAAAAACAAATTTTACCGTCTGCACTTTTCTAAAATAATTGCTCAGAGTCAAAATTGCTAACGTAATTTTCCAAATATGAGGAAAATGAGTGCTTCAATAAATACCCCATTCAGGTCAACACAGGACATTTTGATAAAATTGCATGTTTTCTTTCGAGAAATAAAAGAAAGTAATTAGATTGAACATGATGCGGCTTCAAAATTCCTCTATTTTGAAAAAAAGAATGATTACTAATGATATTTTACAGTAAATATAGTTTTCGTTTTACAAACTCTTAATGCATTTAGAGGCTATTTTATTGCTGGAATTTGCACGGTTAGTTTTAAACAGAAGAAATAATCTTACGTGTCTGTCTGTCAAGTTTCAAAACCTCAGAGAGTATGCACTTTCCGGAGAATATTTACGGTGCCCAAGATGGATATTTTTCTTACTCTTGTTATGTTTGTTGCCACTGCAATCGTATCATAGTGTTTATTGAAATTCTTTGAAATCGTCAATTAACACAAACTTGCCTTGTATATTTCACATACTAGCAACGTCTCGTCTCAATTCTGAATAGTTCACAATCTTTTCAAATTATTGACCTGCAATGTAGTGGAGTGATTCATATTATTATTATTATTACTCTTAACATTTCTTTCACTAACATCCGGGTCATTCGTCCTAACTTTCCTAGTGTAGATGCTTACCTCCACGGAAAGTCCTCCTGACATCCTAGCGCTCTGTGAGACTAACCTCAACTCATCAATTCCCTCCCCTGATTTCTCGATCCCTGGGTATCTTCCCCTCTTAAGGAAGGATTCCACTGTCCACATGCATGGGCTGGGGGTCTACGTTAGTGAACACCTCCCTATAGCTAGGGTGACATAACTCGAATCCACTGCCCACCAATATGTATGCCTTCGTCTGTTACTTCTCAGTTCGGTTAGCTACCTTTTCTCCCCTTACCCTTCCCCCTCTTCTAACGACTGCTCCCTTCTAGACATCATTTCTGGCAATATAGATAAGGCTACTTCTTACCACCCATTTGCTCACATATTTGAGTTCGGAGATCTTAACGCCTCTCATGCTGAGTGGTTTAAAGACTGTTACTGTTACTGTGCCATTTCCCAATCCCTTATGCAAGTAGTGGACTTCCCCACACGCTTTCCAAGCTCTTCCTCTGGACACGCCTCTCTACTAGATATATGCTTTACTTCTGCACCTGACCCCTGCCAGGTCTCGCAGCTTTACCCTCTCGGCTATTCTGACCATGCTGCTGCTTCTCTTAATATTTCTCTCCACTCTCAATCCCTCCAGGAGCCTCCTACTTATAGAACCTCCTACTGCTAACAAAGAGCTGACTGGAACGCCTTCTGCGACGTCCCTTGGGGAAAAGCGTTCGATCTTCCAGTTGATGATTGCGTCTCTGAGATATCGTCCTGGGTGAAAGCTGGCATTGATGGCTTCATGCCTACCAGGAAGATTCGTCTCAAACCTCATTCCTCCCCTTGATTCTCTTCTGCCTGTTCGGCCACCATTTCCCACAGGAATCACTACCTTCGACTATTTCGGAGACAGTCATCTGACAACAATAGGCGCCTATTCACGTCTGCTCGTGAGTGCAAGAGAATCCTGAATGACGCCAAGAGGTTGTTTGCTGAGAGAATGAGACAGCGCATAGCTGACCGCAAGTTCGACTCCAAGGACTATTGGCGGCGATGCAAACGGGTGCTAAACAATATCAAATCCTTTATCCCTTCTTTAATCAATAAATTTGAGGTCCTTACATCATCAGCGGACAAGGCCGAGTGCTTTACTCACAGTTTCTCATCCAACTCCACATTTGACTCATCTAAAGTACTCTCACCCGACGTCCCTATTAGAACTTGAGGATAAACTATACGATATATACATTACCCCGACAATAGTATCCCGTGTAATATCAAAACTTGACCCACATAAGGCGAACGGTGGTGATGGAATCCCGGTGATTGTGCTTAAGAAATGTAGCCCCCGAACTCTCCTCCATCCTCTCTAAACTAGTGCCTCTCTTCTTCCTGTTTTCCTGCATGCTGGAAGTTTTCTTCTGTCCTTCAATCACTCTGGTGAACCCTCAGACCCATCCAACTACCGCCCCATCAGTCTTCTACCAATTTTCGGAAGGTGTTCAAGGCCATTATTAATGCTGAAATAGTTCAGCATCTTACTGCCCATAAATTCTTCTCCGACAGGCAGTATGACTTCCGCTTTGCCAGGTCCACGGCCGACATGCTAACGACCATTACGGAGTACATGTTCAAGGCCCTTGAGAAGTCCGGCGAGGCTCGTGCTGTTGCTCTGGATATATCCAAGGCTTTTGACAGGGTTTGGCACGCTGGCCTTCTATGCAGGCTACGGGGTTACGGTATCAACAGACGATTGCATGATCTGATACAATCCTTCCTAAATAACTGCGTAATGAAGGTCATCCTGAATGGGAATGCTTCCACATCTTACTGTACAAACGCTGGTGTCCCTCAGGGCTCTATCCTAGTCCCGACGCTCTTCCTCATTTTCATAAATGACCTCGCAGACGAGATCAAGAGCCAAGTTGGCATCTACGCAGATGACACCACAATTTACTCCCGCATCAGTAAGAAACCCAGCACAGCGGACAAACATAATCTCGCTGCTGAACTTGAGAGGGATCTACATTCTTTGGTAAATTGGGGTAAAAAGTGGCTTGTAAATTTCAATGCGTCTAAGACTAAGCTGCTGTCTGTCAATCATCACAGGCAACCTCTCCTGCCTCCCATAAGCATGGACCAAGTGAGTCTCCCCGAGAGCAATACACTGCGCCTTCTCGGCCTTACCCTCTCTTCTGATCTCAAGTGGAACCACAACATTGAGTCAATAGCTAAATCCATTGCTAGGAAGGTTGGGACACTATATCGGGCCAGGATGTTTTTTCCCGCCTGAAACCATCCTGCATATATACAAATCAACCATTCGTCCGTGCATGAAGTACTGCTGCCATATATGGTCAGGTTCCCCTGCTGTTCGCCTTGGTGATCTTGACAGGCTCCAAAAGAAAATCAGTAATGTCATAAGTACGGAGTTGGCGGCCCGACTACAGCCACTTTCCCACCGACGGTATGTGGCTTCCCTTTGTCTGATCTATAAATAATTTCATGGCTTCTGCTCCAACGAACTTAAGTCACTGGTGCCTCTGCAACGGGTGTTAACTCGTGCAACCAGACTGGCAACTAGGTCTCACCTATTCACAGTGAGATTAACCAAATGCACACAATTCTACTCCTTCAGCTTCTTTCCTCGCACTTCCCGCCTGTGGAACTCGTTTCCTTATTCTTGCTTTCCTGACGGCTACAATATCCAGGAATTCAAATGCAAGGTCAATACTCATCTCTTAACCACTTGACCCTAGTTCTTTCCTCACCACCCTGTATATCATTTCCTTTCTCTCCACCTCTGCAACTGTCATCACACCTGTGTCCGCTCCCTTCTCTTGTTCTTTTCTAAATGGTTTGTCCTTCTCTTTACTATCTTCTATCTAGTGCGTTTACTCTTATGTAGCCCTCTGCACATTAGTGGCGTTACCGCCTTGCTAGGGGCGATATGATTTAAAAATTATTATAAAGTCATTTTCAACATAATTCGATTTATGCTATGGTCACACCTACCATGTCTGCAGGTAAAGGTGTGTTGCTTATGCCATATTTAATTTGTTTTTCTATTTCTCACTAAATTTACATGGACAAAAGTTTTCTTAGTGTTTTGGCTGTACTTATTAAAATTTTGGGGATATTTGTTAAGCTGGAATATTTCCTCTTTTTATCATTCCAAGTGCTCCTACTATCACTGGTACTATTCTAGTTTCTACTTTGTACATTTCTTTCTGTTTTAATTTGCAGGTCTTTATAATTTGATAGTTTTATTATTGTGTCATTTTTTTATCATAATTCGATTTCTGCTATGGTCGCACTGTCTACCAAGTCTGCGGGAAGACCTAAGGCAGGTCGTGGTGTGTTGTTATAGCTCCATTTCATATTTTTACTATCTCCCCTAACATCCCTAGCCTTACATAGACAAAGTTCTCCTTAGTGTGTGGGCTGTACTTAACAAAACCATTTTTTTGTATATTTCTTAAGTTGGACTTCCCAGGGATACTTTCAATGTGTTGTATTGTTCCATTTTTTATCATTCCAAGTGCACCTACTATCACTGGCACGATTCTTGTTTTCAATTTCCACATTTTTTCTATTTCAATTTCCAGGTCTTTATATTTTGACAGTTTTTCGAATTCCTTGGTTGCTATGTTACAATCCGCTGGACAAGCCATATCAATTAATAGACAAGTTTTCTCCTTCTGGTTTTTAACAATAATCCCGGCCTATTTGATTCAATTATTATTATTATTATTTGCTTCAATTTTTCTTCATCTTCTTCTTCTTATTATTATTCAACGCATCTACTTTTTCACTTCAATTATCGTTGTAGCTGGAAATAGAGTGACAGTAAGTCTCATCAAAATCTCCTGCCCATCACACCGTATCTCTGCCGTTTGAAGCAGAGTCGTAGTTTATGAAATCCCAATGAGTCGCCAAAGTTTAATGATCTGGCACGGCTTCAAGGATGACTTCTTATATGATTATTATACTTTTCACTCATCTCAACCTATTTTATCAATCTCTCTCTATCTTTCTTTCTCTCTCTCTCTGTCTTTATCCCTCCCTCACTCTTTCCATATATATATTTGCTTCCCCGACAGCTACAATCTCCAGAAGTTTAAATGTAAGGTCAATAGACACCTCCTAACACACTAACTCGCATCCATTCTCTCAAACACTCTTCCCATCTACCCAACCCTCATCCTCGGTATCCTTACCCGTCTATCACCCTCCTTCTGACATTTCCTATATGTAGCCACTCTTTCTCATCATTTTCGTCTATGTAACTCCCTGCGCAATAGTTGAAGTGGAATGGCTTGCTTGGGGTGAAATGATTAATATATATATATATATATATATATATAGTGTTAATATCCCCTGAGTGGACAGAGCGATTGATGAAAGGTCTCTCTATGAAACTGTATCAGCTAAGTGACAAATTGTATATTTGTATTAATCCTATATATATATATATATATATATATATATATATATATATATATATATATATTTATGATATTTAAGTCAGGTAAATTCCGATAGAGACGAACCCCAAAAAACACAATGTTAAATTTATTTATTTAATTTAACAGAGTAATATTATAATATGGAAATATTTAGATATTCTACAATTTCATGGGTAATCCCTATTTCGCATCAAAAAAATCTGCTGCTTGTCAAACCCAAATGATACAACAGTTAATATTCAAAATCACCCAGAAAAGAATCACATACAGACACTCACGTACCCATTTCGAGAACAGACATTTGTAATGGTAATCTACGGAAAACATTTCCTCTCCCGTTAGAAAACAAAGAATACGTAAGTGTCTGTATGTAAATTTTTCTGGACCATTTTAAATATTAACAGTTGTATCATTTGGGTTTGACGAGCAGAAGTTTTTTGCTGCAAAATACGTATTACACATGAAATTGTAGAATATCTAAAAATGTATGTAGATTATATATATAATATATTGATGGATGTTCATTGCAGTGGAAGAGATATCGGCTCGGAATGAGAAATAAAGTTGAATGCCCTGCAATCACATACGCGCTAATACCCTTAGGAAAGGTATTAATCCGTACCTTCCCTAAAACTATGGGTTAAATAACAGGGCAGATTAGGTTCTGAGGCCTTGGCTGGCAACCAGTCTACCGCAGCAGGTAGTGGCAACCTGTTGTGGGATAAGTGAAAGTCTGAGGGCTATTGTGTGCTTCATCTGTGGTATTTATATGCACCGATTGAGTGTATCAAAAGGTTCAACATATGTGGATGGTTCTGCATAAGCTTACACCACTTTAATCAGATCACATATGTGGGTCTTGTAGGGGTTTACCTTAGTTTCATACATCCTTATACGTCGAATCCGACGGGAGAGTCCGTCATATATATATATATATATATATATATATATATATATATATATATGTGTGTGTGTGTGTGTGTGTGTGTGTGTGTGTGTGTGTGTTTTCCATTTAAAACGAGTTATTACGCGACCTAGGTTTCTTACATGAGTGATGTCTTCAGGCAATTTGCAATAACTGATTTTACCGGTTATCGTTTTTTTTTTCTTTTATGCTCGCGTAAAAGTTTATACTCTTTTGAACAATCACGCGGCAGGAAAATTTTTAACGCGCAATTTTGAAAATTACAAGGAATTATGGCATTTTCATCCATGGTTTTATGAACCCAGGTGGTATTTTTTAGTATGGTAACACTTAGTCATTATAACTCGTTTACAAATGGAAAATATTCAAAAGTTCTACAATATAATTGTATTGAACACTTTTTAATACAAATATGCACTGGTTTAACCTTTTTATAACCAGAATTTAAGCAATTAAACAATCAATATATATATATTTGATTAATTTTTGAACAAATATGATAAATGAATAATGAGGGTTTAATTCAGTTTATGTTTAGAAAAATATCACCCATAACAGGAAATTTGTAAAATCGTTCATAGGTAAAGTAGTACTATGATTTCTGAATCCTACTAGAATTTTCTTGAACCTTCGAGAACTTGATTTTAGTTTTGCAAGTCTGTATGTTATTCTATAGATATAAATGGGTAAATTGGTTAACATAATGCATGAGTACTATATTTTTTGTTTTTGTTTGTAAATTTGTATGTTATGCTATAAGTAAAAACTGTTAAATTCATTAAAATACATAAGTACTTTCCAATTAGAAAATTTTCTGTTTAGGGTGACTTTTTCCTAGAAATAAAACAAATTTTTAGTATCGTTGAATGAAGAGATACACAGTGAAATGTAGATAAACTACATTATTACCAGAATGGTACAATCAAGAGGTATATACAATATTTACAGTCTCTTACATAGTAGGTGTTACTTCACGAAGTCCGTGATAATGACAACTGCCCGAGCTAAACGTATATTGTCTTTTATACGTCCGGGCGACTGGATGTCACATGTTACGAGCCACGCCACAACACTGAGATAGATAGATAGATAGATAGATAGATAGATAGATAGATAGATAGATAGATAATGAATATACTGAGTGTTGTATCGTGGAATGAAGAGATACACACTAAAATGTAGACAAACTACATTATTACCAGAATGGTACAACCAAGAGGTATATACAATATTTACAGTCTCTTACATAGTAGGTGTTACTTCACGAAGTCCGTAATAACGACAACTCCCCGAGCTAAACGTATATTGTCTTTTATACGTCCGGGCGACTGGATGTCACATGTTACGAGCCACGACACAACACTCAGATAGATAGATAGATAGATAGATAGATAGATAGATAGATAGATAGATAATGAATATACTGAGTGTTGTATCGTGGAATGAAGAGATACACAGTGAAATGTTGATAAACTACTTTATTAACAGAGTGGTACAACCAAGAGGTATACACAATATTGACAGTCTCTCACAGTAGTCGGTGTTACTTACTGAAGTCCGTGATAATGACAACTACACGTGGTAAAAGTACATTGTCTTTTGTACATCCGGGCAACCGGATGTCACATGATATGAGCCACGACACAACAAAATTAATGCCTTTTTTCATTATTTTTAACAAAAATTCATCGATTTATCACACGGGAACATAAGGTTACAAAAGATGTCATAACCCTTACTTATTACATGGAGAGTTTATTGCTACTACAAAAATAATGCTTTAAAATAGAGCAAGTATTTTCCACAGGGTGTTTGCTTTTGTTTACTTCAACGTTGTATGTTGAGTATAACATCGATGGTATGAAGGTGCTACAGGGATTATATGGAAAACTAATTGTCACCTTCTTGGTATATACATTCTGTATTCTCATATGATCTACACACATATTTTAGTACTTCAAATTTTATTAAATCTTATCTGCATATGTAGTTACCTCCAGAACATAGAATATGCCTAATCTATCTAGTAGGTATCCTCGAGAACTTCTTTTATGAAAAATAATTATGTGTTGTCTTTTGTGTCGAACAGCTTTTTTAATCTGAATCTTGAAGTCATCCAACAGTATATATATATGCTCATTTTTCAGTACCTTCTCCAGGTAATGGTTGTCACCCTAGTCAGATCTTTGGCTTCCATACTTCTGATAAAAACACCAGTGGTGATGCAAAAAGTTTCTTATCGTACCTAATATTTTTTCTGCGTATTCAATGGAAGCAGCATGTCTATAAAAAGGGACGCTAAGATACAAATATACGAAACCCAAAATACTCATCTTAACACCCAATTTCATAAAGGTATACCTGGCAGATGCACCGCAACCAAATGCGTGAGATATGAGAAATTGTTTTAAAAAAATAAGCACATAACTTTATGCGGGGAGTGCAGTTAGAGATATATATTTATGTTACGTAAACAGGTGTTTTCTGATTGAGAAAAACACGGTTGGCAGAAATAAGCAGAAATCACATAAACGTAACATTATTTGGTTTAACCCACACTTCAGTCGTAATGTCCAAACTAACATTGGTAAAATATTCCTTATCTTAATTCATAAACATTTCTACCATTCACCTACACGTAAAAAATGAACAACAAAAACAATCTCAAAGTTAGCTATAGTTGTGTTACCCGGTTCACACACCATCCATGTCTATTGAACAGGTGAATAGGCTCATCCCTTGTTCCTTGTTTAGGATGTGGTTTCCGGCTTTCTCTTTTCCAATCTTTTCACTCTTTTCTTTTTTTTTTTTTAATTGGAGTAGATAGACTAAACTCTCGCCCGGTTCACACTCCACCCACGTCTATTCCTTGTTTAGGATGTGGTCTCCAGCTTTCTCTTTTCCAATCTTTTCACTCTTTTCTTTTCTTTTTTTTTCAATTGGAGTAGATAGACTTAACTATCGCCCGGTTCACGCTTTACCCACGTCTATTGAACAGGGGAAGAGGCTCATCCCTTGTTCCTTGTTTAGGATGTGTTTTCCGGCTTTCTCTTTTCCAATCTTTTCACTCCTTTTTTTTTTTTTCAATTGGAGTAGATAGACTAAACTTATGCCCGGTTCACATTCCACCCACGTCTATTGAACAGGTGAAGAGGCTCATCCCTTGTTCCCTGTTTAGGATGTGGTCTCCGGCTTTCTCTTTTCCAATCTTTTCACTCCTACGTAGCCCCCTGCTCTTCAGTGGCGTTACCGCCTTGCCCGGGGTGATATGATTAAAAAAAAGAAAATGCATTTCACAACATAATGCTATGATATCAAATAAATATTTGGCCCACATAAACAACATCCATCACCCAACAAATAGCAAAAATGACATTTCTAAAAATAATTGCAACTGCCGAAAAAATAAAACCTGGTCAATGTATGTCCGAAATTATTGTTTATAGAGTTCGAATTCATTCGGATGATAATGATGTTAAATTTTACTTTAGACGTACTTCTAACGAGTGGAAGATAAGATTTAACCACCACATGTTGTCTTTAAACAACAGCAAATACAGCAAAAGTCCTGCTTTATACATACATTATTGGAAATTAAAAAATAACAGTAAAAACCCAATTATTACCTAGAATATAGTAGCTAACTCCAAACATTGGAATGGAAAAGGAGATAAATGTTATGTATACCTTTTAGAAAAATTTGTCTTCTTAAATCATATCAAGAATCTAAATTTGCTTTATAAAAAAATGATTTAATGGCCATTTTACTTAAATTCTTAGATCCAGGTTGATATAATTATTTAAAATTCAGGGAGTGGTAGTTGGAGAAAATATTTTAGGTGTGTCAATATTGTTCAATCAAAAATGAGAATTACGTAACCATGGAGTTTTAACACTTGGGTCGTAAAAGAACGTAAGATGGGCTGATGTCTAGACATGAAAAGTGACATTTACGTTTGTCTATTTCTTTCTTTCTTTCTTTCTTTCTTTCTTTCTTTCTTTCTCAATATTAGTTTTAACAATTATGAATTAAACACCTTTTATTTTTGCTCCTTACATTTTTTAATTCTTTATTTTACCTTTTAAATTTTTCTTTGTGTTTTTAGTTTGCTTTATCTTTATTTTAATTTTCCCTTTATTTTTATGTATATAAATTTTAAATTTAATAAATTTTATGTATATAAATTTTTAAATTTAATAAATTTACGTCCGTTTGATTTCTTCTCCTTAAATTTTATTATTTTTACTTTAATTTTAAATTTAAATTTTAAATTGGTATCCACATTCGTATCAATTTTTTTAAAATTTAAATTTAAAATTTATATTTGTAATTATAAAATATTAAATTTTTTATATTTTTATTTAAAAAGAAGTAACTTAACTTTATAAAATTCAATTCTCATGAACATCGAGTGAACTTAAATTCCAATCTATTAAACTTTCAGTTTGAAATATACAACTGATGATTGCATAACACATAAAACTACGAATAATCGTTTCACACCAAGCAAGGCATTTCACTGCCGCTATTGCGCATGGAGTTACATTGACCGGTGAGAAAGGATGGTTAGATATGGGAAAAGTCAGAAGGAGGGTGATAGACGGGTAAGGATACCGAGAATGAGGGTTGGGTAGATGGTGAGAGTGTTGGGAGAATAGATGCAAGTTAGTGTGATAGGTGGTGTCTATTGACCTTACATATAAACTCATGGAGATTGTAGCCGTCGGGAAAGCAGACACGTGGAAGGGAATTTCACAGGCGGGAAGCGCGAGAAAAGAAGATGTTGGAGTAGAAATTACGGTTACATCTTATCTGTTTTACATTAAAAGGGTGGGACCTAGTTGTAAATCCAGTATCTCGTGTAAATCTATACCTTGGCGGCACCAATGATCTAAGTTCATCGTAGCAGAAGCCATGAAAGTATTTGTAGAAGAGGCACAGGGAAGCCACATACATATGTTCACCCTCCTGATATGTATATTTATTAATTTACGTCTCTGACTGTCTGTCTGTCTGTCTGTCTGTCTGTCTCTCTCTCTCTCTCTCTCTATATATATATATATATATATACACTATAGTCATCCGCAGAATTATCTGTTTCGCTGTATCACAGCTCATCAGTACGGTTAGACTCCGATTGCTTTTTTACCCAGGATTGAAACCCGACCGAAATGGCGTCAGTCGGCGATTCTACCTCTTTTCGGTGGAAGAAGACAGACTTTTTTTAGCTCGTATCTCATTATACATGCCCAATAGTCATAGTGATCTAATTCATTATCGAATGAGCGATGCGTATATGCCGGGGTAGCTACTGTTTACAAAGTCTCCCACTCTTCCAGAGTGCTCAATCAGGGTGTGAGAGCGTAAATACTATAGTCATCCGCAGACAGATATATATATATATATATATATATATATATATATATATATATATATATATATTGTAATTTTGTTATTACAATAGTTTTAAAATCATTATATCACTACCAAACATTTTCATGTTTCAGAATAATACTATTCTTCTTCAGGTGATATGTTAGGAAAATTGCACAAATGATTTATTCTAAAAATATAAAATGAATCCATGGTTATTTAAAATTTAGGGGTTGGTAGTTGGAGAAAATATTTTAGGTGTGTCAATATTGTTCAATCAAAAATGAGAATTATGTAACCATGGAGTTTTAACACTTGGGTCGAGAAAGAATGTAAGATGGGCTGATGTCTAGACATAAAAAATGACATGAAAGGGAGTATGTCTATTTTTCTAAATAACCATGAATTCATTCATCAATTCACAATCCATTTCTTTCCACGGTTAGCAACAGATTGAAGGTAATTTTCAAGATCAGTTAACAGCTTTACTTTATTAACGTTATCGAACTTGCTATGAAGACTGGAGTATATAGTTCTGTCCCTACCCTAAAACCTAGTTGAAAACTAGATTATATCGGTAAGGTCGTTTATTGAGATAGTAAAAAATAGTATGTCTAAGGATATAAAGCTTGGTGAATCCCGAAGTAATGTGATAGAATCTAGAAGAGTGGCCGATCTACACGACTTTTATTATTTGATTTGTTACAAAAATATTGGATCAAATCAACAATTCGGTCGGAGATATTATAGAACTTCAGCTTGTGTAGAAGATCAACATGCCAAACAGTGTCAAATGTCTTCGAGATACCTAAAGAAACAACCCCAGTTTCCTCATTATTATCTGAAGCGAGACGCAATATTTTAGTAATAACTGTTAATACATCGACGATTGATATAGGGAAGTGGAATCCATTCTGTTTGTCTAATAGAAATGCCGGATGCTGGTTATTATTATGTCTGATGTCACTATGTTTAGGAATCCAGCATATATTTAAAATACGAGGTACTAGTTTTAAAGAAACTTTCTCAGAATTGCTCTACAGTTATGTAGTCTTTGAATCTGCTGGAACGGGTCAACTACAGTAAAAGTTTTCTTTTCTCTATATTTGATTTAATTTTATGAACATTACGGATGTGCGTTGTGGTTAAGTAGATATGGGCTCGGAACAAGAAATTGGAGAGCCGAGTTCGAATTCCAGTTGAATTACTCGTATAACTTACGCGCAAATACCCTTGGGAAAAGTAATAATCAGTCCCTTCCCTCCAGTTATGGGTTAAATAACAGGGATATTGGGTTCTATAGCTTTGATCAACAACCAGTCTACCGCAGAAAGTAATGGCCACCTACTGCAGGGTAATCTTCTGCCCAGTCAGTTATGTCTCTTTCGAGACATTATCGACCAAACGTGTATCCCGTATTCACTTAACTGACTGACTGAATGAACATTATCCGAAACAATTTTGCATATATACAAATCTACCATCCGCTCATGCATTGAATATTCCTGCCATATCTGGTCGGGTGCTCCTGCTATCCACCTAGGTGTCCTTGACCAAATCCAACGGAGAATCTGTAATGTGATCTATCCCGACAGGGCAGTTAGGATACAGTCACTTTCTCACCGACGCAGTGTGGCTTACCTGTGTTTCTTCTACAAATAATTTCAGGGCTTCTGCTCCGATAACCTTAGCTCCCTCGTACCCATCATATATGAATTTCCTCGTACCCCTCATATATATTCCTCGTACCCCTCATATATGAATTTTCTCGAGCCACAAGAATAGCAACTAGCTCCCACCCTTTTACTGTGAAACGTAAATTCTACTCCATCAGCTTCTTTTCACGCACTTCCCGCCTTTGGAATTTTCTTCCGCTTGTTTGCTTTCCCGACAGATACAATTTTTAAGAATTCAGATGTAAAGTCAATAGTCATCTCCTGTCTCAATAACATACATCCTCTCTCTCATGCTTTTTCATTGTCCACCCCACTCTCATCAGTATTCTCTTCCTTCTCATACTCTCTTCCTGACACCCCCTGTAACCTGTCACACTTTCACATAACATTCATTGTATGTAACCCCCTACACAACAGTGGCAGTAAAATGCCTTATTTGGGGCTACACGATTATGAAAAAAAAAAGAAAAAATACACAAACATGTTACGGAAGTTTGCACTATGTCACAGCCTGATATATTATGAAATAATAATATCAATTTTCTGAGGAATCATCAAACAAAATATATATTCTCAGAACTTACTAAGTGTCTGTAAAATACTTGGGAAGTCTTTGTCACTATTTAACTTTTTTTAAAGAGGTATTCAATCAGAATCAGTTGAAGCGGCTCCGTCAACCGAATCAGCCATATTCCGAAGCGTAGATTTTATGATTCGAAGTTAAAATTCATGATAAGAGTTTCGGCAGGAGTTGAGCTTCACAAAGCCTCAGAGGATCTTTGAAAATGAATTTAAAAAATAATTTAAAGTTAATAAATTTAGTATTTTTATATACCTAATTGTTCTAAAAATTTAATTACCCCAGTTAATGTTAAGTTATTATTCCCGGTTGTGTGTGTGTGTGTGTGTGTGTGTGTGTGTGTGTGTGTGTGTGTGTGTGTGCCCAGCAATCAGAATGGAATGAAGATCTTCAATAAGCATTCAACAGCTTTTATTTTTGGTTGAAAAGAGATAGTGCAAAATGGTGGTATTTTGCTGGAATACTGGTTTCCCAAGTAGTTCTTCCCTTGAGTAGATGTTTCGTAGAGAGATATTTCTCCGCTTGTTCCCACAGGAAAGAGTTTCAAACTACTAGGACTTATAGGTGTCTCCTACAGCAAGGGTTGTGAGTGGTTATTCTTTTGGATAGGTGTCTCAAAGGGATATTTTTCGACTTGTTGTTACGAGGAACGAGAAGTCTGAGTTCAAGCTGCTAAGACATGTTCCGTGTTTTCCTCAGCAAGGACTGTGAGTAGTCATTGCAATTGGCTTTGAAGGTAGCGGCTGCTGAAAAGAAAAATGGACAATGGCTGCATAGGTTTAGATCAAAGTTTTTAGTCGTTCTGAGACATTCGAATGTCCTTTGCCGATTACGTGCGTTGCCACTATTCTGCTTAATCGTGCAATGAAAAGAAACACCATATGACACAACTGCTAATAAGACAGATGTTATATGCAATATGTACATAAATTTGTTAATCTGTTATTTTTACCTAAAAGACCGTGTTTCAAAGTGATCTTACAAAAGTACTTCTCCTATCTGGCTTTATGTAACTAATAACAAGGAAAATTATGAAATTTGCATTCGATTTTTTTATCTGAACTTTTTAAAGAAATCACACTGGGGAAATTATCAGGATGTATATCCTGAGGAATTATTGATAAAGTATACGATATAAGGATGTGCGTTGTGGTGCAGTGGATATACCCTTGGGAAAAGTTATTAATCCGTCTCTTCCCTCCAATTATGGGTTAAATAACAGGAATATTGGGTTCTATATCTTTAGTAGGAAACCAGACTACCACAGAAAACACTGGCAACCTACTGTGGGATATCATTCTGCCCAGTCAGTCATATCTCTTTCGAGACATGATCGCTCCAAGCGTGTATAAGGTTTGGCACTTAAATGACTGACTGAATATAATAGTTGAAAACATGGTTAAGGTTTCTACTTGGCATAAAGTGGGGCGTTAGTTTTATATTGTTATGAAGTAAAAAAAACTTATCCCCCACTAATTATTACTTGATAATAACATCTCTTCTCCTCTCTAGCTATGTGTCAAATAACAGGACAGATTGGGTTCTATAGCCTTGGTCGACAGAAAGTAATGGCAACCTATTGCGGGATAACATTCTGCCCTAGTCAGTCATGTCTCTTTCGAGACATGATGGCCTCAAGCGAGTATCACGTATGACACTTTACTGATACAATATAAATAAAACATCTTTGTCTACTGAATTCGAATACTCATGGGAAGTATCTTGACGCCACATTCGATGAATCTCTAATCTCTACACTTTCTGTTTCTTGAATGTAAATATTTTAGATGAAAATGTTTTTGCGTGTTGTCTACCTGTGCCGGCCTAACAATAATAAAACTTCACTATATCTTCTGCCTCCTCATCATTTTCATTTGATAATTTACAGATCTCTCAGATGTAATAAGATCCCAAGTAGGAATATACGCTGACGACACTACAGTTTACTCTCGCCTCAATCAAATATCTGCCGAAGCTGACAAAGCAAACCTCGTTGCCGAGCTTGAAAAAGACCATCAATCCGTAATGGACTGGGATAGGAATTGGCTTGTGAATGTTAATGCTTCCAAAACAAAGCTGCTATCTATTAACCATCACAGTCAATCGTTCCTACCATGGATCAGGCTAATCTTCCTGAAAAAAACAAAAAAAAAAAACACTGCGTCTCCTCGGCTTAACTCTCACAACAGATATCAAGTTGAATGACCATATAGAATCCATAGCTAAATCCGATGCTAAGAAAATCGGTTCTCTGTGTGGGGCTAGAAAGTTTTGTCCGCCTGAAACAATCCTGCACATATATAAATCTAGAATCCGCCCGTGCATTGAATACTGCTGCCATATCTCGTAGGGTGCTCCTGCTATCCACCTAGGTCTCTGTGACAAAATCTAACGGAGAATCCGTAATGTAATAGATCTCGACTTGGCAGCTCACATACAGTCACTTTCTCACCGGCGCAATATGGCTTCCTTGTGTCTCTTCTACACACACTTTCAAGGCTTCTGCTCAGATGAACTTAGCTCAGTGGTGCCCCCTATATATGAATTTACTCGAGCCACAAGATTAGCAACTAGATCCCACCCTTCTAAAGTGAAACTAATAAAATGTAAATGCAGATTCTATTCCAGCAGCTTCTTTTCTCGCACTTCTCGCCTGTGAAATTCTTTTCCATTTACTTGCTTTTCCGACAGCTACAATCTCCAAGAATTTAAATGTAAATCAATAGTCATCACCTACCTCACTAACCTACAGCCTCTCTCTGATGCTCTCTTCTCCGTCCACTCCACTCTCATCGGTATTCTCATCCTTCTCTTACCCACTTCCTGACACCCCCTATAACCTGTTACCCTTTCTCATAACTTTCCTCATATGTAACTCCTTGCAAAACTGTGGCTGTAAAATGCCTTGCTTGGGGCGATATAATAATAATAATAATAATAATAATAATAATAATAATAATAATAATATCGCCATGATAGAGTCGGGCAATATTTACATTTACATTGGACAATGTCCAAACATTATGGAAAATCTGTAAACAAACACTGGTATGAATATCACCCAGCACCGGTTACAGAAATAGAAGATGTAACCATTCTATGGGATTACACCATCTACACAGACAGAAAAATTGAAGCAAACAGGCCAGACATTATTGTTAAAAACCAGAAGGAGAAAACTTGTCTATTAATTGATATGGCTTGTCCAGCGGATTGTAACATAGCAACCAAGGAATTTGAAAAACTGTCAAAATATAAAGACCTGAAAATTGAAATAGAAAAAGTGTGGAAATTGAAAACAAGAGTTGTGCCAGTGATAGTAGGTGCACTTGGAATGATAAAAAATGGAACAAAACAACACATTGAAAGAATCCCTGGAAACCCCAGCTTAAGAGATATACAGAAAATTGTCTTATTAAGTACATCCCACACACTAAGGAAAACTGTATCTATGTAATGCTGAGGATGATAGGGAAGATAGAAAAACATGAAATGGAGCCATAACAACACGCCACTACCTGCCTTAGGTCTCCCCGCAGACTTGGTTGGTAGCGAGACCAAAGCAGAAATCGAAATATGATGAAAAATGACATAATAATAATAATAACAACAAGTTAAAATATGAATCTCATGTCGACTGGTAAGACAGTCCAAAATGAGTCAGTATATACAAGTTTATAAGCCAAAGCTAAAGTAGACAGTTTTCAGAGACTGAGGAATACAGCTGGTTAACCAGTAGCTACTGAAAGCTGCTTGGTATAGCCAGGACAGGGCATGGGAATAACGACGAATTTTTGGGGGAAAATGGAAACAAAAACGAAAATAATACTTATCAGGAAGAGGCAGTTGTGGTTTCTCGGGCATATAATGAGGAAGAAGGGTTTAAAAACTTTCCTGACAAAAAAGAAAAATTTAAATAATTAGTTCGAAATGTTTATTCTGGTTTTTGCCATTCCCCCACTTTTATATTTTCCCCCGCTTCTAAAGATTAAAGTGTATTTTAGTCGGCGTTCTTCGTTTACTCCTAATTCGTCTATCACTCCGCGATCCTCGTTAAAATTTTACTCTAGTCGCTAACGATTCATCTGATGAAGTGTTAGACAAAAAAGGTTACCGTTTTAAGGGAAACATGCGCATTTTTCTGCGTTTAAAACTATGTATATGTTCTACGGTAACAATATTCACTTAATTGTTCAGTCTGCTGTAAAAAATATTGGTACATTGTGTTGAACCAGACATCTTTCTCCCGAGATTCCATCTTGCACGTTTATAAAATCGACCTTTGCTGTCCGATCTGGTTTATAGCTTCTGCTATATATCTGGATATCTTTGACAAAATGCAATGAAGTGTCTCTCTCATATATATATATAGTCACCCGCAGACAGATCTGTTTCCCTATATCATCAGTACGGTTAGACTTCGATTGCTCTTTAACCCAGGATTGAAACCCGACCGAATAGGCGTCAGTCGCCGATTCTACCTGTGAGCTATGGGCGCTCGGTAGAAGGAGGCAGACTTTTTAGCGTGTATATTATGATTATACACGCCCAATAGCTGAGAGTGTTCTAATTCCTTGCTGAATGAACGATGCGTATATGCTAAAGTGGCTACAGTTTTTCAAAGTCTACCATTCTTCCAGAGTGCTCAATCAGGGTGTGAGAGCGTAAATTGTCATCCACAGACAGATTTGTATCACAGCTCATCAGTACGGTTAGACTCCGATTGCTTTTTAATCCAAGATTGAAACCTGACCGAATAGGCGTCAGTCGGCCATTTTACCTCTGAGCTATGGGCGCTATATATATTTACACTTTCACACGCTGATTGAACATTCTGGAAGAATGGTAGATATCGGAAAAACCAGTAGCTACACTAACATCTACGCATCGTTTATTCAGTAATGAATTTGAACACTCTCAGCTACTGGCGTATGTTTACATTGTATATAACACACTAAAGGCCTGACTTCTTCTACCGAGTGCCCATATCTCAGAGGTAGAATCGCCGACTGATGTCAATTCGATCGGGTTTCAATTCTGGTTAAATGTAATCAGATGTCTGACCGTACTGATGAGCTTTGATACAGCGGATCATACCTGTCTACGGATAATTATATATATATATATATATATATATATATATATATATATATATATTGTAATATTGTAAATAAAAAAAACATACCATTACAGCAAAAAGTCAAGCTACAGTAAAATAGTAGAAAAATAAAATAAAATATCGACACTGTAAAAAACTAAAGAACAAAACAAAAACACATACCCCAATACAAAATAACCAAAATTAAAGAGGAAGCAACCAGCCCAAAATTTAAAAAAACACCTCCCAACCCCTAAACCAAATAGCAACACCCACGGCGCCACCAGACAAGATAAATAAGAAAACCTATCCTGAACTTAGCCCCCCCCCCCAAACACTTAACCCTAAGACGTTAAAAAGGTCAACAGAATTCAAATTACAGCCCAACCCCACTATCACCTAAGAAAACAAATCCAACACAAATAAATGGTCTTTTCAACTAGATAATTTTCATATCAACGAGATCACCTGAAGAATGAAGCAGCCTAGACACATGACTAGCTTCGAAACGCGAAAATTTTTGTGTAGTGATACTATGAATTTATAAACCATTGTAACAACTATTACAATATAACGCTCTACATTTGTATCGAGCACTCTTTATAAAAGTAAATGCATGATCAACAGGTAAAAAAACCTACGAGTTCCACAACTTAGAATATATATATATATATATATATATATGTGTGTGTGTGTGTGTGTGTGTGTGTGTGTGTGTGTGTGTGTGTCATTAATATATTTAGTCCATAGATGTGAGTATTGAGATTTCATTGCGATTCTGTCTATTTCTAAATCCTAATTATAGACTTGATTTAGAAAATCCATCCCTCAGCTTTCTAGAAAATGTTCGCATTTCGCATTCGTTTTTATGTTAATTAAATCATAAATTATGTTGTTATGTAAATTAAATTATAAATTCCGGATTTAACAATTGTGTTCACATATACACTTGCGAAGCTGTTTATTCACTTTTACTCTATCTAAACTTTAAACACCAGGTACGCTGAATTCTCTGGCCTTTGATGGCAACTATTTTGATAGAAGGAAACTCTGACTTCCAAATTTTTGACAGAGTAACGAGAAAATCCTTCCCCTAGATTTTATAAGAATACGTGCAAATTTACTGATGAGAAAGAAAAGTCTGCGGAGAGCGGTAATTATCTCCGCCTGGATTTGAAATTGTATCAAATAAATTATTTGAAATTGATACAAGGTATTAATCCGTCGCTTCTCCCTCCAGCTATGGGTCAAACAGCAGGACAGATTGGGTTCTATAGTCTTGATTGTCAACCAGTCTACTGCAGAAATCATGGCAATCTACTATGGGAAAATTTTTCTGCCCAGTCAGTTATGTCTCTTTTGAGACATGATCGCCTAAGCGTGTATCACGTAAAGCAATTAACTGACTGGTTTTTATAAAGTAAGTTTTGCCAAAGTTTGTTTATTTTTATATAATTTTTATCCATGAAATAATTATAGCTAGTTTACCTTTTATTTTTATTTTGAAAATTCAGTTTATTAAATATTTTATAAATCTCCGGCTATATTCTTTTTGTTTTTGTTTTTTTTTTTTTAGTGGGGGCTTTTTTAATTAATTCATCATATTTTATCTCAAGTTTTTAATTTTAGAATTTTCCTTAAAAATCACCTTGAACCGCTTAATTAATTTTGAACTTTTCCGAATTAAAAACTTGAAACTCCAAATTTTTTTTACAAATCTATTCTTATTAGTTTTTTGTTTATTTATTTACTTTTTTTTTTAATTTTTTGTGTGTGTTGGGGGGAAAGATATTTGGCTATTGACTTTTGTGCACAATTACATTTCTTTCTCGTTATTATTCCTTTGCTTTTAGTGCATTTACATTCCAGTTTTAAATTTTTAACTAGTTTTCAAATTTGAATATTTTTTGTCTCCTTTCTTTCAATATAACATTTTCAGGTTTCAAGTTTTAATTTCAAATTCATCTTCTTCGTCACGTTTTATTTGTAAAGAGAATTTTTAAGCGATGTTTCATATTTCAGGAATGTGCGCTCGTACACATACACGCATATATTTAGGGGTGCTGAACAAAAATAAATATAAAAATATTAAGTTGTTTGGTCATTAATCATATTTTTAGGAAGTACCCCCTCGTATATTTTCTGAAAGAACTTTTTGCTTTGTTTTAAATCTTTCGATGTCGAATATTTAAAACCAGCCAAAAGTAAAAAAAATATTTTATCAAACGTTCACTCATCAAATCCTAATGAAACATGATTTTAGTAAAAAGGAAAATCCGCTAAAAATGAAACAAAATAACACATCTGTTCATTTAATTTTCACTATTGGGAAGATTTTTGTTGGAAACACGCGTATTTCGTCATCGTCTTTCCCGATTTTTATGTCGGTTACATAGTTTTCTTCAATTATTTTCACTCGTGACATCGCGTCTGTTTCTTGTTGTGTTTATTTGTGGACGCAAAACATATCGGTGCCTGGATGACGTCTAAATTCATTCAGAGATAAGATTAAATTTGTCGAGAAACGTGCACAAAATTTTCTCTGGCTTCTAGTTTGCCGTCGAAATAATGATGATTGGTGCCAATTTCTATCTTTCGACGTGGATAATTCAAAACGCTTAATTGAAATATGCACTTGTTCACAATTGTAAAGAATATTAAATATTCCATACAGGGTTTTTAGCCTTTTTACAATAAATGCCTGTCGGCGCAACCACTTTTATATAAACACGTATGATTTTACATTGCGCGTGTGAGAGAGAGTGAGAGAGAGAGAGAGAGAGAGAGAGAGAGAGAGAGAGAGAGAGTGAGAGAAAAAATCGCATATTGAAGTGTGCATAAAAATACTTATCAAAATTCAGATGAATTGAACCCAATGAAAACAAAGAAGAGAGTACTGGATTGCTATGTGATGTCAGTTCTTCAATATGGCAGTGAATGCCGGACAATATCATCGAAGATGAAGGAAAAATTTGAAGCAACTGAAATGTGGTTCTACAGAAGGATGCTGCGAATATCATGGATCGAGCATGTGAGCAATAATGAGGTTTTGGAAAGGATGGAAATGAAAAGGTAATTAATACTGAGCATCAGGAAGAGAATCTGAAGTTCCTGGGACATGCAATGAGAAAAAGAGGGCTTGGAGAACCTGATACTAACAGGCCAGATAGAGCGGGGAAAAGAGACAGGGGAAAACATATTTGAAGGACCTGATTAGGTGGATACTGGAACGAGGGTTACATGGTGTAACAGGAGAAAGCGTGCTAAGAGCCACCAGGGATAGGGAGACGTGGAAAGCCATGATCGCCTACGTCCTGAAAGGACAGGGCACATAGAAGAAGAAGATATATGCCAACTGTTTATAAGAAATAATAATGTGGATATAAAGTGGGGGATGAAATCTATATTATAATCAATATATAAACTGATCCCTCATTTTGTGGCTATGCTAGTTTCTATACATGTTTATTCTAGATTTATGGGCTTGAGCTAGTGGATGACAACGGGGTTTGAGTTGTGTAACAGGTGGAAGGTTTTGGAAATTATGGAAACCAAAAGGAAATTCATACTGAGCATCAGAAAGAGACAACTGAAATTCCGGGGTCATGCAATGAGAAAGGAGGGCTTGGAGAATCTGATACTAACAGGTCATATAGAGGGAAAAAGCGACAGGGGAAAACAACGGATAACATATTTGAAGGACCTAACCAGGTGGATGACAGAACGAGGATTGCATGGTGCAACAGGAGAATGCTTGCAGAGTCCCACCAGGGATACAGAGACGTAGAAAGCCATGATCGCCTATGTCCTGGAGGGACAGGGCACATAGAAGAAGAAGACTGAATAGAATGCGCTACGATATATTATGCTGGTAACCTTTGTGCATTTCCTGCAAATTTAAGCATTCTGACTTCTTCGCGATTACAAAAACCTTAGTTTTTGGGGGTTTTTTTTATAGTTAAACACTACAAATATTTTATCTAGTCTTTCTCATATCCACACACATTTAGATATACATACACTTTTACGAAGCCTTACGACACATTTAAATTTATTTGAACACTATTTTTAATGGATACTCGTATTTGAATGGATAGTTTGTTTTTTTCGTTTATAATTAAACACTGTATTTATAAATATCCGCCGGCCTGAATATTCGAGACAACTTGTTAGGAAAATATCTATCTTCCGGTAGGATTCGAACCTGCGATTACCATATATCGGGGAGAAGCTACACATCGCTCTGGCATGTCATACCACTCGACTACAGAACATTTTATGGAGTAGCTAAGTTGAATCAAGCCATACGATGAAATACTCTCCTGATTTCTTAGAACATCATATCTGCTCTGGTTTCGATCCTAATGTAAACAAAAACAATTCCTTCGAAATCTCAGGGAAAGTTACGAAATGATATTAACTGACATATTTGTTTGAAAATAATATAAAAACAAATAAATTTAAATAAATACATAAACATAAATAAAAAAGAAAAAAAAGGAAAACTTTACTGAGCCGACATGTTTCATCCTCTGAATAATTTTATCAACGTCATGTACACGTACTTTCACACACGCACACGTGTGTGTGTGTGTGTGTGTGTGTGTATGTGTGTGTGTGTGTGTGTGTGTGTGTGTGCGTGTGTATGTGTGTGTATGTGTGTGTGTCTATGTGTGTGTATGTGCGTGTGTGTGTGTGTGTGTGTGTGTAATAATGGAACAAAAAAATAAAACTAAGTCACCAAATAGAAAAAATGAA
Organism: Ascarosepion bandense; assembly: GCA_037127315.1. Classification (NCBI taxonomy): domain Eukaryota; kingdom Metazoa; phylum Mollusca; class Cephalopoda; order Sepiida; family Sepiidae; genus Ascarosepion; species Ascarosepion bandense. Next base: position 1,926,582 of record JBBBDQ010001003.1, on the reverse strand, counting down.
AAATTTAAATAAGATTACTTTCAATTGCACAACATAAATTGTGGTCGTTATCTATTTTTTATAATCTTACCGCCCCAAGCAAGGCCACTGGTGCGCAGGGTGTTGCATAGGAGGAAAGATATGAAAAAGAGTGACAGGTTATAGGGGGTGTCAGGAAGTGGGTAAGAGTAGGATGAGAATACTGATGAGAGTGAGGTGGATGGAGAAAGGAGCATGAGAGAGAGGATGCAGGTTAGTGAGATAGGAGATGACTATTGACTTTACATTTAAATTCTTGGAGATTGTAGCTGTCGGGGAAGCAAGTAAACGGAAGGGAATTCCACAGGTGGGAAGTGAAAGGAAAAGAAGCTGCAGGAGTAGAACTCGCGTTTACATTTTATTGGTTTCACAATAAAGAGTGGGATCTAATTGCTAATCTTGTGGCCCAAGTAAATTAATAGAAAATCAAACATGAATACAATCCAAAACATTGGAAAAGACAATACTCGCCCATACTATATCAGATATACACAATGAGACGTTTCTATAATAACCGCCCGTGGATCGCTTCATCACGTGAAACTCGTAGCAACGTTGAGGCATGAAGCATTTAACAGTCTTAGATCCTGTGTGCATTCGTGTGCGTTATGTCTTGGATTTGCTTGCGATAAGATTTCGAATCAGGTTGTTTTAGACTTTGCTCTCACTGACACAATAAATCAACGATACCGGAGAGAAATTTAATTGAGTGTGAGTCTCGACCGTTGAATGGCTAAGTTTTGAGAACTCAGTCTTTCAGTTAAGTGCCATACGCGAAACACGCTAGGGCGATCATGTCTCGAAAGAGACATGACTGACTGGGCAAAAGATTATCCCGCAGTAGGTTGCCATTGCTTGGTGCGGTAGGTTGGTTGCCAGCCAAGGCTATAGAACCCAATCTGTCCTGTTATTTAACCCATAACTGGAAGAAAGAGACGAATTAATACCTTTCCCAAGGGTATTTGCACGTAAGTGAATGCAATGAATTCGGCTGGAATTCGAACTCGACTCCCCGATTTCTTGTTCCGAGCCGATATCCAATGCACCACAACACACTGTAACTTTTGTAATAAATACAGTAGAAATATATAAATGTTCAACTCTTTACATATATCAGACAGCATCTGAGGTACTCGTACCAGACCAGGGGCGATGAGAGACCACACCACAGACTGGCCGAGAGTAAGTGACAAAATATTAGAATGAAATTACATACAAAATTGAATACGAAAGATTTATGATTCGTTAATATTTAATTGGCACGCTCACACACACACACACACACACACACACACACACACACACACACACACACACACACACTTTCTTACAATCAAACCTGATGACTGGTAAATGACCAGATGTTTATTGACATATATGACCAATGACCATTTAACATATTTTCTTACCAATGTTAGACACGATGACCAGTAATAGAAAATAAATTATAAAGAAAAAATTATATATATATATATATATATATATATATATATATATATAATTGTGTCGCCCCAAGCAAGACATTTAACTGACACTGTTGTGCAAGGGGGTACATACGAGGAATATTATGAAGAGTGAGAGGTTGCAGAGGGTGTCAGGAAGTGAGTAGAAGAGGGAAAAGATTACTGATGAGAGTGGGGTGGCGAGGAGGAATGTTATGAGGAGTGAGACGTTGCAGGGTGTGTCAGGAAGAGAGCAGGAGAGGGAAGAGATTACTGATGAGAGTAGGGTGGACGAGGAGGAATGCTATGAGGAGTAGGAGGTTGCAGGGGGTGTCAGGAAGTGAGTAGGAGAGGGAAGAGATTACTGATGAGAGTGGGGTGGACGAGGAGGAATGCTATGAGGAGTAGGAGGTTGCAGGGGGTGTCAGGAAATGAGTAGGAGAGGGAAGAGATTACTGATGAGAGTGGGGTGGACGAGGAGGAATGCTATGAAGAGTGAGAGGTTGCAGGGGGTGTCAGGAAGAGGGAAGAGAGTACTGATGAGAGTGGGGTGGATGTAGAAAAGCATGAGAGAGAGGATTTAAGTTACTGTGACAGGAGATGACTATTGACTTTACATTTAAATTCTTGGAGATTCTAACTGTCAGGAGAATTTGACAGGCGGCAAGTTCGAGAAAAGAAGCTGATGGTGTAGAATATTACAAAAAGCAGCTATTTTTTAATTATACACAGGTTCATCGTATAAAACAAGTTGAATTTTCCTTTCTTTTGTTAGATCTGAAGTTGATATATGAATGACATCGATAAATCTGAAAGTGTTAGAATGTTTGCACTTAGAACAGAAGGAGGTCATCGAAGTTTGTCTGTCGAAAGATTTAGTTTAACAGTGTTAGATCAAAACAAAGGATACAAATATATTTTATTTTTCTCTCCGAGAAGTGAGAGTGATGTCACGTGATTTTTATCCACCAGGGAAAATTTCTTCTTCTGGAAGTTCAAAAACGTATTTTTAAAGAAACCACGTGATCAGTATACGCTACCTACTTCTTATATATATATATGTGTGTGTGTGTATATACATATATATATATGACTGGTTAAAAACTGTATTTATGTATTTATAGAAGAGAGCCCACTATCAGAGATTTATGGTTTAGAATTATACGCAGTGTGGACATAGGAATCAATACTGAAAGGTATTTGTTAGTGTCATTTTTCAGTGCTATCATAGTCGGACAAAGGCATTCTTGCTTAAAACTGAGTGTTATTTCTACACGTTTATATATATATATATATATATATATATATATATTGTGTGTATTTTGGCAGCATTTTTTCATTAATACAGGTTTCATTGAATAATATAGATAAGTTCTGTCTATTTATTTTGTGTAAGATCCGTTCGTATGATCTGATTAGCTTGATAGTGTTGTCATGGAAAGATGAAAAGAAATCGCAATAATTGTTGATTTTTTAATCAGGTCTGAGCTTTCGGCTTACAAAAGCCATTATCAAAGGATGAACATTTAATATATATATATATATATATATATATATATATATCGTTCCTTCAGCAATGAATTAGGACACTCTCAGCTGTTGGGCGTGTATAATGATAATATACACGCTAAAAAGTATGGCTCCTTCTACCGAGCGCCCGTAGCTCAGAGGTAGAATCGCCGACTGACGCCAATTCAGTCGGGTTTCAATCCTGGGTAAAAGGGAATCGGCCTGTCTAACCGTACTGATGAGCTGTGATACAGCGAAACAGATCTGTCTGCGGATATATATATATATATATATAATCGTTTTACCCCTAGCAAGGCGGCATGGCCAATGATGCGCTGGGATGGGGAATACATAAGAGAGTAGAAGTTTCAGCAAGAGGAGAGTGAAGAGAAAGACGAACCAGTTTCAGGGGATGTCCGAGAAAGGGCAAGAGACAGATGGGAATACAGGTGTGATGACAGCTGCGGAGGTAGAGTGAGAAAGGAAAAGAACAAGATACACAGGGTGAAGTAGAAGAGACGAGGGAAGAACTGCAGTCAAGTGGATAAGAGATGGGAATTGAGATTGCATTTAACTTCCTGGAGGTTGTAGCTGTCAGGAAAGCAAGTATACGGAAGGGAGTTCCACAGACGGAAAGTAAGAAAAAAGAAGCTGATTGAGTAGAATTGTCGACTCCATTTGGTAGATTTAACAGTAAAAAGGTGGGACCTTGTTGCCAGTCTGGCTGCTCGAGTAAATTATTGTGTAGGGGCCACCAGTGATCTAAGTTCGTCGGAGCAGCAGAAGAAGAGGCCATGAAAATATTTGTAGAGACACTGGGAAGGCACATTCCACCGGTAAGAAAGTGGTTGGAGTCGAGCTACCAGGTCGGGATCAATCACATTACAGATTCTCATTTGGAGTCTGTCGAGAAACCTAAAATGAACACCAGGGGCGCCTGACCAGCTATAACGTCTGTATTCCATGCACGGTCGGATGGTTGATTTGTATATGTGCAACATGGATTTAGGCGGAAAAAAACTTCCTGGCCTGACACAGTGACCTAACCTTCCTAGTAGTGGATTTAGCTATTGATATATAAAAACATATAAATATGTTATTTATAAAATATAGCACCTACTTTTGGGAGATTTATCAGAAATTCTTACTACCTAATAATGTACACTAATCGCATTGGATGCACATTTCCTTTTCAGCTTCTTAAATTTATATATTCTTAAAGAACATGTCGGCAAAGTGCCGATTAGTTCTTGGTTCAACTACAGTACTGTGCAAAAGTATTAGGACAAGAACTATTTTATCTTTTATGAGACATATTGACAGAAAATAAACAATTTAATTAAAGTAATTTTATTTGATTTACTCAACGAATGCTTTAACAAGAAAAATACTTGTTACAAAAATAAATTTAATATTTAGTATAATAGCCTTTTGCTTTGATCACAGCCTTCATTCTGTCATCCATTGACATCACAAGCTTCTTCAATGTATCTAATTGCATCTCCTGCCAAGCAGCTTGTATTTTTTCCCAAAGTGTGTCTTGCGAAGTACCATAAGATTTATCAATTTTTTTGTCCAAATTATCCCATAGATATTCAATAGGATTCAAATACCGAAGTCTTCTTTCCTCTACCTTTATTCAATACCCACAGGGCCCAAATGTATTAAACTGATCTAGTTAGAGTTTCTGAGAGAGAAAGCCTTTTCTGGCATGATCAACAGTCAAACCCTCGGTCACGATGATTTGTGATTTTGTGAGAGCACAGCCATCGATGTCTTACAAAGAGTTCTGTCTACCAAATTTCACTCACAACTTGTGATATGATTTTTAGGCATGTTACAAATGTACCACATGCTAATTCTCATCCCCCGAACCGAAGGAATCAAGAAGTTACCTTCCTGACATATCGAGATTTAAACACGGATTTGATGGTAAGAAAGCGAACGTTTTAGCAATCCGCCTATTATTTCATATATATATATATATAAAGAATACGTAGAGAGCCAGACAACCTACATAGGTTTCACCTAAACGGATGGTCAGGGTAAGTTCCGTTTAGGTGAAACCTAGGTAGGTTGTCTGGCTCTCTACGTATTCTTTATATATATATATATATATATATATATATATATATATATATATATATATATGAGAGCCAGACAACCGACCGAGGATTGGCCTAACGGAGATTTCCCTGATGATCTGTTTAGGTGGAACCTAGGTAGCTTGTCTGGCTCTCTACGTATTCTTTATTTATTCCGCTCTACCTAAGTATTGAGCGCTTTTTGGTTAGTTGATTTCTCGTGTCGAGGTTTTTTCTTTGTGCTAAGTGCTGACTCGGTCCGAACTCTTTTGACTTATGTTCATGTACTTAACTCTTTCTTTTTTAAAACCATTTTTCTCTTCTATATAGTATGGTTATTATCTCCTATATATATATATATATATATATATATATATATATATATATATTTGTGTGTGTGTGTGTGTGTTTGTGTATGTGTGTGTTTATGTAATCCAGTTACTGAATAATCTTAAAGACAGCTGACACACACACACACACACACACACACACACACATATATATATATATATATATATATATATATATATATATATGTAGGCAGCAATCTCTCTTTTATGCAGGATTCATTAAAAATGACAGACATGGAATTATGGTTAAGTTTGTTTTTTTAATCATTTCACCCTGAGCAAGGCAGAAATGCCACTGATGAGCGGGGGCTACATAACTGTAAATAGATTAATTAGAAAAGAGTGAGGAGTACAACTAGTTAGAAAGTAGCAATAGAAAGCTGAGAATGCAGGTGCGATGACAGATACATAGGTGGAGAGAAAGGGGAGGTTATACGGGGGTGGGTAGAGTTAGAGTCCCGTGGTTAGTAGATGAGTATTGACATTGCATTTAAATTTCTGGAGGTTGTAGCCGTCAGGAAAGCAAGAATATGGGAGCGAGTTCCACAGGCGGGAAGTGCGAGAGAAGGAGCTGCAGGAGTAGAATTGTCGTTGGCTAACCTGACTGTGAATGGGTGGGACCCAGTTGCCAGTCTGGTTCCACGAGTAAACACCTGTTGAGGAGGCACCATGACTTAAGCTCTTCCGAGCAGAGGCCATGAAAGTATTTATAGAACAGACAAAGGGAGGCCACATTTCGACGGTGGGGAAGTGGCTGCAGTCGAGCCGCCAGATCAGCACCTATCACATTACAGACTCTCCTTTGGAGCCTGTCGAGAACACAGAGGAGAACGGCAGGGGCGCCTGCCCATAAATGGCAGCAGTACTCCTTTCACGGACGGATGGTTTACTTGTATATATGCATGATGGATTCAAGCGGAAAAACATCCTGGATAGACATAGTGACCCAACCTTCTTAGCAGTAGATTTATCTATGGATTCGATATAGCGGTTCCATTTGAGGTCTGAGGAGAGGCTAAGGCCGAGGAGGCGTAGTGTATTGCTCTTAGGGAGAATCGCTTGGTCCATGCTTATGGGAGGCAGGAGAGGTTGCCTGTGATGGTTGACAAACAACAGCTTTGTGTTAGACGCATTGAAGTTGACAAGCCACTTCTTGCCCCACAATTTTCCATGATGTTTTTCTTTTGAGGACATAAATCATATAAAAATTGTCTAAATGTCGAAAATGGCTTAAAGTATAGCCGAAAGCGCTCGGATAAACAAACATTTGGATAATTTTCATATCATTTATGTCCTCAAAAGAAAGAAATCATAAAATCACATGAAACACTACATAAAAAACTTAATCTTCACCTCTTGTCTGTCATTTTTAATCACACGGATATATATATATATATATATATATGTAAAAGTTAAGACAGACACGTTATTCCATAGTTAAGCAGAAGTATAAGCCTATTTTAGGCGAACCATCATCAGCTTCTGTCTTTATTGTTCAAAGGATTTTACACAAAAGAGAGTTATTCTATCACTTTATGTACAGGATACTCCTTTAGGATTCTTCGATATCTTTTCTGCAAGGTGATATATATATATATATATATATATATATATTGTCATCCGCAGACAGATCTGTTTCGCCGTATCACAGCTCATCAGTACGGTAGACTCCGATTGCTTTTTTACCCAGGATTGAAACCCGACCGAAATGGCGTCAGTCGGCGACTCTACCCCTGGGCTATGGGTGTTCGGTGGATGTAGGCAGACCTTTTACCGCATATCATTATACGCGCCCAATAGCTAGAGCGCTCTAATTCATTTCACTGAATGAGCGATGCATACACGCCAGAGTAGCTATTGTTTATCAAAGTCTACTATTTTTCCATTCACGAATTCTGTTTTAGGGATGATTCTGGTTTAAAATAGATCGTTTAATATCCTGTTACCTTGACTGAAATTAACAAATCTTTCGGGATAAGAAGAAACAATTTCCGAGGTTTAATAATTTCATGTAATTAACCCGTTATTACATCCGTTTTGTTTGATCATCCGATTCTTTTCTTAACCAAAAAATGTTTCCACGATACGTAAACGATAATACATGTCAGCTTAAAATGAGGTAAAGACATTTGAGTCTTTTTTATTAAATGAATTCTTTTTATTATAAAGTTTGAAAGAAATTGTACAGGAATTGAGAAACAAAATGAATTCCATTGAAGTATTATTTGAAATTTCATCAGAAAATTTCAAACTTTTTCATCTCTTTTATCTTAATAATCAGTTTCAAAGCTTTTTAAGATTTTCTCGTATTTAATCCCCAAATTTCAACAACATTGATTTTAAGCATTTTCTCGAATTCCAGTTGAATTCCTTGCATTCACTTACGCGCAAATACTCTTGGGAAAGGTATTAATCCGTCTCTTCCTTCCAGTTATGGATTAAATAGCAGGACAGATTGGGTTCTATAGCCTTGGCTAGCAACCAGTCTACCGCAGAAAGCAATGACAAACTACAAACGGGATAATCTTCTGCCCAGTCAGTCATGTCTCTTTCGAGACATGATCGCCCAAGCGTGTATCACGTATGGCAATTAACTGAAAGTTTTCACATCTTGAGTTTACGAACGTTAACATCGAGAAAATAACTCGCTAATGCAACATTTTCCTAGTTTTCTTTAATTTAAACATTTCACCCCAAGCAAGTAGGGATCGCCACTAGTGAGCAAGGGTCTACAATGGGGTGGGGAAGACTTGGTACAGTGAGGTGGGGTATAAAGAAAGGATAAAAGACGAACCAGATTCAAGAAGACAGATTATGGCAGATAACATTCTATTTCAATTTTTTTTTCAAAGAAAACAAATTAACGGAATTGAGTTCAACACGCTTGAAGTGCGAAGGAAAATAACTATCCGAGTAACAGTGACGGCTACATTTAACTATCTCAACGGTAAAAGTTTGGGACCTAGATGCCAATCAAGCGGCACGCTTAGATTAAAAACTAATTGTTATAAGTACCAGTGTAGTGAGTCATCATCATCTCACCCTTTTGCACCCAATGGTTTTTAGTTACTGTTTCCGTAACAACTGTTTTTATTGGGGAGGGTAGTTAGCCCTGCGCCCAACCCTGGAGGACAGGTGGACCAGTCTTGATCCTTACGTTTACAGCACCATGGTATTCCCTAACGGTCACCCATCTAAGTATTGACCAGGCTCAAGGTTGCTTAACTTCGGTGATCGGACGAGAAGTGGTGTATTCAACACGATATAGCCGTAGAGAATGTAGCGAGTAGTCAAAGAAAAATAGAGTCAGATTTTTGTAAAGATAATTACAAAAATCTAGGTGAGGAGTATCTCTTTTTTAGGTTCCTTGAATGTGTGAGGTATTATAGTGTTTGGTGGATTGACTGGCGATAGAATATTTATAGTAAATGGAATATTGTAAAGAGTCATTGGGTCGTGAGTCGGATTAGCTAGGTATAGGATAGTTATGGATGACCAGCCTCAATATTTTTCCACCGACAAAATGTTTTTGTGCCACATTTGTAATATTTTACAATGAATATTTAGATATACGAGTCAGGACCTGGCAAGTTTTCTCTGCGTTACTACGTGATAATATAGAGTTTCCACCAGAAATTCGAACCTAAGGGATTGACATTTATATTTACATACAGCGCACAATCTTCTATGTTGTACTCCACAACACTTACAAAACTTATACTGTAAAAGTAAGTTAAAAAATTTCTCTTTCTACTCAAGTCTATATTTTTATATTTTAATGTATTGCAATAAAACTTTATTTAACTGTTCAGACGTATAATATGTGAAAATAACAGTAGCCTGCACACACTGACGATCGTCCTAAAATTACACTCTGACAAAAATGTTTAAACATCTGTATAAAATATTAAGCAGACAAACGTTAAGTTTCTGCAGTGACGCTCTTAGGAATGTTGGCTCCCCGTGCAGTCTAAACTTTGGCGCTCTTAAAAACATAATTTTTTAAAAATTTTCACACAAAAAACCCCCCTGAAAAGTGACGGCTGCATTTAATTATTTCAACGGTAAAAGGATGAAACCTAGATGCCAATCCAGTGGCAGGCTTAAGTTAGAACCTTATAGAACTTATGTTAGAAAAGTAAATTAAAAATTTCTCTTTCTACTCAAGTCTATATTTTTATAATTTAATGTATTGCAATACAACTTTATTTTAACTGTTCAGACCTATAATATCTGAAAATAACAGTACACACTGACGATCGTCCTCAAATTACATTCTGTCAAAATGTTTACACATCTATAGTTGTACCCCGACCAGATCTGCATAAAATATTAAGCAGACAAACGTTAAGTTTCTGCAGTGACGCTCTTAGGAATGTTGGCTCAACGTGCAGTCTAAACTTTGGCGCTCTTAAAAATATAATTTTTTAAAGTTTTCACACGGAGAAAACCTGAAAAGTTAGAATAACGAGTTTATTGCAATAGACAAATTAATAGAAGCCAAAGAAAACATTCATTATCATTCCTTAAACCTTTTTCTAACCTTTTGATCTGCAAATATTTGCATGGCAATTTCTAAACCTATCTTCTTTATACAATCATTTACTATTGACAAAATAGATAAAGAATTTAATGTTTTGAGTCACAGGTGACCGGAATTGTGTTTTTATAAGGCTTAGTTTTGGAAGATCCCAAACATATGACACAGTGGTTTGAAGGCGCCCTCAGTCTTGAAGGCGCCCCAAACAACACCCCCAGTTGCCACTAGTTTGAGTTTACCCTTGTTTCAGTGGCCGTTTGGATTCACAAACGGTCCCTTGTCGTAAGTATACTTTTAAGATAATGCAATCTATTTTTAATTCAGTTTTCTTTTCTTTAAACTATAACCAAGTTATAGGACCTAGTATTTTATTTTATGATTACCCATACCTGGAGGGAGATTTTATGGTATCATACCTTTCTCAAGGGTATTAATACTTAAGTGAATGCAATGACACTACATACACCTTTGGATGGGCAGCACCAAAACTTAACTATAAAGACAGAATTAACTTAAAGATAAAAGTGAAGTGGGTAAAAAGACAAACATCGCTTACTACTAAGGATATAGAAAGATTTTGATAGTCATGATCGCCAGTGCTCTGAACGTCACAGCCCATATAAAATTGTCTTATGATGTTTTGTCGAAGACATTATTGCAGTGCTAAAAGCGATATCTAAACTTATTTATAAATGGAACTTTGTCTGTCTGTGTGTGTATGTGTGTGTGTGTGTGTGTGTGTGTGTGTGTGTGTGTGTATGTTCGTTACCTATAGAATTCGAAACGGCTGAACCGATTTTCTTGAAAATGTACACGGTTGTACTATAAGCGTCTGCGAGTGTTTTTAGCTAGGTTTTGTGTCGATGTACCCCCGATAAATATCGAAAATCGATAATCGAAAAAATCGGGTTATAGAAGGACTGGTCCGATTTTAATCAAATTTGATACTCTCATAGACAAAGACATAAGAAACGATATTCAGAAGTTTCAAGGTTGCAGTTCTTACAATAGTGCAGAAAATCGATAATATATATATATATATATATATATATATATATATATATATATATATATAAAAGGCAAGATGTTTGTGTGTGTGCCTGTTTATCTGCCTGTGCGTCTGTATTTTTTCAGCCCTTTTATTTTAGTTTTTGCTTCGGGTTTGGCTCTAAGTAAGTATAAATGTAGTTCTTATTCTCAGCCATGATACCATTTACTCAGAGGACTTATTTAGCCTTCAAAATTCAGTTTACGACGAAAAAACATATTTGATATCGATACGAGGAAATCAAAATATGACTTCCATCCATTCACTTAGTGTCATATAGAAAGTTTAATTAAAGAAAAGTGATAAAAATCAACCATGAAATGAAAGTCGGGTTTATTGAAACCTGAGACATTACAACAAAAATGATTTAACTTGATAATGTGTCACTTATTTTAGACATTTGGGATGCTGGGTCGTGCTTTTTTTTATCTGAAACAACGGTGTCTTATGGAACTAGTCTTAAATATTCTAGGTGATAAGTCCTTGACTAGTTATAGTTCTTCACGATATGAAGATGCTAATTCCATTCTTAAATTCAGCAAAGCCCCTTTTCTAGCTGCTAATCAAGGCTGAATATCTTAAGCTAGATTACAGATTAAAAAGAGTCCCAACCAGAGAATGGGTTACCTTCGTAGGCAATTCTAACTTCGCTCAGTCGGCCTGGCTCCGTGGCCAAATTTCCAGATTTACGCTGTTGCTTAAGAATAAGAAGTGGTTTCCCCACAGTAGAAATGAAAAGTAAGCTCGATTCTTGTCGAAAACACACACACACACACACACAATATATATATATATATATATATATATATATATATATATATATATATATGGGACAATGTGCTCGATGTAAGGTATAGAATGTATGTTAGGCAAATGACCTGACGATTGCTTATAAAAATCAAACTGATTGTCGCCACTGGGTGATGACATCAATGTGATATATATATATATATATATATTATATTACGCGACCTAGGTTTCTATCATGTGGTGTCTTGAGGCAATTTTCAACAACTCATTTTTACTGATTTTATTTTTAAAAACGCTCAGGTAAGTGGATTTTTTCGAACTTTAAAAAATTGTTTAAAATTGGCTAATCACGTGTGGAAACTGAAATTAAATATGGAAAAGACCCAGACATAACGTGTAGTATAGTAAAAACAGCCAAGACCTACAACGGTGGGCAAATATATAAATTTTGCGAGGAAGAAAATGTAATTCCCAGACAAAAATGAATTACTGAATGAAAGAACAGAAATTATGACGAACTGTAACCATAAACAAAAATTCCTATTAGGATCATTGAAACATGGACGAAACTGTTGTAACTTCTTTTAATTTTGAAAAGTTATAATTGAAAAGTAACAGCTCGTTTCTACGATCTTTCAATTATAATGCGCGAAAGATTATCCGTGAGTATGATCGGATTTTATTAAAAATAAGCAGACACAATGTTTGCATTTATATATATATATATATATATATACTAGCAGAATAGCCCGGCGTTGCTCGGGGGTAATGAAAACTTTAAAACTAACCCATGGTCCTGGAACTCAGACTCAGTCTAAAGAATATTTGTGTGAAGTTTGGTGAGAATCGGATAAAAATTGTGAATTTATATAAAGGACATACAGACAGATAAACAGACACACACACAAACATCTTGCATTTTATATATATATATTTTCGATTTTCTGCACTATTGTAAGAACTGCAACCTTGAAACATATGAATATCGTTTCTTATGTCTTTGTCAATGAGTGTATCAAATTTGATTAAAATTTGCTTAAAATCGGACCACTCCTTCTATAACCCGATTTTTTCGATTTTTTATCGGGGGTACCTCGACACAAAACTTAGCTAAGAACACTTGCAGACGCTTATAGTACAACAGTTCAGCTGTTTCGGAGTCTATAGGTAACGGACACACACACACACACACGCGCGCGCAAAGTTCCATTTATAAATAAGTTTATATATATATATATATATATATATATATATATATATATATAATACGAAAAGTTCCTTAGTTGAACGAAATGGATTCAACAACCGACGTATTTAATTTATTTGTTTGACTATTATTTTTAATCGATACTCGTATTTGAATAAATATTCTGTTTTGTTTTTTTTTCAAACAATATATTTGTATATTTCTTTCTGCCGGCTTGATTATTTTACGAGAATTTTTTTTTTGACGAAATGTGTGTCATTCGGCAGGATTCAAACATGCAACCCCTAACAACATAGAGGAAGCCACAACTTGATCTGGTGTGTCTTAGACCGCTCGATCACGAATGATTCCACAGTCTAACCGAAATTAGATTAAGCTTTATATACAAATTTTCAATTTTTCGCAAATTTTTCGTTACTCTTCGGATTTTTCCGTACATGGTTTACATTTGTTTACATTATGATAGGTTTCAGAGCAGATACCCTTTAGAAAATTAATCTGCCTCTGCTCCTTCCTTATGGGTTAAATAGCAGGACAGATAAGATTCTGTAGCCTTAGTTGTGCAACCATTCTACCGCAGAAAAAATGGCAACATATTGCAGGAAAATATTCTTCCCAGTCAGGCGTCATGTCTCTTTCGAGACATGATCGACCTATCGTGTATGACCTATGGCTCTTAATTGACTGCATCGTGTACTATTTGTAAAATTCTAAGAGCAAAAACTAGTGATTAAAAGACAACCTGTAAATAAAAGCGCCACTTGTTTATATTTTGTTTGTCAATTTTGAACGCCACGTATTTTTTCTTTAAAATATTTCCAACTGCTTTATCTTGTTTCTAGTGTTAGCTTTAAGAAACAGGACATTTTCAGTCGGTGCGAAATCTAATAAACGCCTTCGAATTGGAAGACTGACAAATTTACCGAACGCAGAGAAATAGCCTTGGTGTGAGCTCGGCCAGTCCGTGGAGTTAATTTATTTTACCTGTGCCAAAGAATTGCTGCCGGTGAATAAGTTAATGTTTACGAGCGTTCAACTTCACTTAGACTCTGAATATATATGTACTTACCGATTCATATAAGGAACCAAATCGAAAAAAAAAACAACTGAAGGAGTAGTGTAACACAAACACTAACAAATAAATACTGACCATTAACAGTTCAGTTCACCTGTACTACCAAAAAATACCTGTTTCGACAACCATAAGTACAACAATATAAAATTGTAAGTACGTAAATGATAAGTCAATCAGTCAAGTGCCATACATGATACATGCTTGGGAGATCATGTCTCGAAAGAGACATGACTGACTGGGCAGAAGATTATCCCGCAGTAGCTTGCCATTGCTATCTGCGGTAGACTGGTTGCTAGCCAAGGCTATAGAACCCAATCGGTCCTGTTATTTGACTCATAGCTAGAGAGGGAAGAAATGTATTATGTTATTAAAAAGTGGGGGATCAGTTTATGACTTCATAACTATATAAAACTGATCCCCCTCTTTACACCCAGTAGAGGCCTTAATCATGTTTCTAATTATTACATTCAGTCAATCAGTTAAGTTCCATATGTGATACACGCTTTGGACGATCATGTCTGGAAAGAGACATGACTGACTGGGCAGAAGATTATCCCGCAGTAGGTTGTCATTACTTTTTACGCTAGACTGGTTGCCAGCCAAGGCTATAGAACCTAGTCTGTCCTGTTATTTAACCCATAACTGGAAAGAATAGACGGATTAATACTTTTCCTAAGGGTATTTGCGCGTAAGTGAATGCAATAAATTAAGCTGGAATTCGAACTCGGCTCCACGATTTCTCGTTCCGAGCCGATATCTAATGCACCACAACGCACATCCTAAATGATAAGACCATTTAATACTAAGGTAAAACAGGCTAAATAGCGCAAAGATAACTTAGCAAATTCGAAAAGTTTTAGGGGAGGTCATGGAACATTTATGTTAACAAAAGGTTATCAGACTGGATCAAAGTGCAGGACAGATCAGGTTCAAAAAGCTGAGGTTAATTTTGCCATTTGTCGTTCGTCCTCTCTTTCCCTCTCCGGGAGAGCGGAGGGAGAACATCAGAAAAAAAAATCCAATATTCTCTCCTCTCGCCTGATCATCTGGACATCGTCAAATTATTATCAACATGTCATACAACCATGCCATGTGTTTCGATTCTCTACTTCTCTCGTCCACCCCGGCATTTATTTATTTCTTCCCTTCTATCTCTCAGCTCCTCCTAAGAAAAGAGAAATGTTGATTTCTTTTCTTTCTGGAAAGAAAAAATAAAAATATATATATATAGTTATGTATCAGTTGTACATTGCGACATGGAAATTTCTATGTTTCGAGATACATTCTCATCATCAGGTAATGTTGATATAGCTGTGCAGATGATTTACATTTACATTGCCTGATCAACAGATCTGGAAACATAGAAATCTCCATGTCGCTCTATAAGCTCTATAATACTAATTATATTGATCACTGTTTATAATAATATATATATATATATATATATATATATATATATATATATATCCGAGTGAGTATAGAACGAGGAGAGAAAAAAATGTTTTTTTCCGTCCAAAACATTAATTTAAAACAGTGCTCGATATATGATGTATAGAGCTGTGAATATTTATTATAAATTATGTTTTAGAACATGTACATAATTTCTTCTATATATGATTGTAAATATGAGGACATATATAGAAGAAATTATGTACATGTTCTAAAACATAATCTATAATAAATATATATATATATATATATATATTTTTTTTTTTTTTTTTTTTTTTTTTTTTAATCATCTCACCCCAAGCAAGGCATTCCACTGCCACTATTGCGCATGGGGCTACATAGGGTAAGGTAAAGAGAAGGAGTGGATAGACATAGGGAATGTCAGGAGAAAGGTGATAGATGAGTAAGGATAGCGAGGATGAGTGTCGGGCAGATGTGAAGAGTGTTTGATCAAATGGGAGCAAGTTAGTGTGTTAGGAGGTGTCTATTGACCTTACATTTAAACTCCTGGAGATTGTAGCCGTCGGGGAAGCAATCGTTTGGAAGAGAATTCCACAGTCGGGAAGTGCGAGGAAAGAAACTGTTGGAGTAGAAGTTACGGCTGCATTTTATCGATTTCACTGTAAAAGGGTGGGATCTAGTTGCTAATCTAGTATCTCGTGCAAATTCGTATTTAGGGGGCACCAGTGATCTAAGTTCATCGGAGCAGAAGCCGTGAAAGTATTTATAGAAGAGACACAGCGAAGCCACGTCTCGCCGGTGGGAGAGAGACTGCAGGTGGTCTGCCAAGTCGGTATCTATCACATTACAGACCCTCCTCTGAACCTTATCGAGAAGCCCGAGGAGAACAGCAGGGGCACCCGACCAGATATGGCAGCAGTATTCAATGCACGGGCGGATGGTAGATTTGTAAATGTGCAGGATAGATTTAGACGGAAAAAACTTCCGGGCCCTACACAGAGAACCGACTTTCATAGCAGCGGATTTAGCAATGGATTCGATATAGTCATTCCATTTGAGGTCCGCTGAAAGTGTGAGACCAAGGAGGCGTAGTGTTTTACTCTCTGGGAGGCAAGCCTGGTCCATGCTAATGGGAGGTAGGTGAGATTGTCGATGATGGTTAATTGACAGTAGCTTCGTTTTAGAAGCATTAAAATTTACTAGCCATTTCTTACCCCAGTCCAATATGGATTGGAGGTCTTTTTCAATCTCGGCTGCAAGTTTAGCTTTGACGCCTACATCAGATTTTTGTTGGAGGCGAGAGTAAACTGTGGTGTCATCGGCGTACAAACCTATTTGGGTTCTTATGGAATCAGGGAGATCATTAATATATATCAGGAAGAGTGTAGGACCTAAGATGGAGCCTTGGGGGACACCTGCGTTTGTATGGTAGTTCTGAGAGGCATGTCCGTTTAATACCACTTTCATTGTGCGGTTAGAGAGGAATGACTGGATTAGTTCAAACAAATGTCCAGTTATACCATAGCTCCGCAGTTTACATAGAAGACCAGCATGCCAAACTCTGTCGAACGCCTTAGATATATCCAATGCAACGGTTCGAGCTTCGCCATTCCTGTCGAGTGCCTGGTATATGTACTCGGTGATGGTCGTTAGCATATCAGCAGTAGACCTGGTGAAGCGGAAACCATATTGCTTGTCCGAGAGGAGCCTGTGTGCTGTGAGATGCTGAACCACCTCGGCGTTGATAATGGCTTCGAACACTTTGCCAAAGATCGGAAGAAGGCTGATAGGGCGGTAATTTGCAGGGTCAGAGGGTTCTCCAGTGTTTTTAAATATAGGAACTATAGAGGAAGATTTCCAACAGGCGGGAAAGCAGGAAGCAGATAGGCAGAGGTTGTAGAGCTTAGAAAGGATAGAGGAGAGTTCAGGAGCACATTTCTTTAAGACTATGGTTGGGATTCCGTCACCACCGCTCGCTTTGTGAGGGTCAAGTTTTAAGATTATCTTAGAGACAAGCGAAGGTGTAATGTGGACATCATTCAGTTGTGCCTCGGTTCTAGGTGAGAAGTCGGGTGTAAAAACTCCAGACGAGTCCAGACTCGAATTGTTCGAGAATCTGCGGGCAAAACATTCAGCCTTATCTGCTGGGGAGGTGAGGACCTCAAATTTGTTGATTAGCGGGGGTATTGTAGACTTGCTCTTGTTAAGTACTCTTTTACAGAGTCGCCAGTAGTCTTTAGAGCCGAATTTAGAGCATGCTATGCGTTGCTTCATTCTGGCAGCAAACAACATCTTAGCTTCGTTAAGTACCCTTTTACACTTATTACGAGCTGAAGTGAAAAGGCGCCTGTTTTGTTCCGACGCATAGTTACAATAAAGTCGGAAGAAATGATTCCGGTGGGCAATGGCAGCCGAACAAGCGGGTGAGAACCATGGAGACGAATGAGATTTAAGCTGGAATTTCCTAGCAGGGATGAAGGCATCAATGCCAGCCTTAACCCAGGAGGAGACCTCGGATGCACATTCTTCGATGGGAAGACTAAATACGTTGTTCCAAGGGATGTCACAGAGGAAGTCTCGGAACGAATCCCAGTCTGCTCTTTGATAGCAGTATGATATTCTACTTGTCTGTGTTTCATGGGTCGGGCGGGAGTGGAGTGAAATATTGACGGACACTACAGTGTGGTCAGAGTTTCCAAGTGGGCAGAGTTGTCTGGTAGTGCAAGAGTCTGGGATGGAAGTGAAGCAGAGGTCTAGAAGCGAGTTCCTTCCGTTAGGGTTGTCGCAGAAACGCGTGGGGAAATCCACTACTTGCATAAGGGATTGGGTGATTGAAAAGTTCATGGTGTGGACACCAGCAGGGTCAGTGACAACGTTCTTCAGCCACTTGGTGTGGTGGGCGTTAAAGTCACCAAACACGAATACATGGGCAGAGGGATGGGTAGAAATGGCTTTGTCAATATTGTCAGAAATGATGTCAAGTAACGAACAGTCAGGGGAGGAAGGAGAGCGGTACAGAAAGAAGAGATAGCTAATCGAGCTGAGAAGTGAGAGGCGGAAGCACATGAAAGAATGATCTGGGGATTCAAAAGATGACACCCTAGCTAAGGGAAGGTGTTCGCTGACATAGACACCAAGCCCATGCATATGAACATTGGAGTCCTTCCTGAAGAGGGGAAGGTAGCCAGGAACGCAGAACTCAGATGAGGGGATAGAAGGGTTAAGATTAGTTTCACATAGGGCTAATATATCAGGTGAGTTATTATGGAGGAAAGAATCTACACTGGGGAAGTTGGTGCGGATGCCGCGTATGTTAGTGAAAGAGATGCAGACAGGTTTGGGCGTTTTCAAATGAGCTGGTTTAGTTTTGTTATTATGTTTGCTTTTTTCCATAGTAATTCAGTTAAGGAGTGGTCTTAGAATAGAATCAGTCGGTCAATCATTTGCAACTTGTGAAGGATGGAGACTGGCGCGGCCTACAACATAATGTGGCCTCGGGGTTGCCCACCGAACGTTCATGCAGGGACGCCCGTCCATGCGCGATATGGCACTACAAGAACCCCGGTATTATTCAACTGTTGATCAGAGCAGCCTCTCAAGACGCTACGCAAGAGTTCGGGCTCCTAACTACCAGTCGGAAGCAGCAACCAGGAAACTGCCAACCCGGTACCCTCAGAATGTAAAGACGTTGCCACCATACTCCGTAACTGCAAAGAGCTTCCAGCTGAACTAACACCAAGACCAGAGAAAGGGGATGAACCGGGAACCCCTTCCTAAACAAGAAACAAGGTGATCACCTCTAAACTCATTCAAAAGAAGGGGGTGGAGTGTGAGACCGGGCGATAGTAGAAACTATCTACTCCAATTAAAAAAAAAAAAAAAAAAAAAAAAAAAAAAAGAAGGAAAAAGTGACTGAGGCTTAGAAAGTTTTAACTTAGAAAAAGTCGAAAATACCCTTGAATAGCAAAATTATTTACAAATTAAGTGACGAAAAAAAAAAATCAAAGACGACCAAAAAACGAAATAAAATAAATAAATAAAATAATTTCCAAGAAATTTCACAAAAACAGACTGAAAAATGGACTGAATCCCAGTTGACTTACCACAAGCAGCTAACACTGTAAAGTTGATTTAATTCAATTTATGAAGACAAAAATAGAAATTAAACCGTTTTTTACAGAATATAGTCGAGTTATGTTGCTTGCGTTCGCATGCCAAACCGTTAAGAATTCAATCTCTCGAAGACAGAAATTTAAATCTTCTACAAGACAAAACTAATGGAAATAATTGAACCGTGATGCTATTTATCATTAGTCGAAAATACCCTTGAATAGCAAAATTATTTACAAATTAAGTGACGAAAAAAAAAAAATCAAAGACGACCAAAAAACGAAATAAAATAAATAAATAAAATAATTTCCAAGAAATTTCACAAAAACAGACTGAAAAATGGACTGAATCCCAGTTGACTTACCACAAGCAGCTAACACTGTAAAGTTGATTTAATTCAATTTATGAAGACAAAAATAGAAATTAAACCGTTTTTTACAGAATATAGTCGAGTTATGTTGCTTGCGTTCGCATGCCAAACCGTTAAGAATTCAATCTCTCGAAGACAGAAATTTAAATCTTCTACAAGACAAAACTAATGGAAATAATTGAACCGTGATGCTATTTATCATTAGTCGAAAATACCCTTGAATAGCAAAATTATTTACAAATTAAGTGACGAAAAAAAAAAATCAAAGACGACCAAAAAACGAAATAAAATAAATAAATAAAATAATTTCCAAGAAATTTCACAAAAACAGACTGAAAAATGGACTGAATCCCAGTTGACTTACCACAAGCAGCTAACATATATATATATATATATATATATATATATATATATATATAGTCATCCGCAGACAGATCTGTTTCGCTGTATCACAGCTCATCAGTACCGTTAGATTCCGATTACTTTTAACCCAGGATTGAAACCCGACCGAAGTGGCGTCAGTCCGCGATTCTACCTCTGGGCCATATATACTGAGATATTTTCCGAATATCTATCCCTGGGTTCGAATCCAGGGTCCGTCGATATCCGTTAACGTGTTTACATAAGGAACACTGACAGTGTTACACTGCTGCTAAGAAGTGTTACTCACCACAAAAATCCATCTTGCACATTTATAAATCTACCATTCGTTGTGAATTAAATATAGCTGCCCTATCTAGTCTGGATAGAGTATATCTCTTTATATTCGACAATATCCAAAGTGTCTGTAATTTTATCGATCTTGACCTGACATCTCTGTTTCAGCCACCTTCCCACTGCCTTGACGTGGTTTCATTTTGTCTTTTTTATAAATATTTTGATTACAGTTTTTTGTTTTTTTATAATCATATCGCTCCAAGCAAGGCAGTTTACTGCGCAGGGGGTTACATAGGAGAAAAGTCATGAGAAAGAGTGACAGGTTATAGGCAGTGTTAGGAAGTGGGTAAGAAAAGGATGACTGTGACCATATAGAGAGGGATCAGTTTATATATTGATTGTAATGTAGAAATGATCCCTCACTTTATATCTTCATTATAATAGTATAGAATTTTTTATTTTTTATTATACTCATATAGCCCCAAGCAAGGCAGTTTACTGCTACTGGTGCGCAGGGGCTTACATAGGAGGAAAGTCATAAGAAAGAGTGACAGGTTACAGCCGGTTTTAGGAAACAGGTAACAGGAAAATGAGAATACAGACGAGAGTGTAGTGGGCGGAGAAAGAAACGAGAGAGACAGGATGCATGTCAGCTACATAGGAGATGACTTGACATTTAAACTCCTGGAGATTGTCGGGAAGCAAATAAACCGAAGGGAATTCCACTGGTGGGAAGTGCGAGAAAAGAAGCTGATGGAAAGGAATTTGCGTTTACATTTTATTGGTTTCACAATAAAAGAGCAGGACACAATTGCTAATCTTGAGGTTCGAGTACATTCATACATAAGGGGACACCAGGGAGCTAAGTTCTTCGGAGCAAAAGCCGTGAAAGTATTTTTAGAAGAAACACAGGGAAACCACATTGCGCCGGTGAGATCTGAGCTGCCTATTCGGGAGCGATCACATTACAGATTATCCGTAGGATTTTGTCAAGGACCCCTAGGCGGATAGCAGGAGCACCCGAACAGATATGGCAGCAGTATTCAATGCACGGACAGATGGTAGATTTATATATGTGCAGAATGGTTTCAGACGGGAAAAACTTCCTGGCCCTGCACAGAGAACCGACCTTATAGTCATTCCACTTGTGGTCTGTTGTAAGAGTTAACCCGAGAAATGGCAGTGTTTTGCTTTCATGGAGACTAGCCTGATCCATGCTAATGGGTCGGTAAGGTACATTGTTACATGGAACATTGGTACATTGGTATGTGGAACGCATGGATGTACTATTAGATTGGTAATTAGGTTTCATCGTTTTAATACTGAAATAGTAGTAAAAGAAATAATCACCGTGATTTCTCTTCTAATAGATGTTTTTCGAGATCACATTCTCTCCCATCAAAAATTCTTTTCTTTCAATACTGATTTATATCTTCCATGCCAACTCCAAACTTTAAAATTGAAATACATCGTCATTCACCATCTCGTCTCTGGTTGAAACTTCTTTCATTGTTCTTTCTCCTCACGAATGTCTTCTTATTCTCTTCTTCCAATTACCCCCTTGCGTTTTAGAGGCAATATTACCTTCCTTTAGGTGAAATGATTAAAAATGAAGCCAAATAGACGTCTGTAACAAATGATAAGGGATTTTTTTTTATCACAACTCATAGAATTTTTCAAAAAATTGATTATTATCCTTGCGAATGTCAGTCATTCTCCAAGGCAATGCTTTACGTTTTCTGTTAATTGCTGTGGAATCAATTTCTCGAAATTTTCATCTTTTTTGTGGTTGCTAAATGATAAGGTGTAGTCACATTAGAGTTTTTTTCCTATTTTTTCGGGTATCTTCCAGTTTTTTTTACTTGATTTTCATTCTTTTTTTATTCTCAATTAGAGCAATTAAACCAGCCACAATTGAAAGGGACAAAAAAATGACCTTAGTACTTAGCAACATGAACTTGGATGCAAAAAAAAATGAATAAAATGAGTCACCCGGTTATCGCTTCACCGTCATCAGAACTCGATCAAGGAAAAGGAATTTTTGAGCATGTTGCTTAAATAGCAAACAAAAGAAAGAAGACACATGAATGTCAATAATATATTCCGATTGGTATATCTAAACTTATTTATAAATGGAACTTTGTTTGTGTGTGTGTGTGTGTGTGTGTGTGTGTGTGTGTGTGTGTGTGTGTGTCCGTTAGCTATAGACTCCGAAACGGTTGAACCGATTTTCTTGAAAATTTACACAGTTGTACTATAAGCGTCGGCGAGTGTTCTTAGCTAGGTTTTGTGTCTAGGTACCCCCGATAAATATCGAAAATCAATAATCGAAAAAAAATCTGGTTATAGAAGGATTGGTCCGATTTTAATCAAATTTGATACACTCATAGACAAAGACATAAGAAACGATATTCAGAAGTTTCAAAGTTGCAGTTCTTACAATAGTGAAGAAAATTGATAGTATATATATATATATATATATATATATATATATATATATAAAGGCAAGATGTTTGTGTGTGTGTCTGTTTATCTGCCTACATTTTTTCACTACTTTTATTTTAGTTTTTGCTTCGGGTTTGGCTCTAAGTAGGTATAATTGTAGTTCTTAGTCTCAGCCATGATACCATTTACACAGAGGACTTCAAAATTCAGTTTACGACGAAAAAAACTTATTTGAGATCGATACCATTACATCAATTCATTTTTCTTTCAATCGACGGTTTCGCTTTAACTGGAAACAACGATTGCTTTTTAGTTTTTCGTCCCAACGTCCAAAGAGTTTGAGCTCCAGGACCATGGATTAGTTTTAAATCTTTCATTACACCCGAGCAACGCCGGGCTATACTGCTAGTTTTTTTTATAAAGAAATCACTTTATCTATTGATATTTCTGAGGTGAGGTTTTGTAATTATTTATACATTTTATATTGTTCGTATTATTGTTCTCATTTTTATTACCACATTCGCACGGTTTTTGTCGTTATTCACTCCGAATTTCTTCACCTGGTAATAGTTTGTATTTTCAATCGAACTTAGAATAGTCAATATTTACGTTTGTTTAAAAAATTGGATATTTTTCGAATTCACATTCTTTCCTGGCAAATATTATTTCCGTTTACTGACCTCGTGAGGCGCGATAATCTGGTAGCTTATTCTACTATACTTTTATTCTTGTTTATTGATTGTTCATTTATTTCCTTTTTCCATAGACAACCACATGACTCACAATTTCCGTCCATTGTCGTTTCAGTGCTCTTTTGTAGAAACACAGCTTTGTTGCATCAAGTCTCCACGTCGGCTGTAATCTTCAATTTTTAAACCTTTTAATTATGTTCGGTTTTATTGCTCTAGTTAAATATTGCATATATATCAGTTGGTCAAAAACAATTAGATTTATTCTTAAACGTCTATTGTCTTTTTCGCTTGTTTTCTTTTGATTCTTTACATTTTTATTGAATTTGCTTCACCTTTGTGTCCCAGATATAACCCTTCTAGCACTTAAGTCTAAAATTTTATATTAATCACCGTTTTCCAAGCTGTATAACTTACATATCAGGATCAGAAGGGGAAGATCCTAACTAATTAAAAGGAAGGACTGAATATAAGTAAGATTCATCGACGAATGTTGTTGCTTTTATTTAATAATATAGGATAAAAATCCTATATCATCCAACAATTTAAGTAATAAGCAAAAAAGTAAAATTTCACACCCGCAAAAATGTATCAGAATGACTGAAAACATTTTTTAAAAAGCCAAACCAAGGCAAATGTCATAAGATTCTGGATTCTGATTGGATAGAACATAGCAAATTGATCTATGACCTCGGTCAATTTTTCTTAACACCTAAAACAAATAGGTATGTCTTTTTATCCTGTCACATGACTAGATTTTACTACTTAACCACGTCCATTAACCGGCAAAAGTCAGTCCGATATGGGAGCGGTAATTTGATAAGGACCTCGTCGCAATGTAAGGAGGAAATTTCAAGACACCTACCCTGTCATGCCTCGTCGACATGCATTCATTTTTCCTAAAAAGTAAAGTCCGATAAGTACAATTTCCCTTTATTACTTGACCTTCCTTTTCACTCTTTGGCCGGCAAAAAAAAAAAAAAGAACGGAACACAGACTTTATTAGTAGCCTGATTAATCTTTTTGCATACACATATACTGCTAAAATCAACCATAAGCTAGATTCATTTAACTCCTCACTAGTATTTCTCTGAAGCATTTAACTACTTACATTTTCTCTTTGAATATTTAAAGCCTACAAATCAATTAACTACATACATTTTATATTTGTGTATTTTACTTGGTGTAGATAGACTGAACTATCGCCCGGTTAACACTCCACCCACGTCTATTGAACAGGTGTAGAGGCTCATCCCTCGTTCCCTGTTTAGGATGTGGTTTCCGGCTTTCTCTTTTCCAATCTTTTCACTTTTCCTTATTTTTTTCAATTGGAGTAGATAGACTGAACTATCGCCCGGTTCACACTCAACCCACGTCTATTGTACAGGTTCAGTGGCTCATCCCTTGTTCCCTGTTTAGGATGTGGTTTCCGGCTTTCTCTTTTCCAATCTTTTCACTTTTCCTTATTTTTTTCAATTGGAGTAGATAGACTGAACTATCGCCCGGTTCACACTCCACCCACGTCTATTGTACAGGTTCAGAGGCTCATCCCTTGTTCCCTGTTTAGGATGTGGTTTCCGGCTTTCTCTTTTCCAATCTTTTCACTTTTCCTTATTTATTTTTTTCAATTGGAGTAGATAGACTGAACTATCGCCCGGTTCACACTCCACCCACGTCTATTGAACAGGTGAAGAGGCTCATCCCATGTTCCCTGTTTAGGATGTGGTTTCCGGTTTTTCTCTTTTCCAATCTTTCACTCTTACGTAGCCCCCTGCACACCAGTGGACTTACCGCCTTGCCCGGGGTGATATGATTAAAAAAAAATACTTCTTACAAATTTGTTATTCTGTTTAGTTAATAAAATTTTACTTTAATATACAAAACGAAATATTTTATTCTTCCACATTTCAGCATCCAACCTTCAACCTTCTTATATTTTAAATTGTGGGGAATTTTGTTGTGTTTGGCACAAAGCCAATTTGATAATCACTGAAGCCCCTACAATAGAATGATTGGATAGATTTAAAAAAGCTAACTGGGTATTGGAGAATTGTTGGAAGTTGTTCTTTGATCAGTTTTTGAAAAAAAATATTGCCAATATTTTTACAAGCTTTTTTAGAAAGCGTAGCATATATTTTTTTTATTGTTGTCCGTTGCACAAGAAGTGTTGCCGACATATCTGTGATTCAGGGGGTCTAGGAATTAGAGGCATGAAATGTTATCATAGTTTGCTTAAGATGTAAGATTTACATTTATTCATACTTCGTCACTTAAGCTGGGCAAGTAAATGTGTAGTTTAGTATTTATCTTCGAAAGTCGATTCTTCATTCTCCAGCGGAGGTAATAGACTCTTTACCTTCAACTCTCGGGTGGGCGCTTATACACCTACCACATGTTTATATGTCGGGAGCATTCACAGAAATCAAGTAAAGAAGCGGATCTACACCTGATGTCCAGGAGATTTAGACATTGATTCACCTGACTTCTCAAATAGACGTTCAGAGGCTACTTTGTTTTTATCTCTACTCATCAAGGCGAGTAACATAGAGTAACATAGTAACATAGAGTAACATAGTAACGTAGAGTAACATAGTAACATAGTAAACGCAGAAAGAATAAGTTCCCCAGACAACGTATTTTCGAGTCGCGAGACGGTTTTCTTAAATGTTAAGTATATATACTGCATCCTTGGCAAGATCTCTCCTTGCCGAAATGTATGGAGCTCTTCAAAAATGGCGTCGAGTGAATGAAGAATGGTGGTATTAAATAAAATCAAAGTGCTAATAAAACTTAAAGGTCAGTGGTTGGTTTGACTCTATGTTCGTATTTTGAATATAACCCACGCCTTCTATTTATTTTCAAATACCTTTTTTCGATTCTGACAAAATTTATCTGTAGAGAAAGATTGAATAAATGCTAATCTACAAAAGATTATTCCAAAAATGTATTTCACTTTTATTTTGCATGAACAGATCAGTTAATTTTAGTAATGAATTTATTTTGTAATTCCATGTTCCTTTACAAGATGGTTGTGCATAGCTTTTCACCGATTTTTTGTTCTTTTTTGTTGAACGTCTATCATTTATTTGTAAAAAAAATGAAGTATTTTCTTTTCAGTATCATCCCCTCTACTTGCTGTAATACAAAGGTTAAAGATTCCAGTCTACCCTGTTTATCTAGCCAACCACTGTGGAAATGTTACTAATACAAAATCTATAATATGTTTGTTTCAAATCAGTAAGTCAAGTGCCATAATTTGGTGATCATATCTCTTTTTTTTTTTAATCATCTCACCCCAAGCAAGGCATTCCACTGCCACTATTGCGCATGGGGCTACATAGGGGAAGGTAAAGAAAAGGAGTGGTTAGACATAGGGAATGTCAGGAGGAAGGTGACAGATGAGTAAGGATAGCGAGGATGAGGGTTAGGCAGATGGGAAGAGTGTTTGATATAATGGGAGCAGGTTAGTGTGTTAGGAGGTGTCTATTGACCTTACATTTAAAAAATCTTTTGATCCTTGACTGATTAGGACATTTTCCCACAATAAGTTACCATTTGTTTCTGCGGTCGGTTGGTTGCCAACCCTAAAAGATAGAACATAAGCTTTCCTACTTTTAACCCATATATCGAAGGGGACGAGATAGATTAATACCTTCCCCCAAGGTTATTTGCGCGTAAGTGAATGCAGTATATATTTAACTGGAATTTGAACTCGGCTCACCAGTGTCCCATTCCAAGTCAATATCTATTGCACCACAAGGCATATCAAAATACATTCCAAATCATCCAAATTATTTCAAATACATGATTATAACAAAGAAAGATCGTAGAGTTATCTATCAGAAAATATTGTAAAAAATAAGTTTAACAAAGCTTGGAACAAAGTTGTTATAGTTGCTTATTGACAGACGTCCTACAGGCACCGGTCTAATCAGATTGATCTTCCTTCTCTTTCATATATCAATCTAAAAGTAAAATTGTCCTAAATCTAAAAATAGACATTGATTGCTAACCGATTTTTTGTGACGTAAAAAATTCTTTTACTTCCGCCGGTAATTCTTAATCTTCAATTTTTTAATTTCTTTTTTAAATTTTTTTATTTCATTTTGAAATGTGGTAGTTGCCGAATACATGTGAAATCTCTCTTAGGGATATCACGTTGAAATGATCATTCAACAGTTTTGAACATCGAAATTTATTTTATTTTATATATATATATATATATATATATATATATATATATATATATATATATATATATATATATATATATATATATATATATATATATATATTAGTCTGCCTCTTTCTACCGAGCGGCCATAGCTCAGAGATAGAATCGCCGACTGACGCCAATTCGGTCGGGTTTCAATCCTGGGTAAAAAGCAATCGGATGTCTCACTGTACTGATGAGTTGTGATACAGCAAAACAGATCTGTCTGCGGATGACTATTATATATATATATATATATATATATATTCGTGTAAACTATTCGTGTCTCGCCTGAAATAGGCCTATACCTCTGATTTATCATGAAATAACGTGTCTACCTTAATTTTCCTTATACACACGCACACACACACACACAAACATATATATATATATATATATATATATATATATATATATATATATATAATTTATTCGATTTTGCATGGCACGTTCGAACTCATTTCTTGTTGGCTGGATTCACTGACTTGAGTTCTACTCTCTATATGTTCACATATTATTCAAGTGAAAGCTATTCCGAGTTTCTCATGAATGTGTATGCTTTTTACAAAAACCGTCTCTGGAGTTTCCATAAAGCAATAAACATTTCAACTTTTAGCAGTTTTATTTGTGATCAACGTTAACCAAGAAACTTTTGTTTTTCTGACATATAGTCCGTAAGAATCTGAGATAAATAGAGATGCGTAGATAGAGAGCTTCTATTCTTTTATAAATCTACCTGGAAAATGGCGGAAGAAGATTTATTGAAAGTGCATTGATCCACGAGTCTCCTCCGATTAATATTCACCCTGATATTCCATTTTATTGCCTGCTCTTACTAATTTAATACTTTTCGTTCGATGTAAGCTAAGTGTCGACGAGATCGGGGTACCACACATTAGCGTGATCGGACGCGAGTCAGACGCCTGGCCGACTACCACGCGCTTACCGTGTGTTGGACGCTTAGCAGCCGGCTATGTGACAGGCAATGTCGTTGGTTGTAGGCTAAGTGCCGACTAGATCGTGGTACCACACTTTGGCGTGATCGAACGAGAGTCAGACGACCACCCAGCCGGACGTGATCGGACGCGTGTCGGACGGACAGCCAGGCAGCCGTGGTGGTATGAATCGAGGATAAAATGAGCAAAAGTTGTTATTGCACACAGTGCTTTAAAGACATTCAAGTTTGCATGAATCTTCAAGATTCTCCATAGTTTGTTAAGACCAGTCATCATCGATAGCATGTTCCCATTTCTGAAGCAGTGGCTTGACTTGATATTATTTGTCATTAGTTCTCAACCGTCGAGTTGAAACTTAAGACTGAACTAGTTTTGGATGCGTAAGTCTTGAAAGTAGAATAAATACAAATTAAACAATTGTTAGTGGTTAGGATTTTATTTATTTTACGATATACTTGGTGTAAAAATCAAGTGTTCACTGTGAATAATATTTTTCCTACTAATGCCGATTGTGTACTTGTGAGAAAAATACTGATGACACCTGATCACCACCGCGGGTCACATAGACACGGTAGAAGGAGATAGCGTTGAGGCGGGATAACTGAAAGGTAATGAAAGATTTTAAATATTATCATCGATGACATATATATTCCATATATGATTCCCAGTATTAATAGTTATAAATAATTATTCAGCGATTTTTGTGTTATTTATGCATTATACCAAGTATTAAGAATATAGTAACTAGGGTCTGCAAATTGGAGGAGAGAGTTATCAATGATGATGTTCTGACTTTGAATTTGCAGTTATCTCCCTTTAGCCCTCAGTCTTTTTTTAATATACTTCTTATTTTATTATTATTATTTTTAATCATTTTACCCTAAGCATAAAAGTTTTACTGCCACTGTTGCGCAGGGGGTTACATAGGGAAAAGTGACGAGAAGGAGAGGTAGGTTATAAGGGGTATCAGGAGTGGGGTAGTAGAGGGTTGAGAATACCGTTGTGATGGGGGTAAATTGGACGGAGAAAAGAGCTTGAGAGAAAGGATGCGAGTTAGTGAGCTAGAAGATGACTATTGCCCTTACATTTAAATTCCTGGAGATTGTAGCTGTCGGGGAAACAGGTATACGGAAGGGAATTCTACAGGCGGGAAGTGCGAGAAACGCGGCTGTTAGAGAAGAAATTGTGGTTATATTTTATCGGTTTCACTGTAAATGGGTGGGATCTAGTTGCTAGTCTAGTAGCTCGTGTAAATTCATACATAGCGGGTACCAGTGAACAAAGTTCATTGGAGCATCATCCGTGAAAGTATTTGTAGAAGAGACACAGGAAAGCTTCGTCACGCCGGTGAGAGAACGCCTGCAGCCGATATGCCAAGTCGGTATCAACCACATTACAGATTCACCGTTGGATTTTGTCAAAAGCCCCGAGGTGAATAGAAGGTGCACCCGATCAAATGTGGCAGCAGTATTAAAATTTGGTGAGGCTCAAGTAAATTTTCATTTCGAAAATTCTACCCAGAGAAAAAGATATGGGAACAACTGGTTGAAACACTTTAAAATAATTTTATGAAAAGTCACTATATATGTGCTCATGAGTGTGCAAATGTTTTCAAAAGACATTTATATCAAAATATGTATATATTCTTTTCATTTAGATAGGTGAGAGTTTGTGATCCTGAGTTTCATGCTCTTGCGATCGTCACACAAACTGATTAAAGAAAAAATTAAACAGTTTGTCTGACGATTGCAGGGTCACAAACTCACACCAATCTAAATGAATATATCAGCTCTATCACTGATATTGAGCGCTTTAAAAATAAGTACCGCGCATATATAATATATAAATAATATAATATATATAACAAGTTGGATATATATATATATATATTGATATTTATAATTATATACATACACTTTTCACACACACACACACACACACACACACACACACACATATATATATATATATATATAGGCGTGAGTTTGTATGTCAGCTCTATCACTGATATTGAGCATTTTCAAATAAGTACCGCGCATATATAATATATAAATAATATAATATATATAAAAAATTGCACATATATATATATGCAATTTATATATATATATATATATATATATATATATATATATCAATTTACATATATTTATATATATATATATATATATATATATATATATATACACAGTTCACATATATATTATACTAGCAGTATAGCTCGGCGTTGCTCAGATGTAATGAAAGCTTTTGTATATATAGTATCGATTTTTTGCACTATTGTAAGAACTGCAATATTGAAAGCTCTGAATATCGTTTCTTATGTCTTTGTCTATGAGTGTACCAAATTTGATTAAAATCGGACCACTCCTTCTATAACCCGATTTTTTCGATTATCGATTTTCGATATTTATCGGGGGTACCTCGACACAAGGCCTAGCTAAAACACTCGTAGACGCTTATTGTACAACTGTGTAAATTTTCAAGAAAATCCGTTCAGCCGTTTTGGAATCTATAGGTAACGGATACACTCAGACACAGACACACACACAGAGACAAAGTTCCATTTATAAATAAGTTTAGATAGATTCTGAATTTAGATAGTTCTTTTGAAAAGTAGGTGGTGCTACAATTGTTTTCTTGCACATATTATATGATTTACTATCCCACACAAAGCATAAAAACTGTTTCCATTAAATCATGCTTCTTTATACATTTTGTTTCTATCTTATATCCCTGTAAGTATTTGTCCACTATCTTGTTTTGTTTGTTTTTCAACTTAAACGTAGATCATGATACACACAGTTTGGTTCATTTATATTTCACTGCAAATGAAATAAATTCTTTTTTGTCAAATAAAATATAACACAACGTATATTTGAAACGACATTAAGAGATAAGTTCATGACCTGCTGTATTAACATTATTTTCGGCTTATGAAAAATTCAATTCTATCTTCGATATCGCCGTCATCGGGGGAAAAGTATTGATACTAAAACTAACTTATTAGGTATCTTACTAATTCCCCATAAATTATACTTGTAATAATATAGATAGCACACCATGAACTAGACGTGACTACTTTTAATTTGTTGGAGAAACTGGCATTGAGAATTATCGACCCACAGCTAATAAATTAGTTGAAAATAAATCTTCTTTTTTTTTCTGAAAAGTTTCATAAATCTAATTTTTTATTTTCCTTATCAGAATGTAGACGGAAAAATCCATTCCGACTAATTTATCAGAAAGCAAAATCTTCAATTTGTATTAGTTCTGCATTGGCATCTGCAACTCCATTTTGAAAATGTTTCATATGTACATCGACGTAGACGTGTGTCGCCTTCTGCTGCTCGTTCGGGTTGAAAATAGTCAACGTGTCTGATATTAATGTAAAAATCACTAACTATAGCAGTAAAATTAGTGTTGAACATAGTTTTACCAAAATACATACATGCATAAAAATACTGAGCACTCGTATTCAAGGATAACAGTCTAAATGCGCATTGTAGACGCCTGCTCAGACACACTTGTGTTTGGTCAACAACCACGCAGAGTCCACCTGTGGTTTATAATGCAACTATGCTGAAAAATACTCGAGCTTATTTGTATCTCTTTTAAATCAACATTCTTTATCACTGTTAATTTTAGCCGTTTCATCATTACATAGAAGAATGCGCGCATGAAAAGTAATATTCTTAAGATTATATTAAACCTGGGAAAATACAGGACGAGTTATTAAACCTGGAAAAGTACAGGACGAGTTATTAAACCTGGGAAAGTACAGGACGAGTTATTAAACCTGGAAAAGTACAGGACGAGTTATTAAACCTGGGAAAGTACAGGACGAGTTATTAAACCTGGAAAAGTACAGGACGAGTTATTAAACCTGGGAAAGTACAGGACGAGTTATTAAACCTGGGAAAGTACAGGACAAGTTATTAAACCTGGAAAAGTACAGGACGAGTTATTAAACCTGGAAAAGTACAGGACGAGTTATTAAACCTGGTAAAGTACAGGACGAGTTATTAAACCTGGGAAAGTAATGAAGAATATATTCTCGTGAAGTAAAATATAAGAAATTTCTTACTTAATATATTGCATGCAAATTTTATTTTTAGCTGCAATATTTTTTTAAAAATTCTTATTTTTTACTTCACTAATATATATCTTGTCCTTTACTTTTCCAGGTTTAAGAATTTGTCCAGTTCTTTTCCAGGTTTAATATAATCTTAAGAATATTACTTTTCATGCGCTCATTTTTCCATATAATCAGTGATTTTTCGAGGCATTGCTATTAATTTAATATAAATTTAATACTGAAAACCTCATTCAAAAATATTAAAAAGAAAAATATTTATATGCAACTGATTAAAAAACAATAGAAAATTCATTATTTATAATTAATTTTGATAAACAATTTTGATAAAATAAGTGATAAGCAAAGTTTAATTGAGAAAAATGATAAAATTATTAGCAGAAGTTTAATGTTAAAATCACATTAAAAAATATTAAAAAGAAAAAGTTATAACGAATAGGACTTATTATTGAAACGTTAGTCACTCATTTTTGTACTTATGTAGTTAGTCTCCTTTTTTAGACTTCACATATTTTGATGTAACATTTTTTTACTGAACCAAAATTCAATTTTTTTTCAAAATATAGCTGAGGAGGTGTCCCATCTAACTCTGTAAATTGTTTGAAATTTGATTGAGAACTGAGTTAGTGTTGAAGTCCGAAAGCTGCCTAAGAGTTACTCAATATTGGACTTAAGAATACATTCAGCCACTGCCGTTGTTAAATGATAAGGAAACTTAGGACCTTTATGGGCCGAGCAGCTTGTCAAATAAAATTCAGAAAATCTTTCTCTTAAAATGATTTTCCAGCAAAATATGATTCTCTAGTCCAGGGGCAATTATTATTCTTTCCTGTAAAATGTATTTTGTATCGCTGGGTTAAAGAGAAAAAAGCGTTATTCGTGACTCATGTACGAAATGATTTCATATTTTATCTACTTTATTTCAATCATAAGACGTTCAGGGAACGACAGGGAACGACAGGGAACGATGGTGACTAACTCGGAAAAAACAACTTCCTGTCGCGAGTAACAATCACTTAAAAACTATTGCACTTGAAGAATTTAAATTTCCAACTCTACAAGAATTCTGATTTATCATAAAACATACTGAAATCTAACTCTCCCGTTGGCGTTCGCTTTCCTAAAAAATTTTAAAAGGCACCAATTCACTTACAAAAACTAAATAGGAACATAAGTAATAAATTATTTCTTTTCAAATAAAAACAAGTTTTCAGCGATTAATTTTATATTTGCTTTGATCTTTTTAACTTGCATGTGAAATCTTCATACTTTGAAGCTGGAAACTCGTCTCTTCTTTTTGTCTGTCAATGTTTTTACAATGATGTTCACCTTGTACACAGCCCAAGACATATTCAATAGAGAGGGCCACTGAGTAAATGGTGACGATGCCACTAAGACGCAAGGGGTTACCCGAAGTGGAAAAGAAGGAACAAACTTCAGAAGGAACAGAAAAATAAATCCTAATTAGGGAAGAAATGATAAACCTCTAATCCTGTTCATATGATGCGGTTATAACGGGTACTGCAAGACACGCGGACCTATTTACTTCTATTGAAGCAAACAAGTAAGAAATAGCAAAGTTCATAGTTTTAGGCGATGGCGTTACAAGAACAGAGTTGAAATAGACATTAAAATGATAATGGAAACCATCTTAAACAGGAAACGAGGGATAAAATTCTGTTACGGTTTAACATTCCCTAAAGATTAGAGAGAGCGAAGTATCTCTTACTCATTGGAATGATGAATTAGATAATTTTGCTTCGGGTTTGGCTCTAAGTAGGTATAATTGTAGTTCTTAAGCTTAGCCATGATACCATTTACTCAGAGGACTTATTTAGCCTTCAAAATACAATTCACGACGAAAAAAACTTATTTGATATCGATACCAGGAAATCAAAATTTGACTTACCGCCATTCATTTTTCTTTCAGTCTACGGTTTCACTTTAACTGGAAACAACTATTGTTTTTTAGTCTTTCGTGCCAACGTCCAAAGAGTCTGAGCTCCAAGACCATGGATTAGGTTTACATCTTTCATTATACCCGAGCAACGCCGGGCTATACTCCTAGTGTGTGTGTATATATATATATATATATATATATATATATGAAGATATAAAATCATATAAAAAATTAACTAAAAATAACTTATCCATAGCACCTTTTCTGTGATTTTTAATGAAATAAATAACACACACACACACACACACACACACACCCACACACACATATATGTGTGTGTGCGTGTGTGTGTGTGTGTGTGTGTGTGTGTGTGTGTGTGTGTGTGTGTGTGTGTGCAAGTTTCATTAAAAATCACAGAAAAGGTGCTATGGATAAGTTATTTTTAGTTAATTTTTTTAATGATTTTATATCTTTTTTTGAGAACATAAATTATATAAAGCAAATACACATAGAGACCTACCAAATTCTTCCCATAACATCACGCGTTGATAAATAAATCATCCATAGAAGCATTATTAATAAAAAATAAATAACCAAAACTTAACAATATCAACTATGAACACGGCCATAATGTGCTGACCGTGTTTGCAATATAAAATATTCTTATCACTCAACATACATACACAAAACAATTTATATATGCAGATAAAAGTAAAATAAAAATTATCCTTGATAATGGTTAATGTATAGCCAAAATGATTTCGAACAATTTTATATAATTTGTTTTAAAAAGACATTTTATGAGTTCCCTTCAAAAATAATATAAAAAAACTTACCCTTAGTAACTTGTCAGTCATTTATAATGAAACTTGCATAAAAGAGAGATTGCTGCCTAAATACACAATAGGTATATACTGTAAATTGACTGATGAGCTACTATTGATAGAACCAAAACACGACAGCTCTTGTGTAGCGGTTAAAATTGTTTTTATTATAAATACAAATAAAACAAAAATATTACAATAAATATTGTTCTACTACGTATTGGACACTTTTAAAAAGTAAAGATTACGAACTGTGGATTGTTATTCCGTTAGTTTCTACTGTTATTAATATATATATATATATTAATATATTTCATATATATATATATATATATATATATATATGAAATATATTAATATATATATGAATATATATATATAAATATGAAATATATGAATATATATATGAATATATGTGTATATATATATATATATATGAAATATATTAATATATATATATATATATGAAATATATTAATATATATATATATATGAAATATATTAATATATATATATGAATATATATATGAATATATGTTTATATATATGAAATATATTAATATATATATACATATATATATGAAATATATTTATATATATATATGAAATATATTAATATATATATATACATATATGAAATATATTAATATATATATATATATATATATGTATGAAATATATATATATATATGAAATATATAATATATATATATATATATATATGAAATATATATATATATATATATATATATATATAAATATATATATATATATATATATATATATATATATATATATATATATATATATAATAGCAAAGGGTGAGAGGCCGTGAACGTTTTATTTAAAGTGTATATTCATAGTTGTTTAAAAATATTATACATGTTACGATGTTTTAAGTATCCATTTGTGACGCTACACGTGTTTCGAGTCTAAGATTGACTCTCTTTAGGTGAATAAATTTATAGTTTTACATATCGGGCTCCTTTTGTTTCTGAGGGCTAAGTACTTGTTTACATAGTTAAGTTGAGAAGTAAACTATAACGTTTTTTTCTTCCTTCAGGAGCGCCTTAATAACGACAAAAGCGTTGAGTAAATTTCATTGCCAAAACAAACTGCAAAAAGGAACGATCGCTTTGTTTCCACGCACAGCAGAAGCAATCCAGAATTATTCACAATGATCAAAACACCCAATCTCCAGGATTATAAATATAAAGTCAATAGTCATCTCCTATCTCACTGACTTGCATCCTCTCTCTCATGCTCCTTTCTCCGTCCACTCTACTCTCATCAGTATTCTCATCCTCCTCTTAACTATTTCCTGACACCCCCAATAACCTTTCACTCTTTCTCATAATTTTCCTCTTATGCAACCCCCTGCACGCCAGTGGTAGTAAACTGTCTTGCTTGGGGCAATATGATTATGATATATATATATATATATATATATATAGTAATAAGAGTGCAATAAAAACATTTATTAACCCATAACTTCATAACTTAGAAGAACTCCTTAGAATAATATTTGTTGAAAATACAAAAACACTATATAAATCAAATTATCAAAGACACCTCACTATAAGAGAGACACTATATATCAAATAAATTCTCCTACCATTAACCCGATGTTATTTAACTGGAAATAGAGTTTTGAAAGGTTTTAATAAGTATACAGGCGCTCACGCTATGTATCACCTGATAATTTTGAAGAACTTTCATAAAAAAACACTAAAACGCAAAAGTTGCATGAAAAAAACAAACATAAGAACATAACACCAGAAAAATGGCACCCCTGAAAATGGCCAGTGAAAGGGCTGAAAGCTTTGTAAAGTCGTAAATAATGAAACATTTTGCATTCCTTATTTCCAGCAAAAAAGAAACATGTAAGAGTACAGAAAAAATTGAATCAAAATTAATAAATTCTTCCTTACCGGTCGTTTTTTACGAAACATGTTTTAATGAAAGATTGCTATCCATATATATATATATATATATATATATATATATATATCTTTGGATTAATTTTGGAAATGGCTATATCATTTTAAGCCATTCCGATAATGAAAAGAGAAATTTAACTTTAATCCGAAAAATACCAGAGAAAATTTTTAAAGTTTCATTTGAATTAAGAAAGGTATTTTTACGAAAATGAGATTTTTTCAGTCTTTTTCATACAAAACGACAGCTTAGGTTCAATGTAAAAACTTTTATTATTTTTTTAGACTAATACAAATA
Organism: Ascarosepion bandense; assembly: GCA_037127315.1. NCBI lineage: Eukaryota > Metazoa > Mollusca > Cephalopoda > Sepiida > Sepiidae > Ascarosepion > Ascarosepion bandense. The sequence continues at coordinate 1,888,654 of JBBBDQ010001003.1, read as the reverse complement.
GACAGATGCATACTTTTCTATCTTGGATCTGATGAAGCCTTAACTGACATTTTTTTTTTAATCATATCACCCCAAGCAAGACGGTAACGCCACTGAAGCACAGGGGGCTACGTAAGAGTGAAAAGATTGGAAAAGAGAAAGCCGGAAACCACATCCTAAACAGGGAACAAGGGATGAGCCTCTTCACCTGTTCAATAGACGTGGATAGAGAGTAAACCGGCGATAGTTTAATCTATCCACTCCAATTAAAAAAAATGCATAACCAAATTTATTCTCACCTTTTATGCAATATTTACTTTTATTAAATTAGAACCTCTAAACTCTCTCAGGATTTCAATATCTTATTCAAATATAACACACACACACACACAGACATACACACACACCTATATATATATATATATATATATATATCATCGAAAAAGTCGGGTTATAGAAAGAATGGTCCGATTTTAATCAAATTTCATATACTCAGAGACAAAGGCATAAGAAAAATATTCAGAAGTTTTAAGGTTTTAGTTCTTACAATAGTGCAGAAAATCGATAATATATATATATATATATATATATATATATAAAAGGCAAGATGTTTGTGTGTGTGTGTCTGTTTATTTGCCTGTATGTCCTTTATACAAATACACAATTTAACCGATTCTCACCAAACTTTTGAGCTCCAAGACCATGGATTAGTTTTAAAGCTTTCATTACACCCGAGCAACGCCGGGATATACTTTTAGTATATATATATATATATATATATATATATATATATATATATATATATATTAGAGGGAATAAGAAACTCCAATAAAGAATCCACTTAAGGTCCAACGCCGGAAAAAAGGGCTCAATGACACGCACGCTGGCAGATCTTCATATCTCAAATCGAATCATTACATTGAGTCAATAGATAAATCTACTGCCAGGAAGGTTGGGTCACTGTGTCGGGCCAGGAAGTTTTTTCCTGCCTGAATCCCTCTTGCACATATACAAATCAATAATCCGTCCGTGAATGTCATACTGCTGTCATATATGGTCAGGCGCTATCTCTGTTCATCTCAGTGTTCTTGACAGGCTCCAAATGAGAATTAGTAATGTGATAGGTATCGACTTAGCGGCTTGACTCCAGCCACTTTCTCACCGACGGGATGTGGCTTCCCTCTGTCTGTTCTATAAATATTTCTATGGCCTCTGCTCCGAAGAACTTAAGTCACTGGTGCCCCTGCCACAGGAGTTTACTCATGTCACTAGACTGGCAACAGGGTCCTACACATTCACAGTTAGATCAACCAAATACAGTCGCTTTAACTGCATCAGCTTCTTTTCTCGCACTTCCCGCCTGTGGAACTCTCTTCCATATTCTTGCTTTCCTGACAAACTCCAAGAATTTAAATTCTATGACAATACCCATCTCTTAACTACTTGACTCTAGTTCTTTCTACATCACCCTGTATATCTTTTCATTTCTCTCTATCTTTGCAACTGACATCATACCTTTATTCCTATCCTTCTCATTCTCCCTTCTCTGTCACTCCCTTTAACTATGTCGTCTTTCTCTTTACTCTCCTCTCCTCTCCTCTTATCTAATCTTTTTCTCTTATGTAGCCCCCTGCGCATCAGTGACGTTACCGCCTTGCTTGGGGTGAAGCAATTAAAAGAAATTCAAATATGCATCAACACATCCATATTTTAAAAAGACATGGGGTACAATATCGTCGCCATAGAGTTCAGATGTCCCCGAAACGATTATGAGGGGAGAAGAAGGACGAAAAGATTTTCATAAGACCCTTACTCGTTATGATCTTACAGAAAACAATAAAACGAGTCTATAGAAAAGATAACAAACGTTAACATATTTGCTGATAAACAACAAGGCTCAAATGATTCTGAAAAGTCTAACGAAAATGTCACAATTTATGAAGGACAACCTAAGTACAGAGTAGCAAGAGTAAGGCTGAGATCTCCAAGACAACCTAACAAATCGAGATCTCAAGAGATGGAGAAAAAAGGAAAAAAATGTAAATGAAAGCGTGTATAAAATAATCATTGGATCTACAAAGCGTAGTAACCAGAAACTTTCAAAAATGTACTAAACTACATGTGAATTACCACGAATAAAATTAAATACCATGCAGCGTCACCGTTTTAAAGTCTAATGAACTCAGGCGCCTTTGTAGAATTTGGCTAACTGATTAAGGTTTTACGAGCTCTGTTCATTTCAGTAATGATCAGCTGTCTAAAAATCAGGAATTTTTCAAATGTGATTTACAAAAGAATTAATTTCTATGTCTTTTATTAGATGCACGAATTGATTTGGCTTCTTACTGGTCGTTTTAAGAAAACCAAATTAATAAAACGTCTGGTGCAAGTGTGAGAGATCTTCTTCTTCTTCTTCCATGTGCCTTGTTCTTTCAGAACGTAGGCGATCATGGCTTTTCACGTTTCCCTATCACTGGTGGCTTTTAGCACGCTTTCTCCTGTTACACCACACAACCCTAGATCCATCATCCACCTGATTAGGTCCTTCAAATATGTTCTCCGCTGCTTTTCTCTGTCTATTTTCCCCTCTATCTGGCCTGTTAGTATCAGGTTCTCCAAGCCCTCTTTTCCCATTGCATGTCCCAGAAACTTCAGCTGTCTCTTCCTGATGCTCAGTATTAATTTCCCTTTTGTTTCCATCATTTCCAAAACCTCATCATTGCTCACATGCTCGATCATGGTAGAACTACATTTCAGTTGCTTTAAGTGTTTCCTTCATCTTTGATGATATTGTCCAGCATTCATTGACATCTTGAAGAACTGACATCACATAGCAATCTAGTACTCTCTTCTTTGTTTTTAGCGAAATTGTCCGATTTCTTAAAATTTTACTCAACTTCTGGAATGCTTCCTTCACCATGCCAATTCGCCTTCAGATCTCTGTGTCGCACTTTCCGTCTTCTGTTAAATTTAAATACCTGGGAAGTATTATAACAGAAGACAGAATGTGAGAGATCTAGCAAGTTGAAAAAAACTTTGGCAGAGTATAGCAATAAAAATTATAGGGAAATTGAATTAAAACACACAGAGGGCGATGTCATTTCCACCCCGCAAATAACCATTTGAACGTAGACTTTAACCAAACAATAAAATTATTTCTATGAAAAATGTTGTGATTTTCCCGAATTTCTAAATCAACTCAATCAAGTAAACATGACAATCAAATTTTCAATTTCGATTCAGTTATTCAAGAAATAAATGTTTCTTTGTGATAAATCTATTTATTAAAATAATTTCTGTTGAAAAATACTTGAACGAAAGAAATTTGATTTAATGCTGCTAAGTTTCATTTCAATTAATGAAATATACCGGTTTGAATGAACAAAAATTATTGATACATTAAATGATATTTCTCCATAATTATAAGTTTTTTCCAACTGTTTGTGCGCACGCGTGGGTGTCATATACGCCATTAGTTCTTTGTCAAATTATATCTGTCATACAATCATGACTGACCTCAAATGAGTTATATCTTAGTCTGTTCAACATCTGACAACTTAAAAATCTTTATGGAAATGTATTGAGTGAGTCCACAAATATAGACAACAGTGGAAGACAAGGACGCGTCTTTCAACGTTTTTATTATGCTAATATTAAAAGAAGTAGAGGTCTTAGCAGAATATATTATTGATGGACTTTTGATAGCATATGATTCGTGCAAGACATTTCAGAAATAAAACCACAGAGGACCCGTGACAAGCAGTAAAAGAAGCAAGAAATAATAAAAAGAAGCCAGCTCTAAAAAAAAAGGCCAAATTAATATAAAGCAATTAAGCAGAAATACATATAAGCACACTAAAAAGAGAAGCTATAACCAAGTAATTAAACACCTGCAAACTCTATACTACTAAAAAGCAATAAAAAATCAATTAATCACATGGAAACCTACACCATTAAAGAAATAAATCCTACACCTATTAAACATTCTAATAAGAGGTCAACAAAATAAAAACAATTCACTACCTACACTACTGATGAGACAAAATTCGTCAAGCAAAAGGATCACTCACACACAAAGATATTAAATTAGACCAAATTTCATTTAAATACTAAAGAATTTGGAAAACAATAGCAGAAAGCAAAAAAGATGAAGAGTGAAGATATCACAAAAAGACCTTCACAAAACTTTGAAGAGAGCATCAGACTGGTCAGCTAAGTGACAAATTTCCGCACATAATCTGTATCAACGGTCTGTTTTTATCTTGATATTCATGGCCAAAAAATTTGATTGCCTAAAACATCTTTCTACCTATAAACTCTCTGAAAAAGCAGCAACTTTGGCAACATTACAATTCAACATTATATATATATATTCAGTTGGATTGGTGTATGTTTGTGACCCTGGGTTTCACGCTTTTGCGATCGTCAGACAAACTGTTTAATTTTCTTTCTAAATCGGATGTAGGGTTGCGTATATGCGCAACCCTACATATATACAAATTTTTAAAAAATTAAAACAGTTAATCAGTTTGTTTGACAATCACTAAAGTGTCACAAACTCACAACTATCTAACTGAATATGTTAGATCAATTACTGATATATATATAATAAATTGTATATATATATATATATATATATATATATATATATATATATATATATATATACAAAGAAGAAAAAAAAACTTTACAACAAATAGATAGATGGAACAAAAAATTACAGTTTAGGGTTTTTTTTAAATTTTTTCTTTAACAAATAGACTAAAAAGGATAAGTAAGGAAAGAATAGGGGATTGGTACTCAAAAGGAATATCACATCAAATGTAATAAAACTGAAGGGAATGAAGGGAAAATGATAAGATCAGATTAATGGGAGGTAAAACATTAAGGAAGGGAAACAAACAAGGGAAGAATAGGATTGAGGAAAAAGGGAGAGGAAAGAAGTTGGTTAGCATGTATTCTTCGGGGTCAAACCCCAAAGTGAATCTTCATTCTGATTAGCCACAAAAAAAACACCCACATACATTCACAGCAAACCAAAAGAATTTGTCATTTAAATGTAAATCATCTGCACAACAATATCAACATTGCCTGATGATGAGAACCTATCTCGAAACATCGAAATTTCCATGTCGCAATGTAAAATTGATACAAAACTATATAATTATATTATATTAAGCTGTATAATACTCATTGTATTGAGCAGTGTTTATAATAAAATAAATGCCAGAGTACTCAAAATAAAAAAAAACTTTGAGTTCTCTTCACTTGGAATTATATATATCTATACATATATAGATATATATATCACGCACACACACATGAGCATAATGAAATAATCATATTAAATATTCTTCAGATTTTAAAATTGAATGAATCCGGTAAATATTATGAAATGTCCAAAATGTAGAAAACTGAATCAATCTGAAAACTTTTTCAACAATCTGATTTTATATATCGTCTCAAAATTTTTGTCTTGGTTCACAATTTAAGTGTTATGTTGCACTTAAGATGATTCAGTGCCACACTTTTGAATACGGACAGAAAATAATTTTACACTCGAATTTTTTTTGTCAAATGTGTAACGTTACCCACTTGAATCAATATCCACATATAAATATGTAATGTCTAGCCATAAATTTTGTTTCTTCAAAGGCATTAAATAAAAATATAAAATATCAACAATTTATCCATCACACTCTATATAACGTAGAACATTTCGTATTTTTGTCACGTAAATTCCAATAGAAACAAACACAAAAGAACTCTATGTTCAATTTTTTATTAAATTTCACAGAATAATATAATCTTGAAAAAATTCTATTATATTCTAGAAATCCACGGGTAATAAATATTTGAAGCTAAGCAGCCGCTCCTCAGACCCAAACTGAAATTGTTTTATGTTTTTTTTGTTCCGAGGAGCGGCTGCGAAATATTTATTAAACATGGAATTGTAGAATATCCAAGAATTTCTTCAAGAGTATATATATATATATATATATATATATTGTCATCCGCAGATAGATCCGTTTCGCTGTATCACAGCTCATCAGTACGGTTTGACTCCGATTGCTACAGAAATCAGGCTCGAAACCCAACCGAATTGGCGTCAGTCGGCGACTCTACGCCTGGGCCACGGGGCGTTCGGTTGATGAAGGCAGTCTTTTTAGCGCATATCATATTACGCGCCCAATAGCTAGAGTGATCCAATTCATTTTACTGAATGAGCGATGCGTATATATATATATATATATATATATATATATACTGTGTGTTACGGTAGCACTCCTTCTTTTATGAAAGTTTCGTTAAAAATGACAGTCAAGCTACTTTGGTTAATTTTTCATGAGATCTCATAATTTTCTTTTTTTCTTTTCAGTAGATAAATTATGTAAAACTTTTCAGAATTCTCTATTTATCGAATCGTTTTCAACTATTTTTTTTTTAATCATTTAACCCCAAGCAAGGCATTCCACTACCACTGTTGCGCAGGGGGTTACATAGGGAAAAGTGATGAGAAAGAGTGGTTAGGAGGTTGCATTGGGGAAAGTGATGAGAAAGCGTGGTTAGATATAGGAAATGTCAGAAGCGGGTGATAGACGGGTAAGGATACCGAGGATGAGAGTTGTGTAGATAGGGAAGAGTGTTTGAGAGAATGGGTGCGAGTTGGTGTGTTAGGAGGTGTCTATTGACGTTACATTTAACTCCTGGAGATTGTATTCTTTTAGACATTAACAAGGATTAATTATATTTAATTTTACTGGGTTTTTTTTATCATTCTACCCCAAGTAAAGTGGGGTCCCCACTATTGCACAGTGTGCGGGGTTATAGTGAGATAAAAGTCTGAGTACAGGTGGTATTGAGGAACGAATAAAAGATAAGCAGGATCCAAAAAACAATAGCGGTTGATGTTGCATTCATATTTTTGAAGGTTTTATCTATCAGGGAAGGAAATAAACAGAAGCAAGGGCAAGAAAAGAAACTTTTTGGGGTATAAGTGGTGGTGGTTAAATTTAACTGTTTTAATGTTAAAACGGGTTTGACTTACATACTAATCTAGTCAATCAATCAGTTAAGTGCCATACGTGATACACGCTTGGGCGATTATGTCTCGAAAGAGACATGACTGACTGGGCAGAAGTTTATCCCGCAGTAGGTTGTCATTGCTTTCTGCAGTAGACTGGTTGCTAGCCAAGGCTATAGAATCCAATCAGTCTTGTTATTTGACTCATAGCTAGAGGAGGAAATGTATTATATTATTAAGTGTTAATTAGTGGGAGGTCAGTTTATTACTTCATAACAATATGAAATTGATACCCCACTTTATGCTCAGTACAAGCCTTAATCATGTTTTCAACTATTATATTCAGCCAGCCAGTTAAGTACCATACGTGATACACGCTTTGGGCGATCATGTCTAGGAAGAGACATGACTCATTAGGCAGAAGATTATTCCGTAGTAGTTTGCCATTGCTTTCTGCAGTAGACTGGTTGCCAGCCAAGGCTATAGAATCCAATCTGTCCTATTATTTAATCCATAACTGGAAGGGAAGATATGGATTAAATCTTTCCCAAGGGTATTTGCGAGTAAGTGAATGCAAGGAATTCAACTGGAATTTGAACTACTCTAGTAGAACGGTTAAATCCATGTGGTCGGTGTACCAGGGAGAAAATCTCGTGAAAACATTTGTCATTTAAACAATTGTAGAAAAGACATAGGGAAATCATGTCACGGCGGTGAGAAAGAAACTGAAGCCGAGATGCCATATCAGGAGAGATTAAATTGCAGATGCTTCTTTAGATTTTGCAAAAAAAAAAAAAAATCCCCAAAAAACAGATAAATAGCAGGGACACCCGAATACGTATGGCAGCAGTATTTAATGGATGAATTGTAGATTTTTAAAATTACAAGAAGCATTCTGATGTGAAAAAAATAAAATTTTCTGGCCCGACACAGAAAGCCAACCTTTTTAGCAATAGAAACAGCTCTACATTCGATGTAGTTGTTCCACTTCCGTTTGGTTGAAAATCTGAGGCCAACGAGGCGCAGTTGGTTGCTCTTCAGGAGATTAGCATCAGCCAAGGCTAACAGAAAAGTTCGCCTATTGTGCTTAATGGAAAGCAGTTTTCTTTTGGATGTATTGAAATTTGAAAGCTATTTCCTGCCCAGTTAACCACTGATTGGAGGTCATTTCAAGAGCAGCAGCCATGTTTACTTTGTCAGCTTTGATAGATTTTCTATTGAGACTGGAGTAAATGGTGGTGTCATCTGCATAGATACCTACTTGAGAACTGATGACATCCAGAAGGTCATTGCTGAAGATCAGAAGCAGCAAAGGACCCAGAATATAGCGAGTTTGTATGAAAGGTTCTGGAAGTAAGCCCGCTCATTCCTTTCATGATTTGATAGGAACGATTGGATTAAACTAAATATTAGGTTGGCCCAAACGTTCGTAAATCCTTGCAAAAAATTGAAATTTTACTCGCCAAGTAATCTAAAGTTACCAGAAAACACTTGCAAAAAATTGAAATTTTACTCGCAAAAACAACAAAAATTATTGGTCAAAATAAAGAACATGATTTTCCAAGACTTTCTGCCATCGATCGGCAAGCTTTCGAATCTGGTCAAAGTACCATTCAGCCGGCTTCGAATCAAAAAATTATTAACACGCTTCCTCGACTTCATCAAACGAGTGGAATCGGCGGCCCTTCAGAAAGTGGTGCATTAAGCGGAAAAGGCCTTAATCTAATGGAGCACAGTCAGGACTGTAGGCTGGATGTGGCAGAACCTCAACGCCGTCCAGCTCTTCATACTTGTCTTTGGTCTTCCTGGCGGTGTGTGGCTTGGCATTGTCCTGCTGCATCTAAGCGCGCTTTCGATTGATCATAGCCGGGTACTTTTGCTTCAACTTTTCGTAGACCCGCTCAAGTTGCTGACAGTAAAGTTCGGCACTGATGGCACGACCATTCGGAACCAACTCAAAATGCACGATTTCTTCAAAGTTCCACCAAATGCACAACATGACTTTCTTGTCGAATCGATTTTGTTTTGGAATCGACGGTGTCTCTTGCCCTTTCTGAACCCATCGCTTGTCTCGATTGTGCTGGACCAGATAGACCCATTTCTCGTCGGACGTCACAATGCGCTTCCAAAAACGCTCATTCAATGGATTGCTGAGCAATTGACGGCAAATTTCAACTCGTCTGTTGGCTTGTGCTTCAGTGAGTTCTTGCGGATTTTGGCGCGTTATTTTTTAACAAAATCAATTTGCTTCAAATGTCGGTGAATTTTCGATTTGCCAACTCCAACCTCTTCAGCCAATTCTCGAGTGCTCGATGAAGGCGCAATATCCAATCCGGTTTGCAAGTCTCCATCATCCAACTTCAATGGCCAGAATCGAAACGCTTGTAACACTTTGAGATCGCCGCATATGCATTTGTTCCTCCACCTTCGGCAGCACAAATCTCTTCTGCAGCTTTTCTGGTTGAAAAACCTCGCTTACAGCAGTAACGAATCAAACCTCGCAGCACAATTTTATTAGTTACCATCTGAAATACAAAGATGAAGATCACTACTACAATATAAATGCAAAATTGCATAAAAATTCAATTTTTCGCAAGTGTTTATGAACTTTTGGGATAACCTAATATTCATCTTGTGACACCGAAGCCCTGGATCTTGCGAAGAAAGCCAACATGTCAACCCTAACGAACTCCTTCAAAATATCTTGAGTAACAATCTTATCTAGAACTTAATAGTCTTATCTCGATCTTCATATAGAAATTTAGTAATGGCTGTTAATATATCACCGAGAGATCTTTTAAACGGAAGCCATTGTGTTGTTCAAAAAGAGGTCGTGAGAAGTAAGATGCTTAACGCGTTCGGTACGCGGATTAGAACCTCGAATACTTTGCCAACAAGTGATAAAAGGTTAATACGGCAATAATTCGAGGGGTTGAATCTTCTTCTTCTTCTTCTATGTGCCCTGTCCCTTCAGGACGTAGGCGATCATGGCTCTCCACGTCTCCCTATCCCTTGTGGCTCTTAGTATGTTTACTCCTGTTGCTCCTGGCAACCCCCGTTCCGTCATCCACCTGAACAGTCCCTGCAAATATGTTATCCGCTGCCTTCCTCTGTCTCTCCTTCCTTCTATCTGGCCAGTCAGTATCAGGTTCTCCAGGCTCTCCTTCCTCATTGCATGTCCCAGGAACTTCAGTTGTCTCTTCCTGATGCTCAGCATCAATTTCCTTTTTGTTGCCATTCTTTCTAACACCTCGTCGTTGCTTGTATGCACATTTCGGCCGCTTCCAGTTTTGTCCTCATTTTCGATGATATTGTCCAGCATTCACAGCCGTATTGAAGAACTGACATCACGTAGCAGTCTAGAACTCTTTCTTCGTTTCTATTGAGATTTTCCTGTATGTTAGTATTTTGCTCATCTTCTGGAACGCGTCCTTTGCCATGCCAATTCGCCTTCGGATCTCCGTGTCGCACTTTCCATCTCCTATTAGAACACTTCCTAGGTACTTAAATTCTTGTACTTGTTTGATTCTGTTATCCTCCACCTGTATTTGGCATTTTGGGTTGTATCTTTTGCTGATGACCATGCACTCAGTTTTCTTAAAGTTTATTTGTAGTCTCTTCTTGTCACTCTCCACTGCTACTTTCTGTATGAGGTCTTGTATTTTCCTTTCCGTGTCCGCAATCAGCACTGTATCGTCCGCATATCTTATGTTGTTCTGGTTGTGGCCTCCAATAACAAATCCTGGCGTGTCATCTAGGGTCCTCAAAATATTCTCGCTGTATAGGTTGAACAAATCCGGTGAAAAGACACATCCTTGTCTTACGCCTTTTTCTATCTTTGTGTATCTATTGAGGTCGTTACCTGTCCGTATGCAGGCCATTTCTAGTTCTTAAAAACAGGAACTACAGATAAGGGTTTTCAATAATCTGGAAAGCAGCGTGGTAATAGTTGTAGAGTTTAAAAAGAACTAGAGCCAGCTCTGTGGCATATCTTTTTAGGATAACGGATGGGATTCCATCACTTTTCTTTGCTTCGTGAAATGTTCGAATTGATTAAATACAGGAGGGATTGAGGGTTTAATGTTGTTCATTGTTGCATACTCTTGAACTAAACTTGCGAGATGCTATACGTTGTTTCATTCTATCAGTGAATGTCTTTACTTCATTTAGAAAACTCTTGCATTCATTACGAGCAGAGACAAAATGGCGTGGATTGTAATCAGATGTGTCACTCAGTTACAGCCGGAATAAATGATTCCTGTGGGCTATAGCGACTTAGAAGGCAGATGAGAATCAAGGAAATAAACGAGTACTTTTAACTGAATACATAGAATGTTTTATACATGTACTAGCGTCATGAGAATGTTTTATCTTCCAAATATGGTAAGCCAATTTTGTCCGTTTATGTATATTGAATGTTGGATTTTCTTCTTTTTTTTTAATTAATAATGCTATCATTATTTTTATCTTTTTTAATGTCTTTAAAACAAAACTTCTATCTGTCAACCATCACAGGCAATCTGTCCTACCACCACTAAGCATTGACCAAGCAAGTCTACCCGAAAGCAATACACTGCGCCTCTTTGGCCTTAACCTTTCTTCCGACCTCAAGTAGAATCATTACATTGAATTAATAGCTAAATCCACTGCTAGGAAGGTTATATCACTGTGTCAGGCCAGGATGTTTTTTCCGCCTGAATCCATCTTAAACATATACAAATCAACCATCCGACCGTGCATGAAATACTGTTGTCATATCTGGTCAGACGCCCCTGCTGTTTGTCTCAGTGTTCACGACAGGCTCCAAAAGAAGAATCTGTAATGTCATTGATCTCGACCTGGCAGCTCAATTTCAGCCACCTTCTGACCAGTGGTATGTGGCTTCCCTCTGTCTCTTCTACAAACATTTTCATAAGTCATTGGTGCCACCCTCCACAAGAATTTACTCGGGCAACCAAACTGGCATCATGGTCCCACCTTTTTGCAGTTAGATCAACCAAATGCAGGCGACAATTCTAATCCATCAGCTTCTTTTCTCGCGTTTCACAGCTGTGGAACTACCTTCCATATGCGTGTTTTCCTGACGGCTATAACATCCAAGAATTTAAATGCAAAGTCAATTCCCATCTCTTATTCACTTAACTCCAGCCCTTTACACATCACCCCGTGTATCTTGTTCTTTTCTTTTCTCTCTACCTTCGTAACTGTCTTCACACCTGTGTTCATATCCTTCTCTTGCTCTTTCTCTTTCTCCTCTGTAGGTGGTTCGTCTTTGTCTTCACTCTTTTCCTTCCCAAAACCTTAACTCTCTTATGTAGCCCTCTGCACATCAGTGGTGGTACCGCATTGCTTGGTGTGAAATGATTTTAAAAAAGTGGATGATACTATTATATTTGTACTATCAACAAGTATGTTACGGAAAGAATTTGATAAGTTTCCATGTATAATTACATGAGGTTTATTAGAGTTATGGTCAGAGAGATGTAACGTGAGTCTTCTTGTTAAACATATAGTAGCATATGCAATGTGATTAATTACGAGTTTATACTGATCGGGAACATATTTCTCTAAAGAACATCTGAGTTCATAAATAATATTGGTTCTCTGTCATTTAGATTTTGCAAGCGAATTATTATTTTCTTAAATGAGTTTGGCAGTTTGAATTTCTTTGTAATAGATAATCTAATTATCTTGTTTTTGGCAAATGGAATGTGAATTACTTTATAATGTTTCTTAGTGAACATTCATCTTGCTATGCATTTTTTTTATAGACAAATGTTAATGTAATTTCTTTCTTTCTTTATATTCGGTGTTACTATTGGCTACTTTGGAAAGAAAAGAGCTCATTTTTTTAATCATATCACCCCAAGCAAGGCGGTAACGCCACTGATGTGCAGGGGGCTACATAAGAGTGAGAAGATTAGAGAAGAAAAAACCGGAAGCCACATCCTAAACAGGAAACAAGGGATGAGCCTCTTCACCTGTTCAATAGATGTGGGTGGAGTGTGAACCGGGCGATAGTTTAGTCTATCTACTCCAGTTATATAGTAACTTATAAGATCATTTGGAAAGCCGTTATTAACAAGGGTAAAGTTGAGTAAAATATTAAGAAACAGAACAATTTCGCTTGAAACAAAAAGTAGAGTACTAGATTGCTGCGTGATATCGGTTCTTCAATATGAAAGTGAATGCTGGATAATATCTTCGAAGATGAAGAAAAAACTTGAAGCAACCGAAATGTGGTTCTATAGAACCATATTGGATATAAAGTGGGGGATTATTTACATATTATAATCAATATATAAACTGACTTCTCACTTTGTGGTCACAGCAGTTTCTATACATTTATATTCCTGAGATCCAAAAGCACAAGGATGCATTCCAGGAGCTGAGAAGAGTATTAAGAAACAGGACAATTTCACTAGAAACAAAGAGGAGAGTACTGGATTACGATGAGATGTCGGTTCTTCAATATGGCAGTGAATGTTGGTCATTATCTTTGAAGATGAAGGAAAAACTTGAAGCAGCTGAAATGTTGTTCCACAGAAGGATGCTGCGGATATCATAGACCGAGCATGTGAGCAATGACAAGGTTTTGGAAAGGATGGAAACGAAAAATAAATACTGAGCATCAGGAGGAGACCACTAAAGTTCCTGGGACATGCAATGAGGAATGAGGGCTTGGAGAACCTGTTACTAACAGGTCAGAAAGAGAGAAAAAGTGACAGGCGAAAGCAGCGGATAGCATATTTGAAGGACCTGATCAAGTTGATGACGGAACGAGGGTTGCGTGATGCAACAGGAGAAAGCGTACTAAAAGCCACCAGGGATAGGAAGATGTGGAAAGCCATGATCGCCTCTAATCCCCTTACCTTTAATTGGCATTTTGGGCTGCCATTTTTGTTGATGATCATGCATTTGGTTTTCTTGCAGTTTATTTGTAGTCCTTTCTTGTCACTCTCTTCAGCTACCTTCTGTAGAAGGTCTTGTAGTTTTATTTCTGTGTCTGCTATCAGCACTTTATCATCTGTGCACTTTATATTATTTAAATTTTGGCTTCCGATGACGAATCCTGGTTTAATTTCTAGGGTTCTCAGAAAAGTCTCGCTGTATAAGTTGAATAGATCCGGTGCAAAGACGCATCCATGTCTTATGCCCCTTCCAATCTTAGTATAATTGCTGAATTCGTTACCTGTCCCTATGCAGGCAGTTTGCTGCCAGTAGAGATTCTTGATTATTCTTAGATATTTTCCAAATACGTCAAGGCTGCCAAGCATCGCCATCAATTCTTTGTGGCGTATTTTGTCAAGCGCATTTTGCATAATCAATAAAACATAGGTTCAAGTCCTTCTTCATTTGTATTGCCCTTTCAGAGAGCATTCTAATCATAAATATGGCGTTCCTTGTCCCAGTGTCTTTGAGGAAACCGCGCTGTTCTTGACCTATCTCTGGCCTGATTCTGCTTCTCGCTCTATCCATCAGGATTAGGACAATCAGTTTTGTTACATGGCTCATTAAACTGATGGTTCTGTGGAATTCGCACTCGTTTGCTCTTGGCATCTTAGGCAGCGTTATGAAGATCGACTTCCTGAGGTCATCTGTTATTACACCATTATTACAAATTTCATTTATTATTTCTGTAATTTTCTCTATACCAAATTTTTCCAAGGCTATCAGCAGCTCTATGACTATGTCGTCTGGTCCCGCTGCTTTGTTTCTGTTCAGTTTGACTATTGCAGATTCCACTTCAGATTTTAATATTTCTGGTTCGTCCACATCTTTGTGTATTATCGGTTGTTCTCTCTTGTCGTGGAAAAGATCTTTTATATATTCTTCCCATCGTTGGAGTATTTCCTCTTTGTTCAATGTGATTGTTCCATCCTTGGATTTCATACATCCTGTTGAAGAGCAGGTTTTTCCTGTCACTTCTTTTATTTCTTTATGCGTGTCTGCTTTATTATGCCTGCTCAGTCAGTCTACTTTGGCACATTTGTCATTGAACCATTCCTCTTTCTTAAAACATTGCTTGTTTATAAATACTACATTGACTAAGTTTAAGAAATGTTACAATTAAATTAAGACTTTTCTTGCATTACCTCTTTTAAATCCTTAATTTCCTAATTCATAACCTTGTATTTTTAATGAAGTGTTACACTTTAAAAGACTAAATGAATAAATAAATTATGGCAGTGTTTGAAATATTTTCCTTCCTGTAACTGTAAATAAACTTAAATCTCAGCGTCTCTGACAATGTTACATTTGGTGATTAAACCCAGTAATCCGTGATTATTTATTACCGCTAATTTTAGTCAACATATTAAGTAACTAAATTTAAACTAATTAAAATTTTAGAGACACAACTGCTAAAGGTAATAAATTAAAATACAATAAAAATAATTTTACACACTTAGCAAAATTGCGACATTACCAATGGGATTTCGATTTTATAGCCATTTCTTGTTCATTACTTATATATATATATATATATATATATATATATATATATATATGATTATATTTAAAGATATATATATATATATATATATATATAAAGATTATATTTAAAGATATATATATATATATATATATATATATATATATATATATATATATATATATATGTAATCACACCGGAGCTGAACCTGCCATGAGAACGTACAGAGCGGCGGTAAATCGTGTTCAATAAATAATAGTCATTCATTACGTTTTCTTGTTCATTACTTTATATATATATATATATATATATATATATATATATATATATATATATATATATATATCACACCGGATCTGCGCATACCGTGACAACGTACTGGGCGGCGGTTAATCCTTTAAAATATATAATAGCTATTTTATAACCATTTCTTGTTCCTTACTTTTTGAATGTTTTCACTCAATAATTTTTTAAAAAATCGTAAACTGGAGACAGAATTTTTCTTCATCTCCTTAACTCTTAAAATATCTTTTTTTAATCATGATAAACTTGATATCATTATACTTTTATGAGAGCAGCGCGATCAGTGGATGAATTCGTTTCATCCACTGCTTATGCAGGAGAGTGTCGACGCTTTATCAATTGAAGAGCTCATTATTTGTCTCCTTCAATTTCAGAGCGGAAAAGAGATGATGAAAGCGGTCACTCAATGAATGTCATATCACGTAGTGAAAAGATTAAACAAAAAATCAATAACTCTCATAAATTCGTTCATGATTTTTATGATGCTATACTTCCTTCAAGAGTTGTATGTGTTAATATAGATTAATATTTTTTTAATTAAAAAACTCAATATTTTCTATTTTTAAAGAGGAATGATTTTTAAAGGATTTTTCTGCTGCAGCTCGTTTTTATCGCAACATACAGTAAATCATTTAAGTGCCTTCGGTGATACACGCTTTAGCAATCTCGAAAAAGACATGACTGCCTGGGCAGAAGATTTTCCCGCAGTAGGTTGCCATTGCTTTCTGCGGTAGACTGATTTCCAACCAAGGCTGTAGAACCCAATCTGTCTTGCTATTTGACACATAACTGAAGGGAAGATGAATTAATACCTTCCGCAAGATTATTTGCAGCAAATGAATCCAACAGGAATTCGAACTCGGCTCACTGATTTCTCGTTCCTAGCCGATATCCAGTTCACCACAATGCACATTGCAGCATTATCGAGATGATAAATCTAACGTAGTGACCCTCAACCTTTTTTCAAGCATGGAACACTTTTACTCTTTTTTGCGGGCCCTCATAACCGTTCATTAAAAAAAATTTTATTTTTTATTTTCTACTAATACATAAGTTTAGGAATTATATTATAGAATTGTATCTGCTTTATTTTAAAGTAAAAATAATTTAATGAAAATAAGCATTTATTCTACAGCTTAATGCTACGCGCAAATACCCTTGGGAAAGGTATCACTTCCCTCCAGTTACGGGTGAAATAATAGAACAGATTGGGTGGGGGTCGGTTTTTTATTGTTATGAAGTAATAAACTGATCTTTCACAAATTATACTCAATATAATAATGTAATATAATCTATCTCCTCTCCCTCCTGTTATGAGTTAAATGGCAGGACAGATTGGGTTCTATTGCCTCGCTTGTAACCAGTCCACTGCAGAAAGCAATAGCAACCTAATGTGAGAAGATCTTCTGCCCTGTCAGCCATGTCTCTTTCGAGACATGATCGCCCAAAACGTGTATCACGTATGGCACTCAACTAACTGAATGCTATGGACCTTCTATATACATCATATATCGTTCTCAAAGTTTATTCATCTTTTTTAATCAAAACAACCGGTAGAATAAATGAAACGCTAACTAACATCGCTTGATCTCGTTTTCGGATGGCCTTAGACTGGTTTTTCTATTTTGAGTATTTTAGTATGGCAGAGATTACTGTGGAAATTCCAATTCATATTTGTAACAAACGTTCCAAAGTGAAATTGCTTTATTGAACACTAAAATATTACCGTGAATCCCCAATTTGCTATTTTTTGTGTGGACACCAGTAATGTTACATGTACTTACACCCAGGGTCCATATTGATCTTCTATGAGTCTTCCATCGACAAATCATGTCTCTCTGACATCAGGAACGAAAAAATAATAATTTAAATTCTAATAAAAAATAATTGCTGGTATTTTATTTTTTTGCGTCGACAGCAGAATAGGTTCAACAGGCCTATAGTCTGTAAATGACGGCTGACATATTTTTACTAATGTACAGCTAATACAAGGCCCCAAGGGCTACTCAAGTTAGTGGGTTGATGTGTCGAGTTGTATTATTTTAAAAAAGGGCAATATGGCAGGTAAGATAGATAGCTAACTGTGGACTTGAAGAGGTAAAAATTTAATTAGCGAAAAAAATTTAAATTTCAGGCGGAAATGTTAGAAGTATAAAGTTTAAGTAGCTTTTAGAAGGAACGGAAATGTCAATGCTAAACACGAGACAAGATATAAATCTCTACTTCCGTTCACAAAGACTAAGAGAAACTCTTTGAACTCAGTCTTTGGCGTTCAAGATGTTTAAGCCCGCCAAAAATATAAATCTTAATACTTCTGTGTTTTTTTTTTACTTGTACTGAGTAGCAGAAAAAAAACAAAAAACACAGTTCCTATATTCTCTCCGTAAGATTAATCGGTATTTATTAGTAACGAAAAATTAGTTTAAATTAATAAATAGCGCTTTAGTCAATTATCCCGATTAGGATCTCACGTATTCATAAAAGAGTTCATTTTCAATTTTTAGAACAGTTTGAAAATATATTTTTGAGGTCGTTTTCGCCTGTTTTATTTACTTTTGTTTTTAACGGCTTTCTTTGTACCTTTGGCAAAATCTAAAAGTCTGTGAAAGCCGATTATGAACTGCATGAACAGTTGAGGAGATTACAGATCTAATTGTTTCTATATTTGGGAAATGTTATACATGTTATATTCATAGAGAAGGGAAATTCACTCATCGGGAGCTTGATTGGTTAGTGGATTTTGCAATATAGAAACCGATGGTGGGTATAAACTAGATAAAGAAATTTGTAAAACAAGGAATTTAAAATAATTATAATAAGACGCTCCTCCGAAATGTGGTAATTCTTGTGTATTTTGTTTATTGCTTATGCGATATTGTCGATTATGAATTCGCCTAAAGCTGAGAGAATTTCTGTTATTATTCCATCAGGACCTGCTGCTTCGTTCCTCATTCATCTTGTCCAGTAGTGATTTTATCCTTTATTATTTCTGGCTCTTCCATTTTTTCCCAATATAGATTTCTCTTCTATATAATGAAAACGTTTTTGAACACATTTGCTCAACCTTTGGGATATTTTTCTTTTTTTTATTATCAATTAGGCTTCCTTAGATACTATAGAGCCTATTGATTGTCCTAATAATTCTTTTAATCTGTCGTGCATACTTGATATATTTCTGTCGCTCCTTTTTCAGTTCTGTGAATTTTCTATTGATCTATTCCTCTTCAAATTGTCTACATTTGTTTTTAATTTTAATGGTTAGTGTTTGGTATTGTTTGCTGCTTCTTGGTATTGTTTGCTGTCGCTTTTTCTGCATCTCTAGAAAATTATTATGTACAAGTCACCGATTAGTGTCTTGTTTCTGATTAATTGGTTTGTTAGTAGATTTTACGATATAGAAACTTATGGTGGGTTATTTAACGATGAAACATATTTTTTCTATTCTTTGAGATTTTAGATATTGTGAGTACGGTTATTAAAATTAAAATGTGCGTTGTGGTGCAGTGAATATCAGCTCGGGACGAGAAATCGGGGAGCCGAGTTCGAATTCCAGTTGAATTTCTCTCATTCATTTATGCACAAATATCTTTGGGAATGGTATTAATCCATCTTTTCCCTCCAGGTATGGGTTAAATAACAGGACATATTAGGTTCTATAGCCTTGGCTGGCAACCAGTCTACCGCAGTAATGGCAACTTACCGCGGGAAAATCTTCTGCCCAGTCAGTCATGCCTTTTACGAGACGTGATCGCCCAAGCGTGTATCACGTATGGCACTTAACCGACTGACTCACCATTACCTTTCCAATTTGCAAAAATACATTTCATAACCGCCCTTTTTCCAATACGGTAAGTCTTTATTTTCGGGGAAAATTACTAAAATTCCTAATTCTTAGAAAGTTTCGCATTTCTAAATAAAACGTGAGTTGATACAGATTCTAAAACTTTTGTCTAATTCAATTCATTTAGTTCTTAAAGTCCATTCAAATCATTAATCAAAATGATATTTTGGTTGTAATCCTGAATTATTTTAGATTAATTTAAAGCTATAGATAAGAATCGAACATTGGATGTGACTGTTATTAGAAAATACGATTATGAAAAAAATTGTGCACTTGCATCTTGGAAAGAAAAGTAAAATTGAATATGAATATGAATTAAAACGATTAAAAGTTAAAAGACATTGATGTGCAATGCCGAAAGAAACACGCGTTGCTGATGCACGAAAACAGATACCTTGTGCCAGGAGATTTTGGTTGTTCAACTTCAAATTGTTTAAAGCGGAACCTAATGATATGTTATTTATTTTAGCTACGAAAATGGAAGCTAAAATGTTGAACTATTTAGCGCTGCAAAACCTCAACCAAATTTCTCCGTGGTGGAGGAGGTCGTAAATGAAATGCACTTCAGAATTCGTTTAATCTAGATCTTTCCGAAAAAAATTCAGTCAAGATTTTTGTTATGGTGTCGTCACCCACAACGGAATGAACTCTTCCAACCAGTACATATACCTCCCCTCACAAGAGATGAGAATAGATAGCCTAAGGAGTAGCCTGAGGAGAGCGCCCTGAATATATCCGAGAGTCGTCTACGAACCATTAACCACCATTACGAGTCCCAGATCGAGGGTCAAATTATAGTATTCCACACTAACCCGTATTATCGTTCTACTAAGAAAGTTCCAAGTGTTGTATTTTGCCTTGTTTAATATATATTCGTTATTTCCTATTTTGATGGTTTTGTATTATACTTGCTGGACCTTTAACCGGGTCTACGACAATTTTCCAGTGTCCTAAACAAGCAGAGCGGAACACATTAATTGAAAGCAGTATTGCAATTAAAGGTAATTTTGATAATGAAGATTTAAGCAAAGATGTGGTATTCCTCAACAATATCAGCATCGACCTTATTCATGCTTTTTCAAAATAATTTAATCTTATATACAACAACACACAACAATATGTGAAAAATAATGAATAATGTCAGACTTTAGAAACATTATAAGCAGGTAATAATTTTCCTACAGAAAGAAAATTTCTTTGGGGCTTGAAATAATTTTCCGCGTGAGTATGTGCCACTCCGCCATTCAAATCAACGGAATTCTAGTCTATTTCTTCACACTCTTCAGAATTTCTTCAAATACGGTACTGCGCAAAAGTATTAGGACAAGAACTATTTTATCTTTTATGAGGCATCAAAATAAAGTTTAAAATCACCCCTACTCTAACACATTTGCACAATACTGGTAGTGTGCAAAAATATTAGGACAGAGATGATTTTCCTAAAAACGTCACTGAAATTCAAATACAGGGTGAAAAGCCAAGTAAATTGCTAATAAATATTGATTATTTGAAACTAGGTGTAAAAGAAATGTATGAAAAAATGTCATATTTAATTTTTCCTATTTTCTATTAAATAAGTTATTTTGAAACTACTCTATTGAACATCTATGACATATTTTGGATAAAAAAATTGATAAATCTAATGTTACTTCGCAAGACACACTTTGGGAACAAATACAAGCTGCTTGGCAGGACATACCATTAGATACATTAAAGAAGCTTGTGATGTCAATGCCTGACAGAATGAAGGCTGTGATCAAAGCAAAAAGCTATTATACTAAATATTAAATTTATTTTGTAACAAGTATTTTTTTCTTGTTAAAACATTTGTTTAGTAAATCAAATAAAATTACTTTAATCAAATTGTTTATTTTCTGTCAATATGCCTCATAAAAGATAAGATAGTTCTTCTCCCAATACTTTTGCACGGTACTGTATTTCCGTTTATAAAATTTTGAAAAATTCCTACTACATACTTTTATTCATGACCCGAGACTTTCACATTCGTCCTGTTCAACATTTAGCACCCAACTGCCACCCATTTGCCGATGATGCGCTTGGTGTATCCTTAGCCATGATGATTAGGCAATCCCTGACTGAGTAATGTTCCCGCATGCCTACTAAGTTTGCCGAACTGATGTTTATAACGGGTGAATCTATTCAAAAAGACTGCGTATAATCCGTCCATAAGCCGTTTAGATGTTTAGAACTCGTGATGTTCTAGTTTAACTCACAGATAAAACAAAGGAGTCTACTGGAAAAACTCTGAAACTCATCAAGTTCCCAAGTTATATCATCCGATAGACAAATTAATTAATTTTCCTGAAACAAAGCTCTTATCATTTGGAATTAATGAAGTTTGTCTATATATTTTTCCCAGCTTGAATGATTTTGTGTAAATAGAAACCAAACAATTTGTATAGGTTTCAATGAAACTAATTCTTTCATCTTTTTTGAGGATTTTATCGCTTGTGATTATTTATTAGATAACTTTTTAAAAGAAAAGCGATAGAAAAGATGTTAAAATACATTACAAATCTAAGAATAAAATCGAACAGCAATAAGTTGAATATATCTCCTAGAATGTTGGTAATCATGGCTCTCCATAATTTCCTCTTCTTTGTAGCTCTTAGTAAATTTTGCCTTTTTTCCATTTTTCCTAAACCCTGTTATGACATCCATTTGCACAAGCTCGTTAGGTAGATTATGCGATATCTTAGTTTCAATAGTCTTATAGTTCAACTTCTCACCGCCCATAAACTATTATCAAACAGACAGTATGGCTTTCGCTTTGCTAGGTCTACTGCTGATTTGTTAACGACCATCAACGAGTACATATACTAGGCCATCGATAAGATTGGTGAAGCTCGATCTGTTGCCCTGGATATCTCCAATGCATTTGACAGGGTCTGGCACGCTGGCATTCTGCGCAAACTACAAGGCTATGGTATCAGTGGATGCTTACTTGGTTTGATCCAATCTTTCCTATCAAACCGCATAATGAAGATTGTCTTGAACGGGTACGCCTCCAGATCCTGAATACGGGTGTCCCACAGGGCTCCATCCTACGCCCGATGCTCTTTCTGATCTTCATCAACGATCACCCAGATGTGTTCAATTTTCCAGTAGTCACTTATACTGACAATACCATCATTTAGTCTCGCCTCTGTCAGAAATCTGCCAGAGCGGACAAAGATAATCTCGCTGCTGATCTTGAGAAGGATCTCTAATCTGTGGTGGACTGAGGTAAGTAATGGCTAGTAAACTTTAATGCTTCCAAAACGAAGCTGCTATCCGTAAATTACCATAGACAGTCTACCTGCCCCTCCCCATCAGCATGGATTATGCTAGTCTCCCCGAAAGCAAAACATTGTGCCTCTTCAGCCTCATTCTATCAGCCAATCACAAGTGGAACGACAACATTGTATCAATAGCTAAATCTACTAG
This sequence comes from Ascarosepion bandense, assembly GCA_037127315.1. Lineage (NCBI taxonomy): Eukaryota > Metazoa > Mollusca > Cephalopoda > Sepiida > Sepiidae > Ascarosepion > Ascarosepion bandense. Next base: position 1,865,626 of record JBBBDQ010001003.1, on the reverse strand, counting down.
GAATTTTGGGTCACCGTGTCGGGTGAGGAAGATTTGCTCGCCTAAGTCCATCTTACACATATACAAATCAATCATCCGCCCATGAATCTAATACTGTTGTCATATCTGGTCAGGCACCCCTGTTATTCATTTTAGGGTTCTCGAAAGGATCCAGAAAAGAATCTGCAATATAATCGATCCTAATCTGGCAGCTCAACTCCAGCCACCTTTTCACCGATGGGATGTGGCTTCACTCTTTCTCTTCTACAAATATTTTCATAACTTCTGCTCCGACGAACTTAGCTCCCTGGTGCCCCCTCTATAAGAATTTACTCAAACAGACTGGCTACAAAGTCCCACAATTTTACAGTCAAAACAACCAAATTCAGCCTCCACTTCTACTATAGAATCTTGTTTTCTCGCACTTCCCCCCACCTGTGGAACTCCCTTCCGTATACTTGCTTCCTTACAATCTCCAAAAGTTTAAATGCAACGTCAATTGCCATCTCGCATCCGCTTGACTACCATACTTCTCTTATCATTTCCAAGACACTCCATGTTGTTCTTCCTTTTTCACTCACGCTACTCTTCATACCAGTATTCCCATCCTTCTCTTGCCCATTCTCTGAAACCGCTTGTAACCGGTTTTCTCTTTCTTCTATCTTCTCCTATGTAACTCTTCACTATCCTTTTATGTAGCCCCCTTCACACCAGTGGGAGTAATGCCTTGCTTGGGGTGAACCTATTAAAAATTAATATGTAAGTGTTAAATTTTCCAAACCCTTTTTCCTCATTATGTGCCAATCTGTCTCTTTTTGTTTTTAAATATAAGTGTCCTTGTATTTCTATTTTTTCTTGTTTGCATTTTCTCTAAAACTTCGCCATTTCTCTCATGTATACTCCATAGAATTCTCAGCATCCTTCTGTAGAATCACGTTTCTGTTCGCGGTTCAAGCTTTTCATTCACCTATGAGGAGATTGTCCAGGATTTACTGCCATATATAAGTACAGATATTACATAATATTAGTACGAATACTGATGTTCGTCCATCGCAGGCAAAGAAGACCATGATCTCTGGTCACTAAGAGTTTAGGTGGGTGTGGAGGTGGTTGATAAGGCCAATCTTTATATGGAAGAATCTGTTGCAGCAGGGTTAAGGGATGCAGGGTCAGACCCAAGCTGGTGGGTGGAGCTTTTGTGCTCCTTTCTTTTCTGGCGTCTCTCTTTGAGGGCCTTCATGTGACCCGCTTTCAAAATGTTGCACTTCCAGATTTCACTTGGGATCTCCAGGCAGCTCTGTCTTTAGCAATGGATTCCCAGAAGAAATATGGGATGTTACAGCACTCGAGGGCCTCTTTTAAGTTGTTTTTGTACCTCAGCTTTGGCCGGCCAAGCGAACGTTTCCCTGTGGAGAGTTCACACCTGGCACTTCTGAGTCTTCAATTTAATGGTGCCATTTTATATTGAAATTGTCAAGCATTTACTGCCATATATAAGTATGAATATTACATAATAATAAGTACTAATATTACATAAGAATGCAACTACAAATAAATACTAATATTACATAATAGTTCAGTACTGTTTTCTCCCTTTCTAACAATATTGTCCTGTTTCTTAAGATATTACTTTGATTTTACAAGGCAACTTTTGGTGTTTCAATGTGACTTCGAAATTTTGGTTTGGTATTTTCCATCTTCTGTTAAAACCCTTTCTAGATATTTAAAGTATTTCATTTGCTTTTTTAGTTTCTCAGATTTGTCATTTGCATGTTGTGTTGGGTCATCTTTTGATGACAACCATACATGTTTATCGTAGTTGATGTCTTTTTATTTCGCTTCCTTTCGCTACATTCTGTAGGAGTTTTTGTAAAGCAATTTCTGTTTTTTGCTATCGGCATCTCTCATCTGCATATCTTATGTTGTTGCAGCAGAAAAAGAATATGAACAGTTAATACACGATTTTCTGAGAAGTTCTATGTAATTACAATTAATATTATGGGTAGACAAAGATGATAACCTATAAAGCGTATAACGTGAAACGTAAATTGAATCTCTCTCTTAGACGGGTTGGTCCCAGGTTAGATAGATAGACATATTAAGGATAAAGAAGGATTCGTTATTTTCAGTCCATGTCGATTGTAAAAAATTTTTAAAGTTATGACCAATAAAATTTATCAGATGATTGTAAAAGTTATTTTCCCGATATATATATATATATATATATATATATATATATATATATATATATATATATATATTCTAATCGGGAAAAGAACTTTTACAATCATCTGATAACTTTTAACTATATATATATATATATATATATATATATATATCCTCACAAGAAATAGTGTGTCTCAAGTTTACATTGTTTTTGAAAAATGCTTGTTGATGTGGTTTTCGAAAAATTGCCGCGTTTTTCGTTGGGATAATGTTAATACTTTGTTTTCAACTGATTTGCAGAGACAATTTTTTATCATCTAAATTGTCCACTAGAGACCAGAGCAAATAAAAATTCGAAAGACCGAAATCAGTACAATACGTTGGATGCTGGACAGTTTTTTTTTATTTCATCTTTGTAAACTTCTGCTAGTTTTTTTTTTTGGGGGGGGGGGAAACGTGCGCTCTTGCCTTGTGTTAGTAGAAACTTTTATTTTTTATTATCATATTGCTCCAAGCAAGTATTTTGCTGTAAGTGTTTTTCAGGGTGTTACAAAGGAGAAAAGTTATGAGAAAGAGTAACAGGATATAGGGAGTGTCAGGAAATGGGTAAGAGAAGGATGAGAATACGGATGAGAGTGTAGTGTACGGAGAAAGAAGTATGAGAGAGAAGATACAGGTGAGTGAGATAAGAGATGACTATTGACTTTACATTTAAATTAATAGAAATTTTAGCTGTCGGGGAAGCAAGTAAACGGAAGGAAGTTCCACCGGTGGGAAGTGCGTAAAAAGAAGCTGTGAGAGTAGAATATGCGTTTACATTTCATTGGTTTCACAGTACAAAATGGAACCTAGTTGCTAATCTTGTGGCTCGAGTAAATTCATATATAGGGGTCATCAGTGAGCTAAGTTCATCAGAGCAGAAGCCGTGAAAGTATTTGTAGAAGAAACACAGGGAAGTCACATTGCGACAGTGAGAAAGTGACTGCATCTGAGCTGCTAAGTTGGGATCAATCACATTACAGATTGTCCGCTGGATTTTGTCAAGGACCCTTAGGGGGATTGCAGGGACACCCAACCAGATATAGCAGCAGTATTCAATGCACGGGTAGATTTATATATGTGCAGGATTGTTTCAGGCGGAAAAAAACTTCCTGGCCCTACACAGAGAACCGAATTTCTTAGCAGCGGATTTAGCTATGGATTTTATATAGTCATTCAACTTGAGGTCTGTTGTGAGAGTTAATCCGAGAAAGTGCAGCATTTTTCTTTCAGGGAGACTAGCTTGATCCATTCAAATGGGGGTAAGAGCGATTGTCTGTGATGGTTAATAGATAGCAGCGTCGTTTTGGAAGCATTAAAATTTGCCAAAATTAGGTCGTTTTCTTTGATAGCAGAATCATGATTGGTGAGTTGGCTGCAGTACCTTTTTTTAATTATAGTGTGGCCGGCTGGAAGAAGTGAAAAATGTGAATTATCACTCTACAATTGCACCAAAATAACAGCAACACCTTCATTGAATACAAGTTTGCTTTAGCGACGGAATGTTTATATTTACAACCTTGTTTTCAGCTTTGTTTACGTCAAAAGTTATCCATTAACAATCGATCTTTTGTTTTCTTAGACACTTTTGTCAATGAATGCTCCTTTTTCGTGCTATAATAGGCAAAAATATTCTTTATAGATACACTATCAGATTATTCTGTTCCCTCAAAATGTGGAACCGATCTGTCAATATTAGAAAGTCTGTTCAAATATGAAAAGGCAGCTGAGATATCAATTTTCAAACCCAAAGTAATGTCTTCTCTCGAAATTCTCAGTTTATTTCTGACGGTGTCAAGTAGAGCTTCGCCATCGACATCAGAAGTTCAAGCTCAGCTTGACTGATTGTTTAGGTTAAAAATCACCCAAAGAAAATCTACCAAAACCACATTTTAACGACCCGAAATGTTGGAAGACGATCCAGATAAATCTTCAGATAGTCTCTATCGTAGTTCAGACGCTTATTCGCAGGGCATAAGATGGCGAAAAGACAACCTTTTATTCCTGCTTCTTCAGGACAATCATCTGTGAACAAATCTGTAACATTCAACAGAATCTGACTCGCAATTGAACAATACAAGGTTTCAATCTAGATCACGCCAGAAATCAGCACGAAAAATAAATGCCAGTATCAAGTTGCTGTATTTTTTGTTTATAAGAAAAATTAGGTTCGAAATTTTGCATACGATTTCAAAATTAAAATGCAGACATGCTTGATCTAAGATATTCTAATATTGTAATTCATATCAATATATTCTTTACTAAGCACTGAGACAGGAACTAGCTCGTGATATTCAATATCTCCACATCCAAAGGATTTCATCATAACCCCGAGTTTTCTCTACTGATTATGAATGTTTGTAGTCTTAGTGAAACTTCTTGCTTAGAATGTGTTATAATGCCCTATCTATAGAAATGGATTATTCATCCTTCAATTAATATTAACCTGGGTGACTTGCAGGGAGGCAGTCGTGAGGCAGTCGTGAGGCAGTTGTAAGGAAGTCGAGTTGGAGCGTAACTACGCAGTTCTGACGTACATATCTATTTGCTGACTACTAACACTTTTACTTTGTATATATGTTCTGTTATTCTAATACACTGTTTGAACCTACCTTCCTGTTTCCGTGTCTTTCTTCCTGGCCCTAACAGGCCACACCAGAATGTCTATTTAGACTCAAGCTCACTGCAGACCTCAAGTAATACAAATGGTATTATTAGCCATTTCCTTATGAAGAAACATTCATCATTCATTGACCGAGCATCCAATGCTATTCACGTTGCTCTGTTTTTCAATTCCATACCATCGGGCTGGAATCAAAGTGAAGTATCTGTTCTCCACATCTCTAATGATAAAAGGAATAGTAGCTGATTTTTTGGGCGGAAGAATTCGGCATTTATAGCCCGAACATCCAATGCTACTAAAATTAGGCTTTTATTCATTCTCTGACATTCGAGTTGAGATCAAATTGTAGTATAAGACAGAGGTGTTGATATGCCGTTAAACAAATGTCAAACTCAAATTCAAACTTACTGCAGAGATATGTTCTTCTCAATTAAAGAGGTGCAAAATTTTCGAAATTTTTCAAAGCGATTAATGCGCAATGAAGAAAATTAAGCATTATTTTTTTCAGAGCAGACATTGTTAGGCATCTCTATATTTTCAAAGATTTCAAATCAACGTACTTTCGCCGTTTAATCAAGAGCCATGGATGTGTCTAGCAATTGTTATTTACCGCATTTCATTCGAATGCGAATAATTTTTATTACACATGTCAGCATACTGAAACAGAAATAAAGATTGACTATATTTTATATAAGACAAAAATGGCTTTAATTTCTCTCCGGAATTTTTCACATCTAATCTGAACTGAACCAGATTTTAAAAGACCAATATTAAAATATGATAATCGAAAATTTTTTTCTCATTGAAGCTAACTACAATTTTTAATTTAGAAATGTACACTTATTCATCATAAACATGGGCCTTTTCATATGGCCTATTTTATTTTCTGCCATAAGTTGACGAGCATGCCTGTACCTAGAATAAAGTCGTGTTTTTTTTTCAGAAAATAGACACGCCAATATAATGATGAAAGAAAGGCTTCATGCAAAAGAGATAGGAGTTCGAAGAATACAAACAGCCGAATATGTAAACTAGGAATCTTTAAAGACAATGGTTAATCAAGTATATTAGCCATCAGAATCTGACACATAGTTTAAATTCCTAGAAGGCATAATAAAGATTTAATTATCTGAGAATTTGACACTCACAAAATATTTTGAATACGATAAGGGTTGGTTGAAATCTCAAGTAAAATACAGATAGAAAAAGTAAAAGTAAGCCAACATATTTAATAACTGGTAGTAAAGAGAATGAACTGAGCCGAAGCTACCTCGCTATTGTCTCGCTCTCCCATTAGCGTGATAGCAGACATATATATATATATATATATATATATATATATATATATAGTCATCCGCAGACAGATCTGTTTCGCTGCATCAGTACCTTTAGAGATTGCTTTTAGCCAGGATTGAAACACGACCAAATTGATAATAGTCTGCGATTCTATCTCTGAGCTATAGGCAGACTCTTAGCGTGTGATATACCATGTAAACATACGCCAGTAGCTGAGAGTATATATATATATATATATATATATATATATATATATATATATATATATAACATAGTACACTTAGTATTCAATCCGGATAAATTCCGATAGAGACGAACCCAAGAGAACTCAGTGTTAAATTCATTTATTTTAACAGAGAAATATAATCTATAAAAGATTTTAGAATATTACAATGGGTAATACATATTTCACCGAGTTATTATTATTATTATCGTGGCTCGTTAATAATATCAGGACACGATGAAATATGTATTACCAATTGTAATATTCTAAAATCTTTTATATATATATATATATATATATATATATATATATATATATATATTATTTATTCATAAATTATAACATGGATAATACTTGTATATATATATATATATATATATATATATATATATATTGTAGTACACTTGGTATGTAATCCGGGTTAATTCCAAAGGAGACGAACTCGAGAGAACTCCATGTTAAATTCATTTATTTAACAGAGTAATATTTTACATAACGGATTTTGATAGTTGGGATTATGCACATTTCGCCGCTCCTGAGTTCTTGGCGCGGCTCTCCAGGGGTTTAACCTTTGCCGTCAATCGCCAACCTTTCCACACACTTCAAGCGGGGCTAGTTCTCAAATCTTTGAGTCTCGAATGAACGAGAGTCTTTTCGTATATAAACGTCATAAATGCCCGTCCTAATATGGGCATGTTGGCGTCTACTGCAAACCAAATAAAAGAGAAGGAATTTTCGGTTTTTTAATTGGGGGGGGGTGATATTTAGATTAACCACTGTTGTACCATTGATATATATATATATATATATATATATATATATATATATAAAACACAAAAATAAGTGCACAACTGTCTTTATTTCATTAGATAGAACTATGACAAATCAATTGACGTTACGAGTCCTCTCACAACAGTCTGTTATTTAAAGCTTAAAGCAAAAAGAACAGAATTTTTAACCAATTGCAACCATACCAATATCTGCCTATTAGAATAATAAAATCATGGATGACAGTTCTCCTAATTTTGAAAACTCCACGTTCATAAAAAAAAATCCCTGATACGTGAGCGTTTTAAGAAAAGGGTAAAGTCTTTTTCTTCTTTATATGCCGTGTCCTTTCAGGCCGTAGGCTATCATGGACTTCCACTTGGCACCGTTTCATGTCGCTCTCAACCTTCTTTCTCTTGATATCTCTCCCAAACCTTCCTCTGCCATCCATTTGCTAAGGCCTATCAAGCTGTTTTTCCCGTCTCTCTTTCCCTCTATCTGTCCTGTGAGTAGGAAATTCTTCAGGCGCCCCCTTCTTCAATATGTGTCCTAGAAAACTTATCTGTCTCTTCCTTTTGTTAATTATGAGTTGTTGTAAATCGCCTGAAGACACCAAGAGGGATAATCCTGGGTTGCGTACTAATTTGCTTACAAATGAGAAATATTCAAAAGGTCTACAATATCATCGTATTAAACCATTTGTAATACAACAGTGTACTGGTGTAATTTAATTATGGCTAAAAACTAAAAATCAAAGTAATATATATATATATATATATATATATATATATATATATATATATAACGTACATTCCAACAGATAATGGCATTAATCAACAATTTCGCACTTACACACCAAGTTCTTCAAAAGTCTAACGGTCAAAACGGAAGACACATTCCCGTCATTATCAATAATCCCAACCAACCCCACAAAAACAACGAACCAAATATAAACAGCGGATGATTCCAACTCTTGCTCTTTCCTCCTGACGACACCCAACGTTGAAACAAACATATGATTGTAGAGGAGAGGACATATATAAAAAAATTATGTACAGGTTCTAAAACATAATTTATAATAAATATTCATAGCTCTATACATCATATATCGAGCACTGTTTATTTTTGGACGGGAAAAAAATGTCTTTCTTCGTTCTGTACTCACTCGGATATATATATATATATATATATATATATATATATATATATATATATATATATAAAGGAAAACTCAACAGGTCATTTAAATTGGTTATAAATAATAATTCATTTCAGTGAGCTTAATTAGCTCATTTCATAAGACAACACAATATTCCTTCCATTTGGTAAAAAATATTTTGCCGGAATAAGCATTTTCTTTAACTGAAGAGAAGGATAAAAAATATAAAAATCAAAATCAAAATAAGAAGAAGAAAAAGAGAAAAAGGAAAAGAGAGTCAGGACTTAGGCATTGGCATCATATTGGCAAGAATTGTTCAGACCAGTCGTGAAGGGGTTGACCTCTGAAGAAACTTCTAATTCCATGGAAACGTGTGTTTCTGTGACCCAATAAACTAACCCACCCATTTATATTGACCTATATCCATATATACATATGCGTACATTCCCACATATACTTACAAATGTGACTTTGTTTATGCTTATACATACTTACCAACCTACACTATTTCGTGTCTACATACGGATCCTTGTGTTTGTACATCCACACATATACATTTCATAAAGACGGGATTTCCGTGCGTATGAATAGTGTTTTATATATATATATATATATATATATATATATATATATATATATATATATAATTATGCTAGTAATTCTCTCACATACTCCCAAATTACGCCTATATTTTCATATTTCCATACATCCTCACATCCATACGTATATATGCTCATAAATGTGATACCTACATTTATCTCTTTATATCCACATACAATTATTGTGTTCACACACTCGCAAATCTATGAGGAGCGGATTCACGCATACATGTACACACATCCGCATATATATATATATATATATATATATATATATATATATATATATATATATTATAAATTATGTTTTAGAACATGTACATAATTTTTTCTATATATGTCCTCATTCTATACTCACTCGGATATATATATATATATATATATATATATATATATATATATGGTAATAGTTGTTACAATGGTTTATAAATTCATAGTATGACTACACAAAAATTTTCGCGTTTCGAAGCTAACCTGTTTTTAGGTGCTTCTCATCAGTTGATGTATTTGGAATGAAAATTATCTAGTGAAAAACGGTTTATTTGTGGTGAATATGCTTTTTAAGTGAAAGTGGGGTTGGGAGCTTATTTCGATTCTGTTCGCCATATTGTAGTCTTAGATTTAGGGGTTGGGAGAGGTGGCTTATTTCAGGACAGGTTTCGTATTTATCTTGTCTGGATGTAGTAGTAGTGGCGTCGTTGTTAATGATATGAGTGGTGTGTGATTTTTGGATGGTCGATTCTTTTATCGTTATATTGGTTTAGAGGAGGGCATGGGTTATTTAGTTTTGGTCAGGTCACTTTTTTGTTTAGTTTAGGTTATTTTGTATTAGGATATATGTGGTTTTTTTTTGGTTTTTTTGCAGTGTCGATATTTTCTTTTATTTTTCTACCATTTACAGGTCGATGGACTTCTTGTTGGTGTGGTGTGGGGTTTGTTGTCTTTTATTTCTACGTTTTTTGTTCTTTTTATTAATAGGGTTGATTATGTATATTTATTGCATTTTTGGGGGGGGTCGTGTGGGTGGGGTGCGTTTTTGTTTATTTAAATTTTTATCGAGAAATATTTGCGATCTTTGCATCATACTGCTAATTCGTCTCTACGGTTTAATAGTTCGCTACTGTTGGGATACTTTACAATGTATAGCTCTACGTTTGTATCGAGCACTCTTTATAAAAGTAAATACATGAACAGCAGGTTAAAAAACCTACGAGTTCCACAACTTTGTTACAATACTATATATATATATATATATATATATATATATATATATATATATATATATATATATAAGTATACGAGCAACTTTTTTTATACCCCTATGCATAAAGACAATGTACGTCTGTGTACACTTAACTCCCAAACGAGGTGGTATATTTTCTTTTCATACGTCTTAACAGACATTACACACATATATATCCATATATACCGGCAAACCTCATTTGGATATTTTATATACTAACCTGTACACATATGGGTAGAATGATCAGTACATGAAGGTATAATCAGTTCAAGGATGCACAATTGACTGCATCCAAGATTAACATAACCCACATATAATCAGGTGTTCTCACATGATGGAAAAACGTATACATAATTAGGTCCATTCTGATGTATGAAATACACTTATACTTGGGTGCCCCCTTATATACACAATAATGCACAAAATAATATTTATAAAAACATGCACAAAATTCTATAGAAGCATGCACAAAATTAGGTGCACCCATATATATAAGAAACAATTCTCACCTTACACTTAGCTGCCCCCATTATACACGTGAAATATTTATGTTGAAGTCATTATAGTGAACTCATTTCCAATTACATAGTTCATGATAGGATATTCTTGTAAAACTTCGTACACCAATAATATAAAGTCATTGAGTACTTAGTTTGGCGTGTCAATCCATTGTATGGTAGGTCCTTCTCTTCACTTCTTTGGTCTATATATATATATATATATATATATATAAGCTCGTTATAGGTTAAATTTATATTAAATTCTACCAGTAAACGGTTGTACTAGAAAGTGCTCAATACATGTTTGAAGGGAGATGTGGATTCAGCCTATTGTAATATAACAATCTGGCCCCACCCGAGGAAGTGATGCAAGCGATGGTGTTTCCTGGCGGTGAAGGGAGCGGATGTCGTTTTGACCTTATTTCCGACAGCGGCGGAAATGGCTACAGAGGCAAACAGATCAGGTGTCTCTTAGAATTACGTGGGCGTTGCGTGGGCGAGGCAAAACCGGAAGGAAAGTCCCGGTTCTAGAAGACTATATAAAGACCTCGACACACGGATTCGCCAGCAGAGAACGACCAGTGGAAGCAGAGGGACACCACAGGCAAAAACTACACTCCCGTCAACCCATGTGCCTCTCACCCTTCCGTTCTCTATTCCACACGGTCCGTCGTTATTAATAAAAATATAACCTTATATTTTTATATATGCGTGTTTGTTGTTTTGTCGTCGTACGGCGATATATAACACTATATATATATATATATATATATATATATATATATATATATATAAAACTGTTTGACATTACAAAACATGTAAATTGGTTTAAACAACACATCAGAAGAGAACCGTTAGTAGTGGTCAAAGAACGAAAAAATATTCACGTAAGCAAAAAGGGGTGGAACAGATGCGTGTAAACAATTAGCGAGGGGAATAAAATTGAGGGGAAATATATACAATTAGATAAAATATGTACACAAATAAATAGGTGAAAGAGGGGGTATGAGTGTTAGAAAATGTCCCCGAACAAGTCCAACGATGTAACGAACTCTTTCTGTCGACAGAGAGAGGGTTTACGCCAAAGAATCCAGACCGACTCAAGAATCCTTAAATGGTTAATGGAGTCAGCTCTGTGTAGCACCCTGAACCAATAATCTTTATAGGTCTTGGCACAAGCTGGATTATCCAACAGGTGCTTGCCGAGATATATATATATATATATATATATATATATATATATATATATATATATATATTTGAATGACCTGAGTGTTCCATTCAATCAGGAAACAGGCTTAGTTTCCACTTTACTGTTTAGTTAGCCCCTATCCCTAGAATTACCCACTTTTACGCGCAAATAAAACATACCGGAAAACTTGATTCTTACCACACACACACACACACACACACAATATATATATATATATATATATATATTATTCCGTGAAAATATTTATACTGAATGGAACGAATATAATGTAGTCTGATGAATTGAGCCAATTTAGCTCATAGAAATGAATTGTAATTTATAACCAATCTAAATGACGTGTTGAGTTTTCCTTTATATATATATATATATATATATATATATATGTGTGTGTGTGTGTGTGTGTGTGTGTGCTGAATATGTGCAGAATTTTTTTTTATTTCTGTAGGTTTGATTAAAATGCGACGAATGTTTTGTGTTGATTATTTTTCATTGATTTTTTTCTAATAACATTTCATTTCCGGTCGTATTGATAGATGAATATTACCATGTCTGTGTACGTTCGGTTACCATTTGAAAGTAGACTTAGCCAAACGTACACTGATATGGAGACTTTGATTTACCAATTCTAACAGGAAATGTAATAATGTGTGTCTGTGTTAATATTTGATATTATATGGTCGACAGTAGTGTAAAATAAAAAGAAAACGTACTTATATATATATATATATATATATATATATATATATATATATATATATATATACAGACATGACAGAATTGAAAAGACACTAAGATAAATTTTATTTCTGAATTTTTTTAGTAACCAAGATAAATTAATATAGATTATTTGATTAAAATTGCAGATAACAATACTGGAACATGCCACGAACCAAAGGGGGATCAGACCTGAAATCCGAATTTCAGCGAGGACGTATTATGGGCCAACATGAAGGTTGTCTGAACCAAAGAAAAATATCTGAAAAATCTTTCAATACCCCTTTCTACTGTTAATAGAGTAATCGTACAATTCATCAGAGAGGACAAGAAATGGACAAAACCTTATCCAGGCCGCCCTGGGCCCTCTGAAAGAACCATGCGTCTTGTCCAAAGAAATGTTGAACAGGATCCACTTTGCAAGGCCTCTGACATAGCACCAAAAGTTGATGTTAGTCCCAGAACAGCTGCCGGGAATCTTCACAAGCTAAGCTACTATGGCAGAGCTGTCGGAAGGAAACAACTTCTCCGTCCAGCCTATATCAAACGCAGAAAGGATTGGGCTCATGAGATGGTGGAGAGACCTGTGACCTTTTGGACCACTGTCATTTTCACTGATGAATCAAGATTAGCAGTATTTTCCGACAGTAGAAGAGTATGGACATGGAGACTCTGTAGTTAAGAGTTTGATTTAAAAAGACAGCAGCCAAAGGTGAAACATGGGGGGCTTTCAGAATGGTATGCGTCACAATTTGGAGTGATGGTCGTTCAGTGCTTGTGTAGTGTGAATGAAACATCAATTCAGCCAAATATGTTTTTATATTAAAGAAAGGGCTCCTTCCAATATTCTCAAGTAGTAGAATGAGCAAAGTTGAATTCCTATTCGTTGAAGATGCTCCATCAGACACTGCTCAAGCAACGCAACATTGGTTGAGACAAAATTTCATCGAAAAACTTCCATGGCCAAGTCAGTCCCCGAATATTAACCCTTTTGAACACCTTTGGAGCATATTATATCGAAAACTCCGCAAAAAGAACAGGAAGCTATCTTCTAAGCTCTAAGCCCGAACCTTTAAGATTATTGAGTAAACCATGACAAGAAATCCCTCAAGATGATATTCGTGAACTCATACCTAGAAGGGTCTTTGCATTAAAAAAAACAAAGGGGATGTCGACCAAGTATTAGTTATTAAATTTATGACCATTTATAATTACTTCATTTGTATGAATTACTTGCTTAATAAAATAATTACTTGTTTAATAAAATAATTACTTGTTTAATAAAATAATTACTTGTTTAATAAAATAAACGGTTTCCGTGAGCGTCTATTCAATTCTGTCATGTCTTTTTGTATATAAATATATTGTATTTAGGCAACAACAAACACTCTTTTATGCGAGTATCCTTAGCAATGACAAAGCGAGGTTTTAAGGGTTTTTATATAATTTTTATCTAATCTTACAAGTTCTTTTTTCAGCGCATTATCTATGTAAATACTTTATACAAATTGTCAAAATTCTTCAATGTTATTATTACTCCATATATATCTGCTAATCGTAGCATCAAGTCAACTCATGAATTATTACAAATACTTAAAACTAAAAAAAAACAAAAAAACAAGAAATTTCAGTGTCACTTGACTTAAGCACAGGCAAATAATTATGAAAAAGCTTTGCAATAAATACCAAGGAAATATTTTACTTTCCAACAAAAGTGATGGATATATAATCCTATCCAGTCATAAACGATGATCAGATGGAGTCCCTAAATTGACTGCTGCCACATCTGGTCAGGTGCCTCTGCTATTCTCCTCGGGGTTCTTGACAAAATACAACGGAGAATCTGTAATATGACTGATACCGACTTGGCAGCCCGGCTGCATTCACTCTCTCACCGGCGTGATGTGGCTTCCCTGTGCCTCTTCTATAAATATTTTCACGACTTCTGCTCCGATAAACTTAGATCGCCGGTCCCCCTAGGTATGAATTTGCACAAGATACTAGATTAACAACTAGGTTCCAGCCTTTTACACTGAAATAGATACAATGTAACCACAATTTATACTCTAATAGCTTCTATTCTCGCACATCTCACCTGTGGAATTTCCTTCGCTATACTTCCTTCCCCGACAGCTACAATCTCCATGAATTTAAATGCAAGCTCAATAAATGCCTCTTCTCACACTAACTCGCATCTATTCTTTCAAAATCTCTTCCCATCTACCCTACCCCCATCCTCGGTACCCTCATCCGTCTATCACCCTCCTCCCGACATTTCCTATAACTAACCACTCTTTCTCATCACTTTCTCTCATGTAACCCCCTGCACAACAGTAGCAGTGAAATGCCTTGCTTGGGGTGAAATGATTTAAAAAAACAACCAAAAAAACAAATCACCATCTCCAAACTAAATTCGATCTCCTCACCAAAAAATAGACTAGAGACTTATTACATCAGTCATTCTGCTAACTAAGGAAATGACAAATTTATAAAGTTTCATCGAAACCTCAGATATCTTCTCCAGATACAAGGCCTAAAATGTCTAAAAGATTGTTCCCTCCGCATATCAGCTATAAAAATATTCGAATAACTAAACGCAAAATCTCTGTGAAAGAATTAAAAAAACGACCCTAATACCGTCGTAAGAAATGCTGATTAAACCAATCCTTACGTAATTTTCAACAAATTGTATTATTACAAAAAATACAGCACTACTCGTACGATCGGTTCAAATTAGCATGGATCAGGCTAGCTTCGCTGAAAGCAAAAATCTGCGCCTCCTCGGTTTAACTCTCACAACGGAATTCAACTGGAATTATATGTATAATCCATAGTGAAATCAGCTCTAAGAAAGTCGTTTCTCTGTGGAGGGCCAGGAAGTTTGTTTTTTTTCCGCCTTAACGAATTCTGCACATATATAAATCTACCATCCGCTCGTGCATTGAATACTGCTGACATATCTGGTCGGCTGCTCCTGCTATCCACCTAGGAGTCCTTGACAAAATTCAACGGAAAATCTTTAATGTGATCGATCTCGACTTAGCAGCTCAGATGCAGTCACTTTCTCAATGGTGCAATGTGGCTTCCCTGTGTCTCTTCTACAAATACTTTCACGGTTTCTGTTCCGATGAACTTAGCTCACGAGTGCCTCCTATATATAAATTTACTCGAGCCACAAGATATGCAACTAGGTCCCACCCTTTTACTGTGAAACCAATAAATTGTAAACGCAAATTCTACTCCATCAGCTTCTTTTCTCGCACTTTCCACCTGTGGAATTCCCTTCCGCATACTTGCTTTCTCGACAGCTAAAATCTCTAAGAATTTAAATGTAAAGTTAATAGTCATCTCCTATCTCACTAACTTGCATTCTTTCTCTCATGCTTCTTTCTCCGTCCACTCCACTCTCATGAGTGTTCTAATCCTTCTCTTACCCACATCCTGACACCCCCTATAATCTGTAACTCTTTCTCGTAACTTTCCTCCTATTTAACCCATCTGCAAAACAGTGACAGTAAAATTCCTTGCTTGGGGCGATATGATTATAAAAAAATTCTATACTGTTTTAATGAGGATATAAAGTGGAGGACCAAATGTACATTAAAATCAGTATATAAACTGATCCCCTCCTTCTATAACCCAATTTTTTCGATTATCGATTTTGGATATTTATCGGGAGCACCACGACACAAAACTTAGCTAAGAACACTCGCAGACGCTTATAGTACAACTGTGTAAATTTTCAAGAAAATCGGTTCTGCCGTTTTGGAGTCTATAGGTAACAGACACATACACAGACACAGACACACACACCCATACGTACACACACAAAATTCCATTTATAAATAAGTTTATATATATATATATATATATATATATATATACCTTTGATTTTGTAATTCTAGCAGGATTGCAAGTTTAATTATTTTATATGTTTACAATTTACTGATGTTTCATGCTTTTGAATCAGTAATAATTCACTTTTCATTTACTAAATAATTTCCATTTTTTCTTGCAGGAAAAAGGAAACATGGTTCATTCACTAATGTAGATATTCTAGTTTGTTTGAGAATTTTCCATTTAACTTTAGGTGTTTTATTCTCTTCTTTTAACTTCTAAAATATTTTGTTATATAATATAATTATTCTTTGAAATTCCAAAAATATTTTATCGTCACGTAATTTAATTATTTTTTCCTAAATCGTAAGAACAATTATAACTATGATTTAGAGCATTCCTATTGAATTTTTTATTAATTCTAATATAAAACAAGGTGACTTTTTAGGCATAATGTTCGACTTAGTTTCTTACAATTTGCAACCTTACACGAAAGATAATGCTAATCCAATTTATATAATCTTGGCTCTAATCATCCAACGTCGGTTATCAAGCATATTCCATCATCGACTGAACGTTACATAAACATACACCCCTTTAGCAAAAAATATTCCGTAAACATAAAACAATTTATGATAAAATTCTTAGAGATAGCGGGTTTCCATTTTCGAAGATTAGTCTTGTGTGAAAATATAGTTGTTCCAGAAAGAAAATTAAACAAAAAAACAGAAAAACCATGAGATATAATCCTCCGTTGAATCAATTAGTTAATGTTAAACTTGGGCATAAATTGGTTAAAATAATTGATAAACATTTTCTAAAAAATAACTTTGGAAGCAAAATTTTCAATAGAAATACTCTCAAACTTGTTTATAGTTGCTCTATTTAGAAACCTAATTAAATTACATAACAATAAAATATTGAAATAATATGACAATAGTTGATTTACGAAGCGCCGCTAAGATATGACACAAGGCCAAAGATATGGAGTACTCAGTGAAAATCAAACTCACTAGTCAGTTGTAATAGGTTCTTGAGAGAGACAAGCTTTGCTAATTATTACACCAGCTCGGGTTGCCCTATAACAGTAACAATAGTAATTCTAATACTCATTTTATTTTGCCCCATAGTAAAAACTTAAATAGTTGTAGAAATCCCAACGAATGCCCCTAATCTAATGAGTGTTTAACTGAATCACTTGTCTACATTTGCTCTATCTCATCAGTAGAAAATCCTAAGCTTACTAAAGTTTATATTAATTCATTGAAATTTTTAAAAAACGTTTTTGCAATTATTCCTCATCTTTTCTAATAAGAATAAACAAAATATAATATCACTTTTTAAATATTTTGGGAAATTGAAAGAAAAGAACAAAACATCTAAATTTAAATGGAAAATGCTCAAACTAGCTAGACATTATTACATTAACTTTAATGGATTTTTCTTTTCGTGCTATGGTTTAACATTTTCTCTAATTTATATTTTATGAATAATTTCTCTGTTTGTGTATGTGATTTCATCATTTTTTAAGAAAAAATGTCAAAGGATTTAGCTTGAAACAATGTAACCGATGTCTGTATCTGTCTGCAATTCACTTACATCCATCATTTAAAATTACTCCTTCTTAACCGTTTCTATTGTCTCTTCATTTTCTTCCCTCTATACAATTCCTCACTTTTCCCTCTTTATTTGTCTCTTTACTTTTTACTCCTTTTGTATTTTTCTTTTACTTTTTCTTTTCTTTTTCTTTATAGAAGTACAATTCGTTTTTTAAAAATGCAAAAAGATTTGAGCCAAGACACCGTGTAACCGATGTCAATATGTGTGTGCAATTCATTTCCGGACAAAATTAAAAAATTTCTTTCTCTTAGCCGTTTCCATTGTCTCTCCCGTTTCTTTCCTTGATACATTTCCTCACTTTTTCCTCTGTATTTCCCTCTTCATTGTCTATTCCTTTTGTATGTTTCTTTTTCCTTTATAAATGTAAGTTTGTTTTAATGACAAAATATTTGAGACCAGAGGCACTGTAACCGATACCAATATCTGTGTACATTTCACTTCCTGCCTATATTTAAAATGTCTCTCTCTAAACCGTTTTCATTGGTTTTTTCCTCTCAATACTTTTTCACTTATTTTCTTCTTTACTTTCTATTTCCTCTGTATGTTTTCCTTTCCTCTCTCTTTATCCTTTCTTCCTTTCTCATCTTATCTTTTATCTTTGCTACCCTTTCTTTTCCACCTCTTTTTAATATATTTTTACCACGTACAGAAAGATTTCCAAAAATAAAAGGAAGTGGTGTTTTTTTTTTTTTATTCCAGTAAAACGTCTATTACGATCATTATTAACTACCAAATGAGACATTGTTCTTTCAATGTTGAAACAAAATGTACAATTTTGTAGTAGATTGTAGTTTGTACATGTTCTAAAGTAATAATCAATTATATTTTTATTGTGTGCACTGTTTTAAATTAATGTTTTGTACGTTGCAATTATTTCCTACGTTCCCTATTCATTTGCATATATATATATATATATATATATATTCAGAAATTATAACATGGATATGTTACAATATCACTACAATAGTAGCTATTTTGTTTCGACACTTCTTGTGTCTTGTCAAGTGATCTGGTCATTTTAAATTGAATGGTTTTAAAAGGTTAAAAACAACCAAGACCCCTTTAATCAGGGAGGCATTATTGTATGTACAATATGGACCAATCAGAGTAAAGCAACTTCTAATTTGGAGAATATGTGGGCAGACTTAAAATTAATCTTGGTGGGCATTGGTATTAAAATTTGATTAAATTGAGATCAGCATTATTAATTAACTATTATATCTAGTTTTTATCTTTTTGCGAAATTTTAAAAAAGATTAATTTTAGTCTGCCCACATATTCTCCAAATTAGAAGTTGCTTTACTCTGATTGATCCACGTTGTACATACAATAATGCCTCCCTGATTAAAGGGGTCTTGCTTGTTTTTAACCTTTTAAAACCATTCAATTTAAAATAACCACATCACTTGACAAGACACAAGAAGTGTCGAAACAAAATCGCTACTTTTGTAGTGATATTGTAACATATCCATATTATAATTTCTGAATAAATATTATTAGCTCTACTTTGTATTGAGCACTTTTTAAAAAATAGTGTTTCTTTGGACAAGGAATATTATTCCACCCATACTTATATATATATATATATATATATATATATATATATATATATACATAAAATAGGGGATACTCTAAAAGACAAAAGCCAACAAGTTTTTAGATGTATAAAAAAATTCTGAAGCATGAATATGTAACAAAATAGCTCTCCGTTTATATCTCATTAAAGGTGTATATTTTTCTTTTACAGGCAGCACTGATGATGAAATCTGGTGATCGGGAGTTTGTGTCGTAAGAAGACATCTCTCTCCCTTAATCCCCACCCAAGAATCCCCCTACCCCGTCTCTTAGTGGCGGAGATCAACTTGACCTCTTATTCAAGTGATCTGCACTCATCCAAAAGTTGCGACAATGGTCAGGAAAAGTGGATGTCACATAGAGATCAACAAAACCTTGTTGCCTCTAAAAATTTATTATTTCTTCTTCTTTTCGGGTAAGTACCTTAGATATTTACGGTTATTGTAACTTATAACCACGTCTTAAAGAGACTGGTCCATTTAAAGAGACTGGTCCATTTAAAGAGACTGGTCCATTTAAAAGAAATGCTTAAATGCTGCTTTCGTTGACTTCAGCCCGATATTACAATGATTGCTATTTATATATTTTATAGTATCATTATTCGAAATTACTAATTAATCAGTGAGCCACTAACGTGCCACACGTGATACACGCTTCGGTGATCATGTCTTTTTCGGTTCATGACTGACTAGGCAGAAGCTTTTCCAGCCTTAGGCTGCCATTTCTTTCTGGAGTAGACTGGGTGACAAGCAAGCCTTAGAACTCATTTGTTCTGCTATTTAACCCATAGCTGGAGGGAGAAGTGCTGGATTAATATCTTTCCAAACGAGATTTGCGTATAAGTGAATATAACGAATTTCTTATTCCTAGCTGATATGCATTACACCCCAACGCGCTAAATTATCACTAAGCCATTATTATTATTATTATTTAAAAAGAATGTATCGCCCTAAGTACGCCAGTGTTGTCAAATAATGCAAACAGATCGAAATTTTGTTCTTCATTCTTTTCTGTTTTCATGAAGAAAATAAACCATTTAGTAATTAGCAATTAATAAAGCTCCTTCCGAAAAACAAGTTTTTTCATTCATGTTTAATAAATTAAAACAAACTGGTTTCTTGATTAAAGTGAACATTGTTTGATTCTCTAACTTAGAACAATACCTTTTTAAAATATGCGCCTTTTTCCTGTCGTCGGCTTTATTTCGTCTTCAAGAATTTTATTTCTTCTTTGCTGATCCTTTTCTTTATGATGACTAAATTCATTGTCAGCGTGCGGGTTTACGACGAGGAGCTTCCAGTTTTCTAAACCCAGATCCCGTCATAAATGCTCGAATGCCGTTTGGCTTTGCAAGAGTTAGTTAAAGGTGAAAGAAAATCAAAGTAGAAGACATTACTTTGCAGTGCATATGAAGTATGATATGCAGAATCCAGTTATGAAAATGCAACGGGCTGCGGCTGATTCTGTATAATTTCGAGTGGCACCTACTGTAACATGTCCGACAAGCGTAGCCCTCTTTATCCAATGGTTCAACCGATGGGAACTGTTGAAATTCTCATCCAGTTATTCCACTTTTGGGGTCTTTGGGGTTGGTTCCGCTAAGTCATCAATCTTACCGTCAAATGTGGCCTTTTCTGGACTAAGAAGATCCGACCGCATCGTTCACAGTAACTGGGTCATGCAAGCCCATTCACAACCATAAGGAGCGACTATCAAGGGTACGCACATAGAAACACTAGAACAACAACAAAAAATATGTAAACATGATCATATATATATATATATATATATATATAGTCATCCGCAGACAGATCTGTTTCGCTGTATCACAGCTCATCAGTACAGTTAGACTCCGATTTCTTGTAACCCCGGATTGAAACCCGAGCGAATTGGCGTCAGTCAGCGATTCTACCTCTGGGCTATGGGCGCTCGGTAGAAAAGGTCAGACGTTTTAGAGGGTATATTATCATTATACACGCCCAATAGCCAGAGTGATTTAATTCATTACTGAATGAGCGATATATATGCATTTCCTTATCTGTAACACAGTTGTGAGTTTTATAAACAATACAGTCGTGGGATATGATTAGATGCTTCCAATTAGCTCCTTGCTGTTATATCATAGATGTGCTACTAGTGAGAAAAATCTATATTTATCTAAACTTATTTATAAATGGAACTTTGTCTGTCTGTCTCTGTGTGTGTGTGTCCGTTACCTATAGACTCCGAAACGGCTGAACCGATTTTCTTGAAAATTTACACAGTTGTACTATAAGCATCCTCGAGTGTTCTTAGCTAGGTTTTGCATCGAGGTATCCCCGATAAATATCGAAAATCGATAATCGAAAAAATCGAGTTATAGAAGGAATGGTCCGATTTTACTCAAATTTGATACACTCATAGACAAAGACATAAGAAACGATATTCAGAGGTTTCACGGTTGCAGTTCTTACAATATTGCAGAAAATCGATTACATATATATATATATATATATATATATATAATGCAAGATGTTTGTCTGTGTGTCTGTTTATCTGTCTGTATGTCTGTATTTTTTCAGCTGTTTTATTTTAGTTTTGCTTCGGGTTTGGCTCTCAGTAGGTATAATTGTAGTTCTTAGTCTCAGCCATGATACCATTTACTCACAGGACTTATTTAGCCTTCAAAATTCAGTTTACGACGAAAAAGACTTATTTGATATCGATACCAGTAAATCAAAAATCGACTTACATCCATTCATTTTTCTTTCAGTCTACTGTTTTACTTTAACTGGAAACAACTATTGCTTTTTAGTCTTTCGTTCCAACGTCCATAGAGTCTGAGCTCCAGGACCATGAATTAGTTTTAAAGATTTCATTACACTCGAGCAACGCCGGGCTATGCTGCAAGTATCTAGATATTTCACTGATGTATAATTAGTGAACTAACAGACGGAAACAAACGTTTTGCCTCATAATCCGGGCTATACTGCTAGTTATTAATACGACTTTTTTTTTAGATCTGATATTATAAATAGACCGCTAATTTCATAGCGCAGATATTTAATTATTTTTTATTATCATTTTCCCCTAAGCAAGGTGGTACGGCCACTGGTGCGCAGGGGACTACATAAGAGACGAGCGAAAGTTTAAATAGGAGGAGAGAGAAGAGAAAAACTAACCAGTTGCCTGGGGTGTCAGATAAAGGGCAAGAGAAGCATGAGAATGGCGGTCTGGTGACAGTTGCGAAGGTAGAGTGAGAAAGAAAAAGAACAAGACACGGGTGATGTGGAAAGGACGAGGCAAGGACCCGAGTGTATAAGAGATGGGAATTGACATTGCATTAAATTTTCTGGAAATTCTAGCCGTCAGGGAAGGGAGTTTCACAGGTTGAAAGTTAGAGAAAAGAAGCTGATGGAGTATAAATGGCTGCTGCACTTGTTAAATTTAACTGTAAAAGGGTGATAACTTGTTACCAGTCTTGTTAGTCGAGCAAATTCCTGCGGAGGAGGCGACAGTAAGCTAAGCCCCTCGGAGCAGAAGCCATGAAAATATTTTAGGAGAGATACAGGGAAGCCACATCCATTCTATATATATATATATATATATATATATATATATATATATATATATATATATATATATATATATATAAAGAGATTATAGCGATACTCGTATCGAAAAACCTTCCACGAATCTCCGAGGAAGGGAAAAAATGGTTAATAAAAAGAAAGAGCTTAGTACATGAACATCGCTCAAAGAGTTCGGACCGAGTCAGCACCTAGCCCACCAAAAATCTCTTCCTACATTGGTGACTATAAACCTGGTTACATATACGGAACCATAAAAACTCATAAACCTAACTATCCTCTCCGCCCTATCATATCCCAAATTCCTACTCCTGTATACCAGTTAACTAAACATATTAACCAGCTTATCACACCCTACCTTCCGAGTAAATACAGCATAAAGTCAACCCTAGAGGCAATCCAAATCCTCAAGAGTGAAAAACCTAATAATGAAATCATAGCTTCACTTGATGTGGAAAACCTTTTTACTAATGTACCCGTCAGTGAAACTATTGATATAATTATAAGAAATGTTTACAGTAATCCTTCATTACCCCCACTCAAAATTAATCCCAACATCCTAAGAAAAATTCTACTAGCTTGTACTACTGAAGTGCCTTTTGTTGATCCAAACAACACTATATATATACAACGTGACGGAGTCTCCATGGGTTCAGTGCTTGGTCCGATTTTTACTAATTTCTACATGTCTAACCTTGAAAATACTACCTTTGCAAAATTTACAAAACCATCAATATATCTAAGATATGTTGATGATATCCTACTATCAATTAAAAATACTAATGAAATCTTACAACTTCAAAAACAGTTTCAAAATAACTCAGTTTTAAAATTTACTTATGAACTTAGCAAAGATAACAAAATTCCTTTTCTTGATATATTAATTAACACTGACAACAATAAATTTACTATCTCACCGTATCAAAAACCCACTAATAAAAATCCCTCCACACTCAATTATATTAGTGAATGCCCCCACTATTACAAAATAGCCATTATAAAAAATCTATTATACCGTGCAAAAGTCAATTCATCTACAAATCAGATCTTCTACAGTGAACTAAAAAACATAAAACAGACACTCATCAATAATAATTTTCCCAACTACATAGTTGATGAACAAATACATTACTTTCTTAAAAAGCTTAACATGGAAAAAACAACACATGATACTAACCCAACCAATCCTAAACATATCACTCTCTTATACCGTAGCCAGATGCACTCCAACTACCAACTAAATGAAAACATCCTAAAAAAACTCATAAATACTAATATTTCTCCGACAGACTCTAACAAAAGAATTAAGTTCATTATATATTACACTAAATCCACTACATCTAATTCATTTGTCCGCAACGACTCTTCCCCCACCGTTAGTGATTTGCAATAGACCAATGTAGTATATAAATTCATATGTCCATTTAGAGAATGTATCTCTAACAACCTCAATAATATCTACATCGGCCACACCACAAATTCGCTCTCACGGCGTCTGACGTTGCACTTAAATAAAAATTCAAATATATTCCGTCATTTAGAACAACACGGTTATCAACGCACACTTCTGAGACAAACGCTTGTTGATAACACGTACATACTCAAACAAGAAAATAATAAGCAGAAACTAAAAATCCTCGAAGCACTCTACATTAAACAGTTTAAACCTGGTTTGAATACAATCAATTTCGATATTTCCAACAACGTACTCAAATGTCTGTAATCAGACCAGGGACCACAACACCACTATTTTGTCACTGTCTTCGGCCATCCGCCACAGTAGGGATGGACTTATATTTTCAATTCAATTATCTTTATTGTTAATAGCTTAAATGTTCTATGTTTACTGTGTGTTATTATTTACTCTTTGATAATGGCTTATGTGAGCCGAAAGCTTAGACCTGATAAAACATTCAACAAATACTGTGATTTTTTGTTGTCTTTTAACGACATCACCATCAAGTATATCAGACGGTATGAACGGATCCTACACAAAATTAATAGACAAAACTTGTCTATATTATTCAATGAAACCTGCATTAATATATATATATATATATGTGTGTGTGTGTGTGTGTGTGTGTGTGTGTGTGTGTGTGTGTGTGTGTGTGTGTGTGTGCTTTTCTAAAACTAAGAGTAAATATTTCCGAAGTTGCGTTAACAGATACTGATTGAAAATCTCCCAGGGTATATATTTGAAATATCTTGTTTCTAAATCGAAATGCTTCTTTCTGAAGGCAACATATTTATCTGCGGCCATTAAATTGAAAATATAAAGAAAAACTTAAGCTTCAGAAAATCCTTAATAAGAAGAAGAAAGAGAAAAAGAGGAAAAAGATGAAGAAGTAGTAGAATAGTAATAACAACAACATCAGCTGCAACAATGATTCAGTTTCGTATAAACATGCCAAATATTCATATTTCTAAGGCTCCTCATTCATTTTCAATTATTTAGAGCGTTCTCTAATTATTTTGCTCAACGTAATAAAACTTATAAACAAAGGAAACGCTTTAATATAAAAGGTTTTCTGGGTGTTGCCGGCGTGTGTTTACACCGCGTATCTATAACACGTTAAAATCTCGTTATCTCTCAGCCGTGCGCCAATAGGTGACTGATACCAATCGGTTGAGTTTCGATCCCGGCTGGAAGCAGTCGAATGTCAATCCACACTGATGATCATTGGTACAACAAACAGGCACGAATATATATATATATATATATATAGTGCTGTTCAAACGTATTAGGTCAAGAACTATTTTGTCTTTTATGAGGCATATTGACAGAAAATAAACAATTTCGATCTCAGCCAGAAGCAAGTAGATGTCTGGCCACAATGATGAGCTGTGATATAGCGGAAGAGGCTTATGTGTGGTTGACAAATATATTATGTTCTCATTATGATTGAGCTCTGTGGAGAGGAAAATTTTGAAAACGGGTATCACTTCTGTGATTTACGCGTTACTCTACAGCAGTAAATTGAGTTCTTCCGGTAACTGGCGTGTGTATACAACGCTTATATATAACACGCAAAAAATTTCCCCTCTCTCATTCTATGCGCCTATAGCTTAGGGAGTAGAAACTCCAACTGACACCACAATCGGTTGAGTTTCGATTTCAGCCAGATGCAAGTAGATATCTAGCTAGAGGCTTGTATGTGGATCACACACACACACAGACATATGTATATGTACAATACTGTATAAAAGTATTAGGACAAGAACTATATTACCTTTTATGAGGCATCAAAACAAATTTTAAAATCACCCCTGTCCTAACACTTTTGCATACTACCGGTGTGCGAAAGTATTAGGACATGGGTGATTTTCCTAAAAACCTCACTGAAATTCAAATACAGGGTGAAAATCCAAGTAAATTGCTAATAAATATTGATTATTTAAAACTAGGTCTAAAAGAAATGTATTAAAAAGGAGTTATATTTAATTTTTCCTTTCAAACAAATTATTTTGAAAGTACTCATTATTCTATTATCCTTGGATATGACTGACTTTTTTTCTTATTCCCCCTCTCGAATTGATAAATCTAATGTTACTTTGCAAGACACACTTTGGGAACAAATACAAGCTGCTTGGCAGGAGATACCATTAGATACATTGAAGAAGCTTATGATGTCAATGACTGACGGAATGAAGGCTGTGATCTAAGCAAAAGGCTATTATGCTAAATATTGAATTTATTTTGTAACAAGTATTTTTTTCTTGTTAAAGCATTTGTTGAGTAAATCAAATAAAATGACTTTAATTACATTGTTTATTTTCTGTCAATATGCCTCATAAAAGATAAAATAGTTCTTGTCCTAATACTTTTGAACAGCACTAAATATAAAACAGCTTATATATATATATATATATGTGTGTGTGTGTGTGTGTGTGTGTGTGTGTGTATATATATATATATATATATAGTTATTCGTATATATACATAATTTCAGCTTCGAAAGACAATGCATGGTGAGATAATTATCATTGCAAACACCTGCACACATATAATTGTGTTTCATCATCTACAACGGTAATCTGAAATTTATACGAACTCATAGACTAACCTAACGCGTAGTAGAACAAACCCAAAATCTCGGTCACGATGGCTTGTTACTTTCAAGCAACCGGTCATCTACTAGTATTGTTAACAACGACATTTTAATGGTGCCGCTCGTTGAGCTTCTCTCACCAGAACGATATTATCACCAGAACAATATTATCCACCATGGGCTGAGATTTAAACCCAGGTTCTAACCTGGCTTTATACAGTGGAACCTCTACTTACGAAATTAATTCGTTCTGGAAGTCGTTTCCTAACATGAAAATTTCGTAAGTATAAATGCCCTAATCGGTTCCAAGCCTCCACCTCGAACTCCCCAAAATCTCGTGAGGCAATAGCATCGGGTCTCAGCTTTCTCGAAGCCGCATTAAGGGTACGTCTGGTCACCTCCTGCCAAGCCATGTCGACTATCTTGAGGCAAACTACAATATCGAAGTGCTGCTTCCAAAACCCACGAAGTTGAACAGGTGTTTCGTGTAGAGTTTCTTGAAGTTCGATATAACTTGTTGCTCCATGGGCTGGAGGATAGAGGTGGTGTTAGGTGGGAGGTACAGCACCTTATTAAACGAGAACTAATCCAGGATATCATGTCCGAGGCCGGGCGGTTGGGCAGGGGCATTATCGAGAATGAGGAGGCACTTGAGGAGGCAGTGAGGTGGACTCTGGGAGTAGTAGCACGTATTTTGAAATTTTCGCCTTTCGTATCCTGAATTTTCTTTCGTAACAAGAGGCAATATTTTTCCGGAGAGGCGTTTCGTATCCTGCAAATTTCGTATGTATAGCCTTTCCTAAGTAGAGGTTCCACTGTATACAGATACACACAAATGGTTCAAATTGCGACTCGCTTTTCCTCCGTAAGTATGCTTCTCACTCCTGCTGATAAAAATTAGATTTATGTTAGAAAAAGTTTGTTTCTTGATGAGACGAATATAATGTGATAATCTTATTACTGTAATTGAAAAAAAATCTTGGGATGGAAAAAACGATAATAAATTGAATTTAAATAAGAAATTAGTTTTTCCAATTGAATCAGAAATTTAAAAAATAACTTCTTAGACTTTTTAACACTTTCAAAAATTAAATATTATTTTGAATTATTGAATGCATCATTCACTATTGTTAATACGTTATAGAAATATTTAGTAAACTTAATCTGAACGCAATGAAGCTAGCATTTTATGAACACATATTACTTACAAATATATTAATTCCAATAAAAACAGTTTTCAAGGAATTTATTTTAAATAATGAGTTGAAAAAATTTCATTTTTTTTTTAATAAGTCGTGTCTAAAAATGTGATTTTTGTTTGATAAATTTATGACACATTCTGAAAGGGGACATTGAACGCGTCTTTATCTATAATTTGTGTGTGGATTCGGAATTTTAAATATTTTATGTTAAAAGGGAGAATTTGATTCGCGTTTATTTTTGCAAATTAAAAATATCTGTAAAAAACAGCAAAAATTATATGTTCCATTTATGGACATTGTACCATTGCTACGAGTAGTGTTCGTTATTAATTCACTAGCTTCAAAAGTTAAACATTTAATCTGGAAGACTGAGACCGAGTTTTGACGGGACTGAAGTCATTAATATTCAGCCGAAACGTTTTATTGACATTAACAAAGATCATGACACTAATCCATGTGTAGATAATATGAATATTTATAATATTTCTCCCTAAACAATTGGACAGACAATATGATCATTAGTTTGTCTCTGGAATAAGGAATCAAGAGAAGGCTTGACGCACAAAATCGTCAAATAGTTCTAACGGGAAAAATGCTAGCGCGTCGAATGTAAATTAACGATTATAAAGATAAGTTATTTATAGTGCGGTAAATAAAATTACATTTATAAAGTAACTTATAAGTCATATATTATTAGGTTGTCCCAAAAGTTCGTAAATCCTTGCAAAAAAATTAAAATTTTACTCACCAAGTAGTCTAAGGTTACCAGAAAACACTTCCAAAATTGAAATTGTACTCGCAAAAACAACAAAAATCATTGCTAAAATTAAATACCATAATTTTCCAAGACTTTCTGCCATCGATCTGCAAGCTTTCGGATCTGGTCAAAGTACCATTCAGCCGGCTTCGAATCAAAAAATTCTTGACACGCTTCCTCGACTTCATCAAACGAGTCGAATCGGCGGCCCTTCAGAAAGTGTTGCATTGAGCGCAAAAGGCCGTAATCTGATGGAGCACAGTCAGAACTGTAGGCTGGATGTGGCAGAACCTCAACGCCGTCCAGCTCTTCAAACTTGTTTTTGGTCTTCCTGGCGGTGTGTGGCTTGGCATTATCCTGCTGCATCAGAGCCTTTTGCTTCAACTTTTCGTAAACTCGCCCAAATTGCTGACAGTAAAGTTCTACACTGATGGCACGACCATTCGGATCCAACTCAAAATGCACGATTCCTTCAAAGTTCCACCAAACGCACGACATTACTTTCTTGCCGAATCGATCTTGTTTTGGAATCGATGGTGTCTCTTGCCCTTTTTGAACCCATCGCTTGTCTCGATTGTGCTGGACCAGATAGACTTCTTTCGCAAGTGTTTACGAGCTTTCGGGACAACCTAATAATTTCTAATGGTAACTAATATAAATATATTTGGGAGCATGTACGGATTTAAAGACCTATATTATCAGTTAATATATTAAAAAATAATCTTGCATAAGTGGACTGGAGTTACAATCTATGATGATAAACGAAAAACATGACATTATGTAAGGAAGCATATCCAAATTAACAGTAAATATTTTAATAAATATAATTTTATTCGGTATATAATGATGAACCTTTTTAAAACTAAAATTTCAAGAAGACTGAAATGATGTCATTGATCGTAAATAAGCCTGCTTATGTCAAAGTGGATGCAGAAGGTCTACGTAATACAGACAAATTCCCTTCCCGGGGCAGTATCATCAAACCTGAGGGTGGCACGAAAGAGGATATTCAAAGCAGACTGGGCAAGGCCAGGAGTGTGTTTAAGGAAATGAACAACATCTGAAGATCAACACTTTCATGGCTTCTGCTCCGATGAACTTAGATCACTGGTGCCCCCTAAATACGAATTTGAACGAGATA
Source organism: Ascarosepion bandense (assembly GCA_037127315.1). Taxonomy (NCBI): domain Eukaryota; kingdom Metazoa; phylum Mollusca; class Cephalopoda; order Sepiida; family Sepiidae; genus Ascarosepion; species Ascarosepion bandense. Next base: position 1,835,354 of record JBBBDQ010001003.1, on the reverse strand, counting down.
CCAGATTAGCAACTAGATCCCACCCTTTTACAGTGAAGCCTATAAAATGCAACCGTAACTTCTACTCCAACAGTTTCTTTCCTCGCACTTCCCGACTGTGGAATTCCCTTCCACACGATTGCTTCCCCGACGGCTACAATCTCCGGGAGTTTAAATGTAAGGTCAATAGACACCTCCTAACACACTAACCTGCTCCTATTCTATCAAACACTCTTCCCATCTGCCCAACCCTCATCCTCGGTATCCTTACTCATCTGTCACCTTTCTCCTGACATTCCCTATGTCTAACCACTCCTTCTCTTTACCTTCCCCTATGTAGCCCCATGCGCAATAGTGACAGTGGAATGCCTTGCTTGGGGTGAGATGATTAAAAAAAAAAAAACAGTACGGAGCCAACACCAAGCTCAAGCTATACCAGAGCTGTGTTGCATCTATCCTCCTCTACGGATCTGATTGCTGGAGAATGACTAACGCGGATCTCGCCAAACTTCGATCCTTTCACACCATATGCCTCCGACGAATACTGAGAATATTTTGGCCAGAGAAGATCTCCAATGAAGACCTGTTGAAGAAATGCAAGCAAGAGAACATGGGCACCATCATTACAAGAAGGGGGTGGAGATAGAATGGGCATGTGCTTCGGAATGATCCACAGTCAATCACAAGAACAGCACTGCACTGGACCCCAGATGGCAAAAAAAAGAGGGGAAGACCAAGAACGACACGGAGAAGTACAGTGGAGAATGAGATGAAAGCCATGCAGTACTCTTGGGGTTCATTGACTAGCCTGGACCAAGATAGGCAGAGGTGGAGTAGCTTTGTTTCTGCCCTACACTGCATTGGGTGTAACGGATAATGAAAAATTTCAAAGTACAGGGTGTGGCAAGAATAACGCCCTTTTTTTATTTATTGACTTCTATTGAACAAAATGAATAACAGTAGTCTAAGAAAATTATTAAATATTGTCACATCAAATTAACATGATTTGCCATGATTAACAAACTTTTAGATTCAATACAATGCTGGGCCATATCAACAAAATTCTACAAACGATTTGATACTTTTCCGCGTTTATTTAAGAAAATCTGTCATTAGTTGCTTCTTTTAATTCCGGAACTGTTTCTAATTTGAGCCTGTAAACAAGATTATTCAATGCACTCCACAATAAAGTTTGGTGGTGTTAGGTTCGATTATCGTGATGGCATATCTATTGCTCCATTTTGTCTTGTCTACCATTGTTTGAAATTAAAATTTAACAGTTCTCAAACGCATAAGACGTAGCTAATCTTAGACGATCTTAGAGCTGGTAAAATTAATTTTTATTCAATAAAAGTCAAATAAAACATCGGCGTCACTTCTGCCGCAATCAGTATATATCTATATATATATATATATACAACGGGAGATGGATAAACCGTCGTTGAAATTAAGGAAAACATGAAAATGACACAGACATTTCATTTTAACAGATATATTTAACAAAATTACACAAGAATATCTTGAAATAGTAGAGAGTAATTTTATTCAATATAATTGCCATTTGCTTCAACCATAGACTCCAGACTACCTCAGAACCTCCTGCACCTCTTCTGAATGGTCGCTTTGGCTATGTTGGTGACTTCTGCCATAATCTTTGCCTTCACTTCATCTGCATCCAACACAATAATCAATGAGGTTGCTGTCTGGGAAGATTGGTGGTCAAATGTAAGGGATATTTTTTTTTAATAATCGTATCGTCCCAAGCAAGGTATTTTACTACCACTGTTAAGCAGGGATTACATACGAGGAAAGTTATGAAAAAGAGTGACAGGTTATAGGGGGTGTCGGGAAGTGGGTAAGAGAAGGATGACTATGGCCATAAAGTAAAGGATCAGTCTATATATTGAGTGTAATGTAGAATTGATCCCCCACTTTATATCCACATTATAATAGTATAGAAATTCTTTTATAATCATATCGCCCCAAGCAAAGCATTTTACTACCACTGTTGAGCAGGGTGTTACATAGGAGGAAAGTTATGAGAAAGACTGACAGGTTATAGGGAGCATCAGGAAGTGGGTAAGAGAAGAATGAGAATACTGATGAGAGTGGAGTGAAAGGAGAAAAGAGCATGAGAGAGAGGATGCAGGTTAGTGAGATAGGTGATGACTATTGACTTTAAATTTAAATTCTTGGAGATTTTAGCTGTCAGGGAAGCAAGTATATGGAAAAGAATTCCACAGGCGGGAAATGCGAGAAAAGAAGCTACTGGAGTAGAATTTGCGTTTACAATTTATTGGCTTCACAGTAAGAGGGTGGGACCTAGTTGATAATCTTGTGGCTCCAGCAAATTCATGTGTAGGGGTACCAGTGAGCTAAGTTCATCTGAGCAGAACCCATGAAAGTATTTGTAGAAATGGCACAGGGAAGCCACATTACGCCGGTGAGAAAGTGACTGCATACGAGCTGAAAAGATGGTTTGACAGCCATGGCAATGTTCTCTTGTTTGTTTTTCATGATACAAATCTTGATGCCAAACATAGGTTCTTCTAGCAGACATTCTCTTGATCCAATGAAGCACATGATGTAGGCATCTTTTGAGTCTGAGCTCCTCAGTAACAAATCTGGGAGTTCTTATCTTATGAGAAGGATAAGAATGAGTTTTTCCATCAGCCGTGTCTTCGTAATCTCCATCAGACTCATCCAATTCTTTCAAAATTCTCTGCACTGTCCTCAAATTGACACCCAAACACTTTAAAATTTTCATATTAGAGATTCCGACGCGAATGTCTAGCAGTACAACATGTCAAAGTGCATCCATCTTTTGATACCCTCATAGACAATGACATACGAAATGATATTCAGAAGTATAAAGGTTGCAATTCTTACAATATTGCAGAAAATCGATAATATATCTATCTATCTATCTATCTATCTATATATATATATATATATATATATATATATATATATATAAAAGGCAAGATGTTTGTGTGTGTGTCTGTTTATCTGTCTGTATGTCTGTATGTCTGTATTTTTTCAGCCCTTTTATTTTAGTTTTTGCTTCGGTTTTGGCTCTAAGTAGGTATAACTGTAGTTCTTAGTCTCAGCCATGATACCATTTACTCACAGGACTTATTTAGCCTTCAAAATTCAGTTTACGACGAAAAAACTTATTTGAAGTCGATACCAGGAAATCAAAATTTGACTTACATCCATTCATTTTTCTTTCAGCCTACAGTTTCGCTTTAACTGGAAACAACTATTGCTTTTTAGTCTTTCGTGCCAACGTCCAAATAGTCTGAGCTCCAGGATTATGGATTAGTTTTAAAGCTTTCATTTCACCTGATCAACGCCCGGCTATATTGCTAGTTTTAGTATAGTTAAAAATAAGTTGAGCAATGTTAATTATCCAAAGACATGTATGTTTAAGATTGAGAGCTTGTACTTTGCAATAATTTTACTTATACTAATCCATAATTGGCAAGAGTTTACTTGCAATCCGTATAAACGCTACCCGACAGGTATCTAGTTACGTGTAACTCTATTAATCTATTATCAACTATTGTCTAGTTATTATTAGTTCTACTAATTGACAGGTGCCTAGTTACCTGTAACTCTACTAATCCCTAATCGGCAGAAGTAGAGTGTCGAATGTTTTTTTTAAATATATGTTTTCTGTTTAGCAAAACCGTTTCTCCCTGTTTGTATTTCTATTCGGCTATTGGTACTAGTGACTTTACTAATCCTTAACTGGCATGAGACTAGGTACTCCATTGAAAGCGGCCCACATTCTGATCATTAAGGTTTAGTTACTTGTATTTCTACTTGTCCCTAATAGGCAGGCGTCTAGTGTTGATTGATTTTTAAATATACATGTCTACTATTTAGAAAAGCATCATTTTTGCCTTTGATTTTTGTAAAATAGCGTGTAATGATTTCTGATAACGAAAGAAAGAAAAAGAAGTGAAATTACTTATTGTCAGGAAATAATTTTTATTTCGAAAAAAAATCGATATAATATTTATTAAAAAAATGTTTTTTTGTTTCACAAAATAAAAACATCCTTATTTAACGGGTATCATTACTTCAGGGTGGCTATAATTATCTTTTCAGCATTTGTCAAAAAAAAATAAACACATAAAAATTCGGATCATTATTGACGGAAATGTAATGCAGTCCCTACCCTACAATAACAGAATATTTTAGTTTTAGAACTTCTTCATGTGTAGTGCAATGTCACGAGATGTTAAAATGAAGGGAATTCAGCCTTTTTACTTGGACTTTTTATTATGTATGTTAGTCTATTTCAGTATCATTTCCACCAGAAAACAGACTAATATATATATAAAAAGTCCAAGGAAAACGGTTGAATTCCTTTCATTTTAACATCTAGTAACATTGCACTACACATGAAGAAGTTCTAAAACTAAAATATTCTGTTAATCTTTTTGAATGATTCGTTTTTATAGTTGCCAACACTGTTTGTTTATAGACACGTAATTCGGAATAAAACTCATTTCGTCTTTTTGCGTTGATAAAGTCCATCACAGGACGAAACGTGTAGGCGATTTAAATACAGTTTTCATCTTGTCTTCTTTATATTTTACGATCCTGTCCTTAATCTCAGATCATAACTGAATATATTTTTACATATATAGAGAGAGACATAGATGTCCAGTCCATAAAGTCGAGGGTAATACAAGATCAACTTGAAATAAAATATCAAGTGTTATATCTATATAGAGAGATGTTATCCAGAGCAATAGAGTTTTGTTTTTATATATATATATATATATATATATATATATATATATATATATATATGGCGAGGGGCTGCCGACTTCAAATTTTCTTGAATGGAAGTTCAAAAAACTTATAATATAAAAATATCGGATGTATAAAAAGAAGACGTAGTATTTAAAATTTATGCTAAAAATGTAAAAATTAAATGTTTCGGTTTGTTAACGACTTGTTTAGATATCGACAATGTGAGCATTTGAACAATTTTGTGCATTAAAATAATTATTTAAGCTGAATCTCGAAAGATTCCAACACGATTGAATGACAGAAAACCGAAACATTGGAATGAATAATAATAAATAGGCCAGACATTATTGTTAAAAACCAGAAAGAGAAAACTTGTCCATTAATTGATATGGCTTGTCCAGCGGATTGTAACATAGCAACCAAGGAATTTGAAAAACTGTCAAAATACAAAGACCTGCAAATTGAAATAGAAAAAAAATGTGTAATTTGAAAACAAGAGTTGTCCCAGTGATAGTAGGTGCACTTGGAATGATAAAAAATGGAACAAAACAACACATTGAAAGAATCCCTGGAAACCTCAGCTTAAGTGATATACAAAAAATGTTTTATTAAGTACAGCCAACACACTAAGTAGCACATTGTCTATGTAACGCTAGGGATGATAGGGGAGATAGAAAGAACATGAAATGAAGCCATAATAGCACACCACGACTTGCCTTAGGTCTTCCTGCAGACTTGGTTGGTAGTGCGACCATAGCAGAAATCAAAATATGATGAAAAATGACACAATAATAATAATAATAATAATAATAATAATAATAATAATAATAATAAATATTATTATGAATACTATAATGAATATTGTAATATCATATTGTAATAATAATAATAACATTGGAATGAAATTTAATTTGAATAAATGTGCTAAAGCTACAGTTTTACGAGGATCGCTACAACAAACATATTCAATTAGCTTAGACCCTGCTGTCACAATGAAAGATTTAGAGCCACAAGAAACTTATAAATACTTAGGAGTAAATGAGCGTGAAAAAATTCACCATAAAATTGAAAGAAATAGTGCGTAAAGAGTACTATAGAAGGCTGCGACTGATATTAAAAACTGAATTGAGTTCTCAGAAGAGAATTATGGCAATTAATAGCCTTGCCATTCCAGTGGTCCAATATAATTTCAACATCTTGAACTGGACTCTAAACGACATCAGACGAATGGATTCTAAAATAAGAAAGCTTCTTTCTAAGCATAAGATGCATCATCCAAAGGCTGATGTAGACCGTCTATACATACCCTGTAAAGAAGGTGGAAGAGTTCTTCTTCAGCTAAAAAATTGTCATACAAGACAACAACTATTGGCTTACTAACATAGAAAGAAACAACAAAGGACTGGATGATACAATTAGTCAAGCAACATGAAAACAGAAAGAAAAAATATTCAATAATAAAAGCAGTAAATACAAACAAGATGTACATTTCGTAGTTTCTCTAGAAAAGCAAAACAGAAGTCAAGAATCAAATATTGCGGTACAAAATATGAAAATGAAAGCCAAAGATAAAGCTCTTGAACAAATGAAACAGCGCTGGCAAGACAAACCTCTGCATGGCCAATATCCAGAACGTGCCAATTAATCCAATGTTGATAAAGTTAATACTCATTGATGGTTACGTGCATCTGGATTAAAGTCTGAGACTGAAGGCTTTATTCTTACAGCGCAAGACCAAAATCTTTTCACTAGAAACTTTTAGGCAAATATTACACATAATAATGTTGATCCAAAATGCAGGTTTTGTGATAAACACCAAGAAACAATAGACCATCTGATCTCAGGATGTTCTGTACTTGCCCCAAATGAATATAAAAATCGCCACGATAGAGTTGGGCAATATTTACACAGGACAATGTGCAAACACTATGGAAAATATATAAACAAACACGCACAGGTTACGGAAATAAAAGATGTCACCATTCTATGGAATTACACCATATATACAAACCGAAAATTGAAGCAAATAGGCCGGACATTATTGTTAAAAACCAAAAAGAAAAACCTTGCTTATTAATTGATACGGCTTGTCTAGCGGATTGTAACATAGCAACCAAGGAATTCGAAAAACTGTCAAAATATAAAGACCTGGAAATTGAAATAGAAACAAATGTAGAAATTGAAAACAGGAGTTGTGCCAGTGATAGTAGGTGCACTTGGAATGATAAAAAATGAAAAGAAAAAAAAACGCATTGAAAGAATCCCTGGAAACCTCAACTTAAGAAATATACAAAAAATTTGTCTTGTTAAGTACAGCCCACACACTAAAGAGACTTTTGTCTATGTAACGCTGGGGATGTTAGGGAGATATTTAAAAAAATATGAAATGGAGCCATAACAACACACCACGACCTGCCTTAGGTCTTCCTGCCGACTTGGTAGGAAGTGCGACTATAGCAGAAATCGAATTATAATGAAAAATGACAATATAATGATATTATGGTAAAAAGCTCCTCATAGAAGAATTTATATTAATTCGGCTCAACGTGTTTAAGCAAATAATTTTTCCATGTTTTCCTATATTGATCAATTCATTTCTTTTTTTTTATTAAATTAGGTGTATTTAAGAGTTTTAAGATAACAATTGTTTTCTAAAAGGCATCGTGCTTCACTATTCAGAGTTATTATTATTGCAAATATTTACTTATTCGGCTCTTATTTAGACAACTAAAAATTATTCAAGATATCAATAAAATAATCCATTATTTACAAAGGCTACAAAAGACTTAACTGGAAATAACTAAAAATAAAAGAATAAATTTATTTCTTATTACGATAAATGATATATTTTGTGGTTAAATATGCCTTTGTAGACATCCCTGTTTTTTTCAAAAGGTGTAATTCAACGTCTACCGGCTCGGCATTCGAGAGACTTAATAAAATAATGGTGCTTTGAGGCAGGGTTCTGACCTGCGTTCATTTTATATTGGAGAAATCAAACAACTTCAGGCTATGTTTGCTTTAATCTACAAAAGAGTGCACAGCAAAGAAGGAATCGATTAGGCTCTTTTAAAATATAGACCTCTCTCGTTTGGTTCAATTAAGTATAAGTATTTTGCTACTTTTCACCTGCTTAAATAATTTCTCCGTGTTCATAAGTTCAGTCGATTATAATCTTAACATTATTTTAGTAAAATCAGATAAGAATACAAGACTTAGGATTATCTTTTATTGAATTCTGCACTCTCTCCAATTAAAATAGCCGTGATGGCATGTGGCTTTTCAAAGAAAACAAACAGACGTTCAATTTTCCCTTAGCATGTGAAGGTATTTGTCTTCCTCCCTCGCAGGTCGGGCAATTCAGAGAACTTTCTGTCATCCGGTTGTTTTGAGTGGGTATATCTGAATTTCATTTGGGTTTATATATCTTTTATGTCGGTACAACATAACTTCCATTGTGGTTCGATTCTGCATTTGATGTTTATGAAAATACCGATGTCAACTCTTTGAACCACTTGCCGCTCACATCAGTGTTCTCGACAGGCTCCAAAGGAGAGTTAGTAACGTAATAGGTGCTGACTTGGCGGCTCGACTACAGCCACTTCCCCAGCAACGAGATGTGGCCTCCGCTTTGTCTGTTCTATAAGTACTTTCATGGCTTCTGCTCAGATGAACTTAAGTCACTGATGCCTCCTCAACAGGTGTTTACTCGTGCAACCAGATTGGCAACCGGCTCCCACCCATTCACAGTTAGGTTAACCAAATGCAGATGACAATTCTACTCCTGCAGCTTCTTCTCTCGCACTTCCCGCCTGTGGAACTCGCTCCCATATTCTTACTTTCCTGACGGCTACAACCTCCAGAAATTTAAATGCAATGTCAATACTCATCTACTAACCGCTTGACTCTAGCCCTTCCCCAACCCCGTATATCCTTCCCTTTCTCTCCTCCCTTGCAACGGTCATCACACCTGAATTTTCATCTTTCTATTGCTTCTTCCTAATTGGTTTCTCTTCTCCCTCCTCTAATTTTCTTTCAGTTATGTAGCCGCTCCGCACATCAGAGGCATTTACGCCTTGCACGGGGTTAAATGATTAAAAAAAAAAAAAACTTATTCAATTTGATGTTTTGGCTGGACACATTATAAAACTTACTCTGGTATCTTTTAGGATGATGATTTTCTAAGCGTAGCTTAGATGTGGCATAAGGCCGAAAGAATGGAGCACCCAGTGAATATCGAAGTCACTACTCAATTGTAATGATCTTTGTGTGACAAGCTTGCTAACAATTACACCAACTCGAGGTGCTCCTGGTATCTTTTAGGATGAGCCAAGTGCATATTTATGTCGCTACAGATAAACGTTTCTGATTGACATCAAATTCAATACAGAAACTTCTTCTTCTTCTACTTCTTCTTTTCTGTGCAGTGTCCATTCCGGACGCAAGCGATCATAGCTTTTCATTATTTCTCGTTTATTATACCTCCTCATATATTTCGCACTTCTCTCATCTCTCCTAAATCCTGTCCCGACTTTCATTTACTCAAGCTCACCAGACAGGTTATGTATTATTTTCCTCTGTTCCTCTTGTCTTCAACCTGTCTTGTCCGTATAAAATTTTCCAAACCCTCTTTCCTCATTATCTACCAACGTTCTCTTCGTAATGTTAATCGTGTGTTTCTTTTCACTAAAACATTGTTGCTACTTACATATGTAGTCCTTGGTATTCTCAGCATCCTTCTGTAGAATTACATTTTTGTTACTCCAAGTTTCTTCTTAATTTGTGAAAAGAGCGTCCAGCATTCACTGCCATATAAATTGATTGATGTTATATAACATTTCACTACCCTTTTCTTTAATTCTAACGAAAATTTCCTGTTTCTAAATACTTTGCTTAGCTTTTGGAAGGCATTTTTGTTTATCTAATGCACTTCAGATTTCATTGTATCTCACTTCGTCTTCTGTTAAAAGACTTCCCCGATATTTAAATTGGGATATTGATTTGATTTCTATAAGACTTCCCCGATATTTAAATTGGGATATTGATTTGATTTCTATATCTCGAATTTGTCATTCGACAATCCGACATGACTCCTTATAAAATTTTAAGCTTAATATATTTAGGCAACAACCATAAGTTTATGCATGTTTGATTAAGTAAAAGAAATAGCGGAGAATGATGATTACATTTTTCGTATCCCCCCCCCCCGGTCTGAAATACATCGTTTGATGTTAGATGTAGATTTGTAAATTGTGGTAGAATTCTGTTCAGTCAGTTTCTTTATATTATGATATTATGTTTAATAAAACACAGACTCAGGAAGGGTTGCTGAAAATTACTCGGCACCCGACTTCTTCTGCATGTGCCATGTCCCTTCAGGACGTAGGCGATCATGGACTTCCACTTGACTCTGTCTTTTGTCGCTTTCAGTAATTTTTCTCTTAGTATCTCTTCCAAGCCCCGCTCCGTCAACCATTTCCTCAGACATAACAAGTACGTCTCGCGTTGCTTTCCCCTGTCTCTTCTTCCATTTATCCGACCTGTGAGTATCAAGATCTCCAGGCCCTCCTTCCTTATTACGTGTCCCAGGAACCATATTTTTCTCTTCCTGATATTTATTATTAGTTTTCTTCTCGTTTGCATTCTTTCCAACACCTCACCGACACACTTCGGAAAATATGACCATTATTTTTTCTTATTGTTATGGGGAAATATCAGATAATGGACTTTCCATCCTATATTAATAACAGTTAACAGGAAGTTCTTGGGAACTTTATAGGAGTTCTTTAGACTTCTATTGGAGTTCAGCTGAACTACCAGGCAGTGGATATTAGTCGGCAGTTAGCCGAATACTAAGGAATCAGCTTTCAGTAAAAGATTACCGCGTTTCTAACGTTTTGGGTACGTTAAGTTAATTAGCAATCGACATAGCACGATTATAATCTTCAGCGCGAAAACTACACCACAACACTTATTCCTATTTTTTTATTTTTTTTTTTTGGTTAGCCCAAGAACGTTACAGCGACATCTTGTATACAAATTTTAAGAAACATTATTTTTCTAATATTCTCAATCATCCAGAGAGCAACTCCAATTTTTTCCAAGACTACAGTCATTTTCAGCATTTATATAACAGATTCTAAAAACGCCCTTTTGCTGTCTTAAACAGTTTGGTGTAAGTTTTGTTTTATAAAAATAGCTCAGACGTCTCGACCAGAAATATCTCAGCTATTTCCATATAGCTACACCTGCGAATGTTTCTTCAAGACTGAAAATAAAAACAACTTTTTTCAAAAGAATTGCTGTGTTTTCCAGTAAGTCTTTGTGCGAACTTATCACTTTGGTACGCTATCTTTCTCTCATGAAGATAAATGCAATATCATTTGATAAATTTGTAACAAGATGCTCCAAGGCAAACGTAGACTTTGTGCAAGATAAGAACTCCCTGTGAATGATGACGTGCTTGATAAATTAATTAAATTTGAAGAAATTTCCCCCGAAGGTGACATAAACGCCCGTCAAAGAGGAAAAAAGGATGAAAGATGCTGAATTGAAAATCTCTACCTGTCAAAAGAAAGCAGAAAGTACATACAATAGCAAATGATTTCTGAATGGAAATCTTTAGAAATATAAAGAAAAAGATAGGAACAAACAATTAAATGACATCGTTAAATCGAAAATTTTTTTTTTTTTGGCCGTGTGTACAATATTTTAAGAAGTGTGGGTTAGGGTTAAAGGGAAAATGGAGGATAGTAGGAGGGGGAATAAATGAACGAAAAACAGTGAAAGAAATGGAGGGATGGAAAGAAGAAGAGATAAGTGGAGAAGGTGGGCCAAAAATAATGGAAAGGAAAAAAAGAGGAAGGAGTGGTTAAAAGAAATGCTGATTAAAGAATGAGGAAAACAAAAGAAAAAGACTGACAGTCGGGAAATTAAGAGAAAAAAGCAAAAATGGTAAAAAGATGAAACGAAACGAAGAGAAAAATGGCGAAAAGGAGTGAGATAAATTGAAGAGGTGGAGCATAGAATAAAGAAAATAAATAGTGAGTTTATGTTTGAGTTTTATTTAACGGTATATCAACACCTCTGTGGGTTATTTAATGCTAAAAATGTAGGGTTTAAGATATTTTTTTAATGTTCAGTTATAGCGTGCAGGTTGATTTAGTCAAATTTTTATGAACATTTTTATTATTATTATTTTTATTTTAGAAAACTGAAGAAGACTTCCAGTTTTATATTAAAAAATGTATTACTGGTAATAGGTTTTTCCTTCAAAAGTATGTTAATAATTTTACCTTCAAAAATATATTGTTGGTAATATTTCTCCATCAAAAATGTATGTTTTTCTATAAAAGTCTATTTTTATACATTAATATTATTTTGACCCTAGTGTGTGGGGGACTAATTGCCCATAGCTGGGTCTCTAAAAGGTGCTACCACCCAGGGTCAGAGTAAACCTTGGACAAACAGCAATTAAGATGTGGTTCCATGATCCTCACAGCCTGCCAGTCAAAAGCCTTGCTGCCGGATGCAGTTTAATATCATACCCAGGACCGAATAAATAGTGATAAATAGAAAAAAGAAGATGGGTAAAAAGGATAAGTAAAGAAAAAAAGATGGTGGAAGGAATGAAACAGAGAGAGGAGTCGGAAGGCAAAACAGGTAAGAAAATGGAAAACATTACAAAGAGAAGGGAAGTGTCGAATAACTCTAAAAGTGGAAGGAAGAAAAAGAAGAGAAATTGAGTGATGGCAAATTGAAAAGGTTGAGAAAAGAATAACAAAGATTCAGGATTAAGATGAAGAACGGAAAAAAAGTTTTAAGGGGGAAGGAATAGGGAAGAGAAATTGAATAGAAAATGAACAGAAAGACATGAAAAAAGTAAAATTTTGTAATCCTCAGCACATGTGTGTCCCTGCGAATAAAATTGAGCAATTTGAAAACCTGTGCAATTACATAAGTCAAAACCTCTCATTCGTCTATGCATAGAATATTTTTTAATAGTATCACCCGGAGCAAGGCGATAACGCCACTGATGTGCAGGGGGCTACTTAAGAGAAAAGAGATTAGGCGGCTACATAAGAGTAAAGAGATTAGGGGGCTACATAAGAGTAAAAAGATCAGGGGGGCTACATAATAGGAAAAAGATCAGGGGGCTACATAAAAGAAAGGAGATTAGGGGGCTACATAAGAGTAAAAAGTTTAGGGGGCTACATAAGAGTAAAAAGTTTAGGGGGTTACATAAGAGTAAAAAGCAAGAGAAGGATGGAAATACAGGTGTGGTGACAGTTGCAGAGGTGGAAAGAAAGGAAAGGATATGCAAGCTGGTGTAGAAAGAACTAGCGTCAAGTGGTTAAAAGATAAGTATTGACATTGCATTTAAATTCCTGGATGTTGTAGCTGTCAGGAAAGCAGGCATATGGGAGCGAGTTCCACAGGCGTGAAGTGCGAAAAAAGAAGCTGCAGGAGTAGAATTGTCGTCTGCAGTTGGTTGATCTATCTGTAAATAGGTGGGACGTAATTGCTAGTCGGGTTGCGCGAGTAAATTCTGGTGGTAGGGGTACTAGTGTCTTAAGTTCGTCGGAGTAGAAGCCATGAATATATTTGTAGAATAGACAGAGAGAAGCCACATCACGCCGGTGGGGAAGTGGCTGGAGTCGAGCCGCCAAGTCGGTACCTATCACATTAGTGATTCTCCTTTGGAACCTATCAAGAAATGCCACATATTGACCGTCGCATCCACCATATATTTAGAGATATTGATAAAATCCATAAAAACAACCACAGTATTATTATAATGATCTGGAGTTTTGACTTCAGTTATTTTCGCAACGACATAAAGTTGACACTCTTTGTATTTTCTATAAATACATCCTATAACAACTGCTTGAATGACCTCTTCGCAGGTGTAGCTAGAATTTATGAACTTAAACAATACTAGATTGACGGAAATGTCTTAATAAACAGTCGAAGTGGATGGATGTAATCGTAAATTATATTTTAACAGTTTTCGCAATTCTTCATTGTGAAACTCTTTCTTGATCTATGTTCTCTCGCCAACTTAAAAAATATAAATGCAATGTCAATCACTTTCTACTGTCCTCCTGATTACATTTCTTTTGATCTTATTCCTTGGTAAAATTTCTGTTTTCTAATTTTTTCATAGCCAGAAACCCCTTTTTATCCTAGTGGGTGTATTGCCTTGATTGGGGTTAAATCGATTAAAAAACAAAAAAAAACGGCCCCTCAATTTTTTATCTCTTGTGATTTATGATGATATATATATATAGTATGTTAAAAAATTTTGAAATTTACTTTCGTTAAATGAACATTTCAGCGAGAAAATTCTCGCTTAATCAGCAAGGATCGAAAACAAAATTTTATCATTTCAAATATGCTACAAAATTTCTATACCGGGGGAAGCCCAAAAACATATCCATACAAAGGAAGTAAAAAAAATCTTCTACTAATATCGAGTCATGAATCTCTGTTTAAGCTTTTCCGTTTTCTTATATCTGGCTGACAAATTTAAATCAAAAAATATTCTTTCTTAATGCAAACCCCTTTTTTAACTTCCTCTGTACGGATATGTTTTTGGGCTTCTTCCGGTATAAAAATTTTGTACCATATTTGAATTAATAAATTTTCTTCTAGACCGTTGCTAATAGATGGAAAATTGAATCTTCGATCTAATTAGTTAACAGACACACACATGAAAATTTTATATCTTCCAACATACATCCACAGCAAACCAAATTTTTTTTGTTATTTCAATGTAAATCATCTGAACAACCAACATCAAACATTGCCTGATGAAGAGAATCTCGAAACGTAGAAATTTCCGTGTCGCAATGTACAATTAATTCATAAATATATATTTATATTAAGCTCTATAATATTTATTGTATTGAGCACTGTTCATAATAAAATAAATGCTGGGGCACTCAAAATAATAAAACCTTGAGCCCTCTTCACCTGTGATATATCCCGAAAAGGAATACAGTATAAAATGATCAGTTGAAGAATGGAACTCCACACCAGGAATAAGGAATACAGATTTATTGTACTAAGGTACAATTAACAATAATACACATATAGGCAAGTCACGGGTTGGAGCGGAATCGACTATCGAATAGTGAATGCCTTTGCTTAAGACCTTTTTTGTATTTACTAGCCTTCCCCCGCAAGGTCAGATGTGACACATGGTCATTTTATAGTGGGTATTCCCGGCCATATAGCCGGGCCAAAAAATGTCTGTCTATTTTTCCCCAGTCGTGGTTCTACCCTTCGGCGGAACCACGACTGGTTTTGTGCTCTCTGCTCGGAAGCAGAGAGCGCCCTCTACCCGAAGACAGAGACTGACAGTGTCATAGAAAAGTCAGGCGAATGCCTAAGACCTTTTTCCTCGTCGTGCCGCTCGTTACCGTCTTTTATAAAGTAGTGCATTCTATTCTCGGGGATGACAGGATGTTCCGCTATAACATCTTCCCCTGAGCTAAATTCTTCCTAGAATTTTGCTCTTAATACCTTCTTCTCTGAGGATCTGGACATAGCCGTTTAGTCCTTTTTAATTTTTCTGTTACTTCTTCTCCTGTCTGTCCCTGGGTCTTCACTTTTAGGAGAATCAGTAGTTCTTTGTGTAGGTGTTACTTCCATAGGTACTCCATTGTTAGTGGGTGGTTGAATCTGGAATGTGTCATATACTACCTCCATTGGTATCTCTTGGTCATTTGTAACGGTTTTGATGTATCGGTGTCTCAGTTGGCTTATGTGTCTTTTACAGACAAACTTATGTATATGACTTACTTATGTATATGACTCTCCTAATTCTTCTAGTTACTAAACCGTCTTCCCAAAAGTACTTTCCAGTCCGATAGTTCTTAAAGAAGACCTTATCACCTTCTTTGAAAGATTTAACATCAGAGTTTGGTTTTATAAAAATCTTTTTTTTGGTAACTGCCTATCAAATATTGATCGAATCTTTCTTGCGTCCATGACCTCAGCAGGCGACAAATTTCCATCAATGTTCTGATTCGGCGTAATTCTATAAACCATCAGAAATGTTTGGATATTCTTGTCTTCGGTGTCGATCCCATTAGCTTTTCTCATAGCTCTTTTAAACGTATCGACACACCTTTCTGCGTGACCATTCGATCTCGGATTATACGTAAGCGTGTTCGAATACTAACGAATCACAATAATGTTTAAATTCAGCTCCTGTAAACACAGTTCCGTTGTCACTCACAATTGTGTTTGTTACCTCCAGACGGAGAAATATTTCGTTTAACGCCTTTATCGTATGTGCTGTCGGGTCTAAACACTGTAATCCTCAGGCCATTTAGAATAACTGTCAAAAATAATTAGGTAATAGTCTCCCTTTAATGGTCCTGCATAGTCAACATGTATCCGTGACCACGGAATGTTCGTTTTTTGCCATGGCTGAGTTTTTATAGGTGGTGATTTCGCTGCTAACTGACAGCCTTTACAATGCTTCAGCAAATCTTCAATGTCCTGGTCCATCCTAGGCCAGTATATATAGCTCCTCAGTAATGATTTCTGACTCGATATACCCGGATGACCAAAATTAAATTCTTTTAATATCCTCTTACGTAGAACACGTGGAATTACCACTCTTTGAGCATACAGTAGTGTTTCATTGTAAATTGAAAATGGTGATACTTTATATCCTTTGTTTTTCTCATTCCCTTTTCACTTGTTTAATCATCTTTAAAATGTCATCACCCGTTTTCGCCATTTTGATTATTTCCTCCAGCGTTACCGGTAATTCACTAACAGTGTTCACCAGTACATCCGTAAGTTCTTTCTCTTCTTTTAACGTTGCTATCACTGTTTTCTCCAACCAATCAGGGTTTTTCGGGATTAGTCTTAAAAGACAATCCGCGTGGGCGATTTCCATAGACGGAATAAACTGAATTTTAAAAGTGTAATTTAATAAAATTACACTCCTTCTTTGCAACCTGTTTCCGGAATGAGTAGGTACTCCTTTCTTCGACCCAAAAATCGACAATAAGGATTTATGGTCGGTTTGTAGCACGAACGATCTTCCATAAATGAATCTGTGAAATTTCTTCACAGCATAAATTATAGCTAGCGCTTCCTTCTTTATCTGACTATAATTTCTTTCCGCTGGAAGCAACGCTCTCGAGGCATGAGCGATAGGTTTTGTTACGCCATCTTCGAATTTGTGTAAAAGAACTTCTATGCCATACTCAATCGCATCCGTCGCTACAATTAATTCTTTATTTGGATCAAAGTGCACTAAAGCTAAATCCGATAATAAGCACTTTTTAATTTTTTTAAATGCTTTGTCCGATTCTAAGACCATTCTTATTTTTTTCTAACAATTTGTTTAATGGTGCTCTTAAATCCTGCATATTAGGAATATATAAATTGTAGGAATTTCCAAAGCCCAGAAATGACTGTAATTTAGTCACGTTATCTGGAGTAGCCATATTTTTTTATCGCTTCAATTCTGTTTGAATGAGGTTTTCTTCCTTTATGATCAATTATTTGACCCAAATATTCGATCTTATCCATACAGAACTCGCACTTTTCAAGTCCTACATTGAATCCATACTTCCTAATTCTTTTGAAAACTTCACGGACATGAATTTTATGTACTTCCACATTTTCACTTTTTATTGACATGTCGTTCAAGTATGCCATTGCATAATCTAGGCCCGACAACATTGTATCCATAATTTATTGAAATACTCTCGGTGCTACCTTCAAACCAAACGGTAAACCTTTCAAACTATACAATCTCTGTCGTCCTGAGTCTGCATTTTTAAATAAATTGGCTTCATACTACTCAGATGTTTATATAACACCGGACGAGGAAACTTGTGTCTGCAGGGGCAAGTCCCCAATTATCCAATTAAACCTATTTCTACTATAAACTGTGCAAGTCCCAGTAATATCTAATGAGACTTTCCTCTTCTACTATACAATGTGGAAGACCCCTATTTTCTTGTGAAACGTTCTATTTCTACTTTATACTTTGCAAATTCCCATTATCTAATGAGACTTTCCATTTCTGCTCTACAATGTGGAAGTCTGCCATTTCTACTCTACAATCTCGAATAAAGAAAAGAATCGGCGGAAATGTTGTTTTACCAACAAATGGTGGTGTATGCCAAAAATGAAATTGGCGACGATTGAGAAGCTTCTCGAGACTGTAAGAAATACATGGAAATATTTAACAATCAGAAAGAGACGTGGAGCTTAGATGCAATAGAAACTATTGTAAAATTGTTTTGTTATTATAAAAAACGAAATATGAAATCAAAAATTGTTTCACGAGATTCAAAATTGGCACAAGATTTTACTCTCCGGGAATGTTCTTAGCTATTTGCATTTGGTAAACCAAACATTCTTCATTATTCCTTTCGCAATAAATTCTCAGATATACACACACATTTAGCAGACACGCAAATAAACATGCACAAAAAACAAAAAACATACTTACACACACACAACCACACCACATAATTGAAACAACAATATCTGATTAGGAATATAAATATTTACTCTTTAGTCATTGGTTTGTTTACGTTTCAAATACAAAACTGAGTAAATATAGGCTATATTTAAAAAAATAATATGGGCAAAGATGATGCACTTTCCTGAAAAAGAAGCAGTAGAACATTGCTTATAGTGGCTGAGCGGTAACGCACACCGGATTAAAATTGGCAGCGTAGGTTCGATCAATACTGGGGAACACTTTTCCATTATCAAGATTTCTTGATTGCACAGGCTATTATATACTGTTTAATAAATAAAAATGAAGGAGAGATCCATTTCAAATAAGAAGTGATTCGAATTCCAGTTGAACATCTTGCATTCACTTACGCACAAATACCCTTGAGAAAAATATTCATCCGGTGCTGATTTCTTAGATAATGATCTCCTGTTCCCAGGCGGTCATCACCCAAGAAATCGACTGAGTACTGTAAGCAAACTCATACAATCCGAAATATGTTTCGACATTAAATAACTCACAAAGGGTTGATAAGACTTGAAAATATACTTTTTGCTTTTGAGTGAAAACTCCCCCCAAACGGACTTCTTGCCCTCACCGTCTTTTCCATCTAGTTATGGTTTAAATAATAGGAGAGACTGGGTTCTATAACCTTGGCTGGCAACCAGTGTACCGCAGAAACCAATGGCAACCTATTGCGGGTTAATCTTCTTCCCAGTCAGTCATGTCTCTTTCGAGACATGATCGCTCATAGCGTGTATTACGATTGGCACAACTGACACCATAATAACTGTTAACACGCAAATAAAGCTCTCATAACTGGTAGTAAAGTTTAATAACTGGTAGTAAAGAGAATGAACTAAATTGATTCTGTCTCACAATTGTCTTTCTAATAAACTAAGCCGACGCTGCCTCACTATTGTCTCTCTCACCATTAGCGTGACGGGAGGGATATATATATATATATATATATATATATATATATATTGATTGATTGATTGATTGATTGATTAAAACTTAGTTTTTGGTCTTAATAGGGTCAGACCAGTACACATTTGTATTAAAAAGTGTTCTATACAATTATGTTGTAAAACTTTTGAAGATTTTTCACTTTTAAATGAATTATTTCGCTACCTTGATTTCCACCATGAGTGGTTTCTTCAGGCGATATTTAATAACTAAAATTATTGTTTTATTATTAAATTTATTAATAATAAAATAATTATCTATTTTATTATTATAAATTTAATAATAAAAAATGTTAATAAAAGTCGCCTGAAGGAACCATTCATGGTGGAAACCAAGGAAGCGAAATAACTCGTTTAAAAATGAAATATATATATATATAGGAGGTATATATATATATATATATATACAGGAGGGATATATATATATAGTATAGGCAAAACCACTCGCATCTAATGTTCATATCATCCAATTTCTGAAGGGTTAAGGGAGGGAAACAAATACTTTATATTTTGTGACTTAAAAATTCTCCCAGAAAACTGAAATCATTTTAAAAGCGTTAAAATACATTTATGTGTCCTGATTCTTACACAGTCTCATATGACATTAAAAGCAAGTTGGCTGGCCGGAAAAGATTTGTGTGAAAATCGAAAAAATTAACAAAAAGTAAAACCACAAATGAAATATTCCGACATCACTGGAAATATTTATCATAAGTCATTGTACTGGTATGTCAGCACACACACACACACACACACACACACACACACATATATATATATATATATATATATATATATATATATATATATCCAAGTGAATAAAGAAAGTTCAGAACATTGTTTCTTCGATATCGAAAGAAAATGTACATTTTGTAGTAAATTATAATTTGTACGTTCTAAACTATATATATATATATATATATATATATATATATATATATATAACAATGAGGTGTCCCTCGCTGTATTCTAAAAATTCCTTATTGCTTTACGCACGAAATATCATTGTAACCTTATTTCTACATATGAAAAAAATGTAGTTCATAATTTAATACGACGGAGCGAAAGAAATTATAGTTAGTGGTATTGTTGATTTGCAGTTTATTGTAAATCGCGATATGAGCTCTGATTAGAAATATTTAGTACTTAAATGCCTGTAAAATCCAAAAAACAGAAAAACACTAGCTGAAAATTAGGGAGAAATGAAAAATATATTTTTTGCATTGTTATTCAAAAGCGAGTTTTCCGCCAGTGGAATTGAGAAATAGCGAAAAAATTTTCGAAAAATTTTGATGAAGTTAAGAAGGCCAGGACTTTGACTATGAGAATAAAAATCAATTATAGATCTCACTGGAGTTAAAATTTACAATCTAAAGGCTAGTTTTGTCTGATGTAATCAGTTGAAATAAGAACCGGACGAAGAGAGATTACGTCAGGCGATATATTGCGATTCATTGGTTGAACTAAACCTCCACCTTAAAATGTGTAGGGGGAAGTGATCTCAGTGGTCAAGTATTTAATTTGCATATAGATGCCCTGA
The DNA here is from genome assembly GCA_037127315.1 of Ascarosepion bandense. NCBI lineage: Eukaryota > Metazoa > Mollusca > Cephalopoda > Sepiida > Sepiidae > Ascarosepion > Ascarosepion bandense. Next base: position 1,814,596 of record JBBBDQ010001003.1, on the reverse strand, counting down.
GTCTCTCCACATCCTCTAAGTGAATTTGGGACATGTATAAAAAATCGAGACCCCAGTGAGAAAAATCAGTAGGAGTTGCCGAGCGAAAGAGGCAAGAAGAATTTACTACCGCTGTTGCCAAAACGCCCCATTTCGACCGTTTCCGTAAAGCTTCGGTAAAGAGCTATGAAAATACTTTTTTATTTGGAAAATTGAAAGCTCTGATTATTCTTAACGAAAACTTTGCTCCGTTGTGAAAATTGAATTATTTATTTTCTTTTTTTGGTGCCGAATTTGTTTTTGTTAACCAAATGTACGCGCACGTCCGACCTGGTTCGACGTGGTAAAGGCACAGCTAGCAAGATTTCGGCGTGTCTTCCTTTGATCAGAATTCACAGCAAGGAGGAGCGCCGTTATAAATGTCTTGAAGACCAGCTACTGTGTCGAGGCCATCATCACGACCCGATGGTGACGTCACAATCATGAAAGGAAAGACTGTTGCCTGCAAATACAAATTATTTGGCTTACGGCCATATAATGTTGAATACACCGGTTCTCGCTCGATCAACGGAGTTAAGCAACGTTGAGCCTGGTCAGTACTTAGATGGGTGACCGCTTGGGAACACCAGGTGCTGTAAGCATTTAGTGACGGATGTGTGTTGTGGTGCAGTGGATATCGGCTCATAAAGAGAAATCGGTGAGCCGAGTTCGAATTCCAGTTAAATACCCTGTATTCACTTAAGCATTGGTACCCTTGGGAAAGGTATTACTCCGTTCTTGCCTCCAGTTATGGGTTAAGTAACAGGGTTGGACTTGGGGACCCTGCCTTTAAAAACAAATCCCAATGAATCTTGGTACTCTAAAAGAAAAAGGTATTACCAGCAATACATAAAGAAAATTTAGTTGGTAATAAATGACCCGCCGAGGTTGATATGCCATAAAACAAAAACCAATCAACAAATTATTTTCCAGATATAACAAGGAAAACTTATAATGTTTCAGATAAAACCAACATTTTATCCAGGATCAGTGGAATCCCCTTCTCAGGACTCAGCTAGGTTTCACAAAGTACCATATTTTCGCAACGATCCTATTTCAGCCTTTTTTTTCTATTATTCTTTCAGCCTTTTTTTTTCTTTTTCTGTTTCCGCCTTTACTTTTTCATTTTCTCTTTCAGCTTTTCTTTTTCTTTTTATTCTTCTTTCAGCCATTATTTTTACATTTCCTCTTTGAAACTTTGTTTTCCTTTTCTCTCTTGTTTCAACCTTTGTTTTTCCTTCCTTTCCTCTTTCAGCCATTTTTTTCATTTTCCTTTTACTTTCCTGTTCGTTCCTCCTCTGTATTCTGTTTTAAAATATTACTGCTTATTTTAAAATTCAATTAGATGTTTTTCTTTTAGTTCACGATATTCTAACAACTTAAAATTCAACTTTCAAACGAGAAATTAATTAAGATAAATTATAAAGAAAATTAATACTATAAATATAGAGAACTAGCAAATACAAAATCCTCTATTCAGGGCCACCTCGATATGAAGTCATTTTCACGATATTGAGAGTGTGTTCAGAAACCTTGCTAGAGCCTAGCAAAAGGTGTGGTAAAATTATCGCTACAAGTTCGTTCGTCTATATTTTGAATATTGCTGTAGCTCCTAATCTCGTACTTCTGTTATGTATTTAGAGATTCTTGATAAAATCCAAGAAAAGCATATGCAATGTTATCAGTCATGGCATGGCATCTCGGTGTAATATAACAATCTAGGCCCACCCGAGGAAGTGAGGAAGCGGGGGCGTTTTCCGGCCGTTGAAAGGAACGGATGGTTGTTTGACCTTATTTCCGGCAGTAGCGGAAATGGCTACAAGAGGCAAACAGAACAGGTGTCTCTGAGAATTACGTGGGCGTGCGTAGGCGAGGCAAAAAATCGGAAGTACCGGTTTGGAGATAAAAAGACCTCGGGCACGGATTTCACGACAGACGAGTCTGGGCAGAGAGACAGAGTCAGGCAGAGAGCCAGACCAGACCAGAGGAGCAACAGATACGACACCCCCCCGTCAACCCCTGGAAGCGCGCTCTCACTCTCTGTTCACTAGGCTACACGGTCTATCGTTCATCAATAAAAATATAAGTCATATATTTTTATATATACCCGTGTTTGTCTGTTTATTGGTATACAACATCGGCTTCAATCACTTTTCTACTGACGTAACATAGCTTCACTGTGCTTTTTCCATAAATGTTTTCATGGCAACTATTCTGATGAATTTTCCATTATGGAACTTAGTTTTATTAGTTTCACCGCAGTACTAAATTGGTGGTAAGATCTCATTTTACAGTTGAAATGGCGAGATGTAATTGTAAGTCCTATGCTAACGTCTTCTTTCGGACTCTTCGTTTGTGGAACGTTTTTCTGGCTTCTTGCCTCCCAGTCAAGTATGTTCTTCGAAAAATCTAAAAGAAATATCAGTTGCTATCTCCTGTTTCTTTAGTTCATATTATTTTATTGTTCTCTCTTCTTAACAGTTCTTTCTCAGATCTGTTTTGCTGTATCACAGCTCATCAGTACGGTTAGATTCCGATTGCTTTTAACCCAGGATTGAAATCCGACCGAATTGGCGTCAGTCAGCAATTCTACCTCTGAGCTATGGGCGCTCGGTAGAAGAAGGCAAACTTTTTAGCGTATATAGGTTATCATTATTCACGACCAATAGTTGAGAGTGTTCTAATTCATTACTGAATGAACGATGCGTACATGCCAGAGTAGCTAATGTTTTTCAAAGTTTACCATTCTTCCAAAGTGCTCAATCAGGGTGTGAGTGCGTAAATAGTCATCCACAGACAGATCTGCTTCACTGTATCACAGCTCATCAGTAAGGTTAGACTCCGATTGCTTTTAACCCAGGATTGAAACCCAACCGAATTGGCGTCAGTCGGCAATTCTATCTCTGAGCTATGAGCGCTCGGTAGAAGAAGGCAGAAGAAGGCATATATATTATCATTAATATATATATATATATATATATATATATATATTGAAAGTATCCTTTTAAAGCTTTAATTATGTTTTACTTTAGAATTTCTCCTTTCAAACCTTTCTATCAAGTAAAGAAGTGCTCGTTTTTAAATTACGAGGAGGAAAATACCCTAATATATTACAAAAACAGAAATCCTGTTTAAAACTGAATTGTGCTATTTTCTGTTTTTCGCAAATGTGAAAAAGAAGAAATTCTATGAGCTTATATCCTATTTTGATAGAAAAAGCAGCCATTTTCTCAAATTTTACTCTAAGTAATACCAAGCAATGATGACTGATAGAGGACAAACGCAGGGTGTTGTGTCTGTTTCTTTGAATTTAGTTCTTTCATTGGCTTCTCTGTTTCTTTTACTCTCTATAATCCATTACATTTTAGTGGCTTTATATTGTCTTTTTTCGGCTGAAGAAACTTGCCAGTGAAGAGATAAATGTGAGAATGTTGCAATTGTAAAGGTCATTAGTTTCTACTTTCTAGTAATTATTAGGTTGTCTCAAAAGTTTGTAAATACTTGCGAAATGGGTTTATCTGGTCCAGCACAATCGAGACAAGCGATGGGTTCCGAAAGGGCAAAGAGACATCGTCGGTTCCAAAACAAAATCGATTCGGCAAGAAAGTCATGTTGTGCATTTGGTGGAACTTTAAAGGAATCGTGCATTTTGATTTGGTTCCGAATGGTCGTGCCATCAGTGCCAAACTTTACTGTCAGCAACTTGAGCGAGTCTAAGAAAAGTTGAAGCAAAAGTATCCGGCTCTGATCAACCGAAAGCGCGCTTTGATGCAGCAGGACAATGCCAAGCCACACACCGCCAGGAAAACCAAAAACAAGTTTGAAGAGCTGGACTGTGTTGAGGTTCTGCCACATCCAGCCTACAGTTCTGACTGTGCTCCATCAGATTACGGCCATTTCCGCTCAATGCAACACTTTCAGAAGGGCCACCGATTCGACTCGTTTGATGAAGTCGAGGAAGCGTGTCAAGAATTCTTTGATTCGAAGCCGGCTGAATGGTACTTTGACCAGATCCGAAAGCTTGCAGATCGATGGCAGAAAGTCTTGGAAAATGATGGTTTTTATTTTGAGCAACAATTTTTGTTGTTTTTGCGAGTAAAATTTCAATTTTTTGCAAGTGTTTTCGAACTTTTGGGACAACCTAATATAATAATATGAAAACTATCCAAACTCTGTTAGAGAGATAGGACCCCTAATAATTTTGTGAGGCTTTACAATACACACAGACAAAACAGTCAAGGCTAATCACCTCGTCAAGGGGATCACAAAACATAAAAACAGAATGAGCTTCTTATTAACATAGCAGTTCCTACAGATTGTAATGTTCAGAAAATTCTTCTTAAAATTATGGCACATTAATATATAAATAACTCCACCTTTTTTGGTATACTCAGTTTGACTGGAAAAGTTTCATGGAAGTCGGCTCTGGTATCTGATGACTTACAGATAGGTACCTTTATTCATTTTCGCTATACAAATTTAAACTGAATTTTTAAAAATAAAATTTTTCTTGAAGCTTTAATTTTATCTTTTATTGAAAGCCGAGAGATTAAATTTACTAGTTCCAGTAAGCATAATTCTCTGGTGTATTTAAAACCAAAATTGTGTTGATTGGAATCAAACCATTTTCAGATCTAAAAGAAATTTCAATTTTTCGGACATTTTTCATCGATCAACACATTTTATAAACAAAAGCCATTGATCGTTTTTCAAAAAACTTTTAAATAAAAATATAACTCGCTGACACGTTATATTCTTAAAATCAGCAAATTGAAACTTATCTTAATCTGATTTTCAAAAAATCTTCTCCGAATCGTGAAAACAAACATGCAGTAAAACTATGCCATTTGTTTTATTTAGATAATTTTTATTGGTTTTATAAACAATATATATCAAGGATATCATAGTCTGATAAAATATCTTTTACTTTTCGATGAATAATGAATTTTACAAGAATAGTTTTCATTTTTGTTATTTTTATAATAAGTTTAAAAAATCTTTTAAAATTTCCTTTTTTATCGTTCACGTTAAGTTGTTAAGTTAATACGTGAAGACTATATTTACTAATCGAAAATTGAAAAGTTTAATACAAATAATGGATCCATTCAATTTGTAAAATAATTAAAAAACATTTTATTTGTGTGGATGCTGTTGACTGTATTTTGAAAAAAGGCTATTTTAGAGAATAAAACAGTTGTTTAACATTCCCCAGTGAATTTCGAATTTAATTAATAATAAAAATATAGGCGAACTCTCGCGAATTTATAGAGATTTCAAGAAACTAATTAGTCGGATGTAACATATGTAAAAAATATATTTACCAAGATTATCTAAAAATAACTATTTTAAATATGATTTCAGTCATTTGTGAATGAGTCCTAAAAGGTTAATCGAAATCAGACCATTATGTGATTTATGTGAATTTTGCAAGAATTTCCAAATTCATGTGTTTTTCACCGACAAAAAAGTGAATTGCGTAATATTAGGTTTGCCGTAGAAAACCCTTGTAAAAATTGCGTCACTTTCGGACGAAAGTAAAACAAGATATTTTACCAAAATTTCGAACGTGTTAGAAAGAATTTAAAAAATTCAAAAATAATAAAAAAATACTCTGCTCTATCGTTTTAATAATAACATAATCATTTTCCTACTAAAACTTTGTTTTTATTAAATTCCAGGCCTTTATCTTTATACTATGCTGTTTTAAGCGAATTCATGAAGGTACCTACTTAATGAAAAGCACAAAATTATTCTCACAAGTACAGCTCACACCTTATAAATTACTTTATCTATGTAAAATGTCTGTGATCTTAGCTTGTTTTATTGTTCTTTTTTTACAAAAACTGTTCAGTTAAAAATGTCATGTTGTCATTTCTGACCTTAGCTCTCTTGTTGGGTCCCGAGAGGAAATGGGTAGACAGGAGAAACGAAAGGAAACAATAATAATAATAATAAAAATAATAATAATATGAAAAATACCCAGATAACGTTACAGACATAAGACCTGTAATAATATTTGTGGGACTTTACAATAGACACAGGCAGAACAATGAAAGCTAATCACCCAGATATTGTGATCGATAACCAGAAAAAAACAGAATGTCCTTCTTAGTGACATGACAGTTCCCGCAGAGTGTAATGTATCTTCACCAACCTGACACGCCCTGCGTTATTATGCCAACAGTCCAAAATTATCGCTGTCTTCGAATTTCTGATAACACGGCGAACAATGCAGCCGCATCTGGTCTGGTCATTCGGTTACATATCCATAGATTCTTGAGAAAATTCAAAGAGTTCAAAGATATTTCGACGTTAGTCGCCTTATCATCGCCATAACGTAACTGTCCATTGATTTTTTACAAATATTTTCACGATAATTTTTATAATGGGCTTCTCTCTTTAATACCTTGACTTCACAAATATGAGCTGACCAGTCATGTCTCTTTCAAGACATGATCGCTCATGATCACGTATGGCACTTAACTGACTGACTAGGTTAGGCTCTCATAATTACAATGTCGAATTTATTAGTTTCAACTGTTAATATTTTCTTATCTAGCACTACATTTTTGTGGAACTCTTGTCCGGCTTCCTGATTTTCTTTCAACTTTAAATGTTCAAATGCAACATCAGTCGTAATTTCTGGTTTCTTTAACCCCGTTCTTTTATTGTCCTTTTTGTTTCTTTTGCCCTCAATAACCCTTTAAATTTCAATAGATTTTATCGTCTTACGCTAGGTGAAATGATTTAAACAAATCTGTGTTCAACTATTTTGTTTTTATCATTTCACCCCAAGCAAGGTAACAACGTCACTAAAACACAAGGGAGTTACAGGGTGTGAAAGTGATAAAGAATAACAAGATTAAAAATAGGAAGCACTGAGAAAATGAACAAAAAAAGAAAAAGGGATCAAGAAGACTGAGAGATTACATTTAATTTTTTTGGAGATTGTAGAAACAAGAAATCTGAAAAGAGTTCCAAAAGTAGGAAGTGCAAGAAAAGAAACTTTTAGAATAGAAATGGCGGTTGAATCTAACTAGTTCAACAGTAAAACAGTGGGGCCTAATTGCCAATCCAGTAATGTTTTTGTAGTCTAGCACCATTAAAAGGAAGATCATCTGAACAGTTGCCATGAAAATATTTGTAGAGCAAACAGAGAGAAACCAAGACATGGCGAGGAAACATTGTGTCCACTACATGATTGATTTTATTATAGATCATTCAATGGATTTTGTTAAGAATAAAGAATTAGAAGGAATTGATGTTGGTATGTCAAAACAAAGAACAAAAGCACTATCACTGAAAATAGAGAAGGGGTAGAGAAATAGAGAAGGAGAAATAGAGAAGAATGAGAGAAATAGAGAAGAGGGGAGTGATAGAGAAAGAGGAAAGAAATAGAGAAAGAAGAAAGAAATCGAGAAAACTGAGAGAAGAATGAAAGAAATGGAGAAGAGGAGAGAAACAAAGAAGGTGTAGAGAAATAGAAAAGAAGAGAAATAGGGAAGAGAGAGAAATAAAGAAGAGGAAGAGAAATAACGAAGAGGGAGAAAAATCGAGATAGAAAAAATAGAGAAGGAAGAGAAATAGTGAAGGAGAAGAGCAATAGAAAAGGGCAAAGAAATAGAGAAATAGGAGAGAAATAGAGAAGAGCGAGACAAATAGAGAAGGGGAGAGAAATAAAGAAGAGTGAGAGAAATAGAGAAAGAGGAGAGAAATAAAGAAGAAGAGAAATAGAGAAGGGGAGAGAAATAGGGAAGTGGGAGATAATTTTGTCCGACACAAGATGATGAGAGAATCAAATGTTCCAGTCTCTCATATATGAAAATGTGCTTGATTTGAATATCATCATTTGAGACACATTGCTTATTACATCTTCGTTCGAACCCCAAACTCTGGTGCCATCGAAGAGACAAACAATACAGTGTATGAGCAAGCGATGATATTCACTAGTAAGCGATGATATTCATCTGTGTGACTGTTTTTTCTACAAATATTCTCACGGCTTCTGATCTGACCACATGCGTGAACTCGTACTACTAGATTGGCATCTAGGTCCCACTCTTTCACCGTCAGAACAGTCAAATGTAATCACCTCTTCTAATTCCAGCTTCTTTTCTCGCATTTTCCGCCTTTGGAACTCAATTCCGTATACTTCTTTCTCTGATAGCTTCTTCTTCTTCTATGTGCCCTGTCCCTTCAGGACGTAGGCAATCATGGCTTTCCACGTCTCCCTATCCCTGGTGGCCCTTAGCACGCTTTCTCCTGTACACCACGCAAACCTCGTTCCACCATCTATCTGATTAGGTCCTTCAAATATGTTATCCGCTGCTTTCCTCTGTCTCTTTTTTCCTCTATCCGGCCTGTTAGTATCAGGTTTTCCAAGCATTCCTTCCTCCTTGCATGTCCCAGGAACTTTAGTTGTCTCTTCTTGATGCTCAATATTAATTTCCTTTTCGTTTCCATCATTTCCAAAACCTCGTCATTGCTCACATGTTTGTTCCACGATATCCGCAGCATCCTTCTGTAGAACCACATTTCAGCTGCTTCAAGTTTTCCCTTCATCTTTAGTGATATTATCCAACATTCACTGCCATATTGAAGAACTGACATCACAGAGAAATCTAATACTCTCTTCTTTGTTTCTAGTGAAAGTTTCCTGTGTCTTAATACTTTACTCAGCTTCTGGAACGCGTCTTTCGCCCTGCCAATTCGCCTTTAGATCTCTGTGTCGGACTTTCCCTCTTCTGTTAGAACATTTCCCAGGTATCTAAATTTTTGTACCTACTTGATTTTAGTATCCCCGGTCTGTATTTGGCATATTGGGCTGCCCTTTTAGCTACAACCTCCAAAAGCTTAAATGCAGCGTCAATTATCATCTATCTTCTTGATTCCCAAATGTCTCTTATTATTTCTTCGACATCCTCAGCATCTTGTTCGTTTTTTTATTTCTTTTCTTTTCCCTCACAGTATCTTTTGTTCGTCAGTTCTGCTTTGCTTAGGCTGAAACAATTATGAAAAAAATAATTTAAAAATGTAGAACTATTCAGTATAAATGAAGGACACAGATATGATACTTCTTACGGGAAAAGTTGTTATGGAAAGTTTTAAATGCTGGTTGATTATTAAATAAAGTCTCATTGTGCACAGTGTGATTTATTGAGATTAGGAGATAATGGAGAATGTTTAGTGCCTCATGGACATCGTTAGCTGCTGCATTCAGGTGAATGTTCACCCACGTCTATTGAACAGGTTAAGAGGCTCATCCCTTGTTCCCTGTTTAGGATGTCATTTCCGGCTTTCTCTTTTCCAATCCTCTCACTTTGTGTTTTTTTTTCCTCCCAATTGGAGTGGATAGATCTATCTATCGCCCGGTTCACACTCCACCCACGTCTATTGAACAGGTTAAGAGGCTCATCCCTTGTTCCCTGTTTAGGATGTGGTTTCCGGCTTTCTCTTTTCCAATCCTCTCACTTTGTGTTTTTTTTTCCTCCCAATTGGAGTGGATAGATCTATCTATCGCCCGGTTCACACTCCCCCCACGTCTATTGAACAGGTTGAGAGGCTCATCCCTTGTTCCCTGTTTAGGATGTGGTTTCCGGCTTTCTCTTTTCCAATCTTCTCACTTTGTGTTTTTTTTTCTCCTCCCAATTGGAGTGGATAGATCTATCTATCGCCCGGTTCACTTTCCACCCACGTCTATTGAACAGGTTGAGAGGCTCATCCCTTGTTCCCTGTTTAGGATGTGGTTTCCGGCTTTCTCTTTTCCAATCTTTTCACTTTGTGTTTTTTTTCCTCCCATTTGGAGTAGATAGATCTATCTATCGCCCGGTTCACACTCTACCCACTTCTATTGAACAGGTTAAGAGGCTCATCCCTTGTTCCCTGTTTAGGATGTCATTTCCGGCTTTCTCTTTTCCAATCTTCTCACTTTGTGCTTTTTTTCCTCCCAATTGGAGTGGATAGATCTATCTATCGCCCGGTTCACTTTCCACCCACGTCTATTGAACAGGTTAAGAGGCTCATCCCTTGTTCCCTGCTTAGGATGTGGTTTCCGGCTTTCTCTTTTCCAATCTTTTCACTATTACGTAGCCCCCTGCACATCAGTGGCGTTACCGCCTTGCTCGGGGGTGATACGATTAAAAAAAAATAATAGAATTAAATGGAGAGACAGACGATTTGTCTCAAAGTTTCTCTCTGCATTTCTCTCACTATCCTCTATTTTCTCTTCCTTTTCCCTATTTCTCTCCCCTTCTTTATTTCTCTCCCCTTCTCTATTTCTCTCATACTTCTCTATTTCTATCCCCTTCTCTATTTTTCTCTCTCTTCTCTGTTTCTTTCCCCTTCTCTATTTCTCTTCTTTTTCTATTTCTCTCACTCTTCTCTATTTATCTCCTCTTTCTATATTTCTCTCCCTTTATTTATTTCTCTCCCCGTCTCTATTTCTCTCACACTTCTCTATTTCTCTCCCCTTCTCTATTTCTCTCTCTCTCTTCTCTGTTTCTCTCACCTTCTCTATTTCTCTCACCTTTTCTATTTCTCTCACCCTTCTCTATTTATCTCCTCTCTCTCCATATTTCTCTCCCTCTTATCTATTTATCTCCCTTCTCTATTTCTCTCACACTTCTTTATTTCTCTCCCTTTATCTATTTCTCTGCCTCTTTTTCTGTTTCTCTCCCCTTCTCTATTTCTCTCACTCTTCTCTATTTCTTTCCTCTTTCTCTATTTTTCTCCCTCTTCTCTATTTATCTCCCTTCTTTATTTCTCTGCCTCTTTCTCTGTTCCTCTAACCTTCTCTATCTCTCTCCTTCTCTATTCCTCTCATTCTTCTCTATTTTTCTCCTCTTTCTCTATTTCTCTCCCTTTATTTATTTCTCACCCCTTCTCTATTTCTCTCCCCTCCTCTATCTCTCTCTCTCTCTCTGTTTTCTCTGTTTCTCTCCTCTTTCTCTATTTCTTTCCCCTTCTCTATTTCTCTCACTCTTCTTTTTCTCTCCTCTTTCTCTCTTTCTTTCCCTCTTCTATATTGCTCTCCCCTTCTTCATTTCTTTCACTCTTCTCTATTATTTCCCCTTCTCTATTTTTCCTCTTTCTCTATTTCTCTCCCCATCTCTGTTTCTGTCTGTTTCTCTTCCCTTCTCTATTTCTCTCCGTCTTCTCGGTTTCTCTCCCCTATCTATTTCTCTCCTCTTCTCTATTTCTCTTCTCCTTCTCTATTTCTCTACCTATTTTCTATTTGTCTTTTTCAGTTTCACTTTTCCTCGGTCTCCATTAATTTTTATCCATTTTCTCTTGCTTTCTTTTTTCTCTCTCTTCTCTTCCCTCTCCCTCTATGTAACTCTCTATTCATTTATATCTTTCTAAATTTTATTCAAGAACATAACTTTCTACAATTTAATTTCTTTTAATGTCTTCCTCTCGAATGTATATTTAAATTTGGGCCATAAGGTGAGAATGTGCACCGTTTCGTGGCCTTCCTCTCAACAATTTTACTTGCAAACCGACCCTTCTCACTGATGTGAGCCCCAATTATAACGATATACTACTGCCTTGTAGATGGCTTCTGCTCCGATGAGCTTAGATCGCTGGTGCCGCCTAAGCACGAATTTACACGAGATACTAGATTAGCAACTAGGTCCCACCCTTTTACAGTTAAACAAATAAGATGTAACTGTAAATTCTACTCAAACAGGTTCTTTTCTCGCGCTTCCCGCCTGTAGAACTCCCTTCCACAAGTCTGCTTTCCCGACAGCTACAATCTGCAGGTGTTTAAATGTAGGGTCAATAGACACCTCCTATCACACTAACTCCCAATTATTCTCAGAACACTCTCATCTATCCAACCCTCATTCTCGGTATCCTTACCCGCCTATCACCCACTTTCTGACATTTCCTATATTTAATCATCCTTTCTCCAATCTATGTAGCCCCATGCACAGTAGTGGCAGTGACATGCCTTGCTCGGGGTGAAACGCTTATAAAAAAAAAAATGTCTAATGGTGAAATTAGATTTACGAAAAATTCGAAAAACGGCAAACCTCGCGTTCTGAGAATGCGACGTGAACCTCATTACGCATTCATAGTGTAATTTTCTTTTGTTTTCATTTATCTTAATCTTATTCGATGTTAGCATTTTTGGTCTATGGTATTCTCAACATCCTTCTGTAGATTGACTTCTGTAGTACCAACCATTTACAAAAATTCGTTAGATAGGTTATTTGCTCTTGCCTGCAATGTATCCTGTGAATATCATTTTTTTCTAAGCCCTCTTTCCTCATCATGTGTTTTAGTAGATTTAACTGTATCTTTCTGATGGTACGTATAATTGTCCTTTTAGTTTCCATTTTCCCGAAAAACAAGTCATTAAATACATACTTGTTGACCATGTTCGTCATAGTTTATGAATATAGAATACAGCGCAGTACGTAATCTGTTCTATGAAACAACGTCAAAGATTAACACTCACGAGTCAGACACTCTACTGAATATCGCCAATACTCGGGAAAATATGGTCGCCTTTTATGCACGTCGCATTGAATATTTTGAACCTTCTGATTGGTTAACTCTTCTATTGGTTAACTATGAAATTAGTCAGCTCATGGCTGGCTCACTAGTATACAAGGGTACCCAAAAACTCTAAAAGTATTCAGTCCATGTTATCGTTGGAACAAAATATTGTAGAACAAAATATCTATTGCCACAAGTCTTTTCTTCCTCTGTGATAAGATTGCGCAGCGTTCATTGCTATACATGAGGATTGATAATAAGTAACAGTTCAGTACACATTTCTTAGTTTTTAACGAAATATTCCTGTTTCTTAATACTTTGCTTAATTTTGGAAGGCTACTTTCGCTATAGCAATGCGTTTTTGAATTTCGGTGTCGCATGTTTCTTTGTTAAAAGACTACCTAGATATTTACATTTTCGTACTTGGTCCGTCCTTATAAACTTCAGTATATCTTTCTTTCATGCTATTTACTTTTCAAAGTCTCTCTTTTTTCCTTCGTATTCTTTTTCTCTCTTTTTGTCTTTTTTATTCCATGTCTTTCACAGTTCATAATTATCCACATATTTTTTCAAGAATTGTACTATTTACAAGTAGAATAAGGTTTTTATACATTAGTATATTAATAGCTTTGCAACCGATCCATGATAAAAAAATATTAGACACCAAATATATTTATTTTATAATTCAGTGACAATGCACATAATTCAGTGATAACTATTATGAACATAGAACGAACATTTTACAGCGGAATTTTCAGATTAAATTCCAGTTCATAATTACTTTTCAAGCCATATTATTAATCGCCTTTCATGTGTATGAGGCGGAAATTTATCGAAAATTTACCGAAAATTTACCGAAAATTTACCGAAAATTTACCGGCAGCCTTGTGACGTCATCTCTTTAGATGGACCCACTTAATTCTTCGAGAAAAGAAGACGCTCTTCTTCAATAGATACACCCTCCAGACCAAGATGCGATCTAACAATTCGAGAGGTCTATCAAGCAATAATAGAAGTCTCACTATCTGGTAAGTGTTTTAACCCTTTGTTGCATATTGGTTACAATTGTAACCTTTCTCTAACCTTTGTTGCATATTGGTTACAATTTTAACCTTTCTCTAACCTTTGTTGCATATTGGTTACAAATGTAACTAATATGCAACAAAGGGTTAACAGAGGACGGAAAATGTGGCAATAAAATGCGAAGGTGTATTGGAGTGGAAAAATATGCTTTTGGATACCTAAACAAAATACTAAAAATTAGAAAAATGTCTTTAGAATAAAAGAGTGATCGATTGCTATGTAATATCAATCCTCCTATAAGGTTGCGAATGCTGGACATTTTCACCAAAGATACAGAAAAGTTTTAAAGCAACAGAGGTGGTTATACAGAAAGATGTTGAGATTAAGTTTTATGACAAATGAAAACAAAAGAAAAATTACACTATGAATGCGTAATGAGGTTCACGTTGCATTCTCAGAACGCGTGGTTTGCCGTTTTTCGAAATTTTCGTAAATTTAATTTCGTCGTTTGACATTTGAACTAGCATATCTACAACACAGTAGTATATCGTTATAATAGGGGCTCGCATCAGTGAGAGGTGCTGGTTTGCAAGGGAAATCGTTCAGAGGAAGGCCCCGAAACGGTGCACATTCTCATTTGATGACGCCAAATTTAAATATACATTCGAGAGGAACACATTATAATAAATTCAATGAAGTCATATGCCGTAGAGAAGTTTGGTGGAAATGTCATTGGCATGAGAAGCATTACACATTTAGCTCGCTTCAGGTGAGTTTCAATTACTTTTCTGTACTTTTCCTTCTTCACTAGAATCAGAGACATTTGACATTTTTAATACACACAAGAAGAAAATAAGGCTTTCATTATTGGACACTCACGGGATATATTGAAGGCAAGATCAGTTGATTGGTGGATTGCTTTTTTTCGGATTATAGATCTTTTGTAGGATATTTAAAGTCAGTAATAATTTTTAGAGTGTAAGAATTATTTACTAATACAAATGCTAGCAATTAACTCATAGCTGAGAAGATAACCAAGCGTACCGTGTATTTTCCAAACGGTCACACATCTAAGTACTCACCAAGCTCCATTTATATACAAAGGACAGAAGGAAACAGTGAATACCTTAAATAAGGAACATGTGTAAATAAATAGCAGAACAGGGATTAGGAGAGATAGTCAAAATCAAACTTCACTAAAAGGTACAAAGGATAGGAGGTTGTGGAGTCCTATAACAGCCCATGTCTTTAAGGACTACAGCATATAGTTTAAGATGAAAAAAAATATTTTTATTTTAAAATGTGTTACATTGAGGAGAGGCAGCTAGAGTATCTTTATATAGTTTCCTGACTCGTATCGGATGTCAGAGTAGACCATAAACCATTTATCATTGGTGATTATGAATTTCATATCAGTAAGAAAGCAGAAAGAAACAACAACAAATAAACTACAAGAAAACTGAACTCATGGTCATCAGTGAAAAGAGGATCCCAAAATGTCAACTACCGGCGGTATATACTAAAATCAAGCTGGAAAGTGTTCTAACAGAAGACGGAAAGTGTGACACTGAGATCCGAAGGCGAATCGTCAACGCCAAGGATTCATTCCTGAAGCTGGATAGGATTTTAAGAGAGAGGAAAGTTTTGCGAGAAACAAGAAAAGAGAGGGCTGGATTGCTATGTGATGTCTGTTCTTCAATATGGCAGTGAATGCTAACAAATCTCATGAAAGATGAAGGATAGACCTGAAGCATCCGAAATGTGTTAGAGGGGATTGGAGAATCTAATACTCACAGGTAAGATAGCGGGAAAGAGATACAGAGGAAAGCAGCGTGTAACATACTTGATAGGTTTGTGCAAATGGATAGCTGGGCAGGGTTTGGGAGGGTAACATGAGAAAGTGTGTCAGGAGATACTAGGAATAGGGAGAGGTGGAAGGTGTTGATCGCCTATGTTCTGAAAGGACACGGCATTAGAAAAAGAAAGCTAAAGTTTCTAAGTCATGTAATGAGGATGAAAGGCGTGGAGAATCTGATACTCATAGGTCAGATAGAGTGAAAGACCGACAGCGGGAAGCAAAGATTGATCAAGTGGATTACAGAGCAGGCTTTGAGTGGAAAAGAGGAAGGCGTGATAAGAGCCACTAGGAATAGGAAGAAGAAGAAGTGTTAGAAGATGAAGATGAAGAAAAAGAAAAAGAAGAAGAGTGAGAAGAAGCAGAAGAAAAAAAGGAGAAGGGGAAAAAGAAAAAGAAGAAGAAGTGTTAGAAGAAAAGGAAGAAAAAGAAGAAGTGTTAGAAAAAGAAGAAGAACAAAGAAGAAGAAGATGAAGAAAAAGAAGAAGTGTTAGAAGAAGAAGAAGAAGAAGAAGAAGAAGAAAAAGAAGAAGAAGAAAAGGAAAAGAAAAAGGAAGGAAGAAGAAGTGTTAGAAGAAGAAGGGGAAGGAAAAGAGGAAGAAGTGTTAGAAGAAGAAGAAGAAGAAAAGGAAGAAAAAGAGGAAGAAGAAGGGGAAGAAGAAGAAGGGGAAGAAAAAGAGGAAGAAGTGTTAGGAGAAGAAGAGAAAGAAAAAGAGTAAGAAGAAAAGAAGAAGAAAGAAAAGAAAAGAAAAAGAAAAGAAAAGAAGAAGAAGAAGAAGAAAGAAAAGAAAAGAAAAGGAAAAGAAAAGAAAAAGAAAAAGAAGAAGAAAAAGAAGAAGAGCTAGAAGAAGAAGAAAAAGAAGAGAAAGAAAAAGAAGAAGAATTAGAAGAAAAAGAAGAAGGAGGAGGAGGAGGAGGAAAAGAAAAAGAAAAGAAAAAGAAGCAGCGAACCACAATGTACAATGCCAACTTTCTTTTTCTCTGAAGTAGCCTTCCGTGCGTCAGTCTAGGATGAAAACTTGGAACAATACGCTTTGTTAAGACTAATAAAAAAAGCGAAATGTCATACAAGGCTTTTTCGTAAGTGTGACGACATTGGCAAGGACAATGAGAAAAGCACTTTGATTGAGGGAAGGAATGACCTTTCTGCCTCCGAATGTTGATTTCTTATTTGAAACGCAAGCTTTCTGAGGGAAACTATTATTATTTTGCATCGATTTCTTTGAGATGCCTCGGAATCGATAGTTTTCTATTCTTTTTTTTTCTAAAGAAGCTATTTACCATTTCCGATATTTCCAGAACCAAATGCTTTGTCCTGAAACTATTCTTTATTTATATTCATGACAAAATGAAACTGGTCCTGATTACATTTCGTGTGATCAGATAGCAAGATATTCAATATTTATAAAATACCTACATAAACACACTCTACTATCAATCTATGGCCAGTACGCGTACACAAACAGATATTTATCTATGTATCTATCTATCTATCGACAGACAGTCCTGTTTTGCTGTATAGCTGCACATTCGTACGGTTAGACATCCATTATCGACAGACAGACCTGTTTTGCTGTATAGCTGCACATTCGTACGGTTAGACATCCATTCGCTTCCAGCCGACAGAGAAACCCAACCGATTTGACATCAATCGGAGATTCTACCTCTAACATATCGACGCACAGCGGAGAAAGACAGATTTTAACGGTTATATAAGTTTTATATACGAGTTTAATATAGCTTCCTAACCCCGGATCAAAACCCGACCGAATTGGCGTCAGTCGGCGATTCTACCCCTGGGCCACGAGCGTCCAGTAGAACAAGTCAGGCTGTTTAGCGCGTATAAACACGCTCAATAGTTAGAGTGCTCCAATTCATTATCGAATGAGCGGTGCGGAAATGCAGGAGTAGCTACTGTTGACAAAGTCTACCACTCTTCCAGAGTGCTCAATCAGGGTGTGAGAGCGTATATATATATATATATATATATTGATTGATTGATTGATTGATTGATTGATAACTTAATTTTTGGTCATAGTAAAATTAGACCAGTGCAAAAAAAGTGTTCAATACAATTATATAGTAGCACTTTTATATATTTTCTATTTGTAAACGGTAAAATCAGTTATTGAAAATCGTCTGAATACACCACTCATAGTAGAAACCAGGGTTGCGTACAAAACTCGTTTACAAATGAAATATATATATATATATATATATATATATATATATATATATATATATAATCATGCCGTGTAGATATAGAAGAATACAAAGGAGTATTCTGTATATACAGTGGTAGGATAACTCTCTAAGAGAGCTCTAAATATATATGTTTATAAATACATATAGAGCAAATATAAAGAAAAAATAATTAAACAGACACGTTATTTCATGGTAAATGTATGGCCTATTTCAGGCGAACCATTATCAGCTTCCTTCTTTATTGTACAGAAGTTTTATATAACGAGTCTGCCTAATTTCTTTCTTTTATATATATATATATATTAATTATAAATTATATTTTAGAACATGTACATAATTTTTTATAAATATCCATTACAAAGGTACATTTGTTTCGACATTGAAAGTTGAATGTCTCTTCAGATGGAATCTGTAGGAATGGAAAACCTTTGTGTTAGGGTGGTAGTTGGTCAAGGCAGAGTTAGCATTTAGCCGTTAGAATTTATGTTTTCATTGCCTCTTTATCCTTTGAGTTTCTTAGAAGAGTTGGTAAGAGGTGGGATATCTATTTGTACAAAATATTTTTCGTCTTTAAGTAGGGTCTATATAATTACTGTAGATTTGTATATTCAATCTTTATTATGGGTTTAGGGAATAAATTATTCTATTAAATTTTTAAGTTCGACTTAGCATCCAGTTTGGAAACCAATTTTTCGTTAAGTGTTTTAATCTTAAGTTACTCATCTTGTACTCCGGTGGTTGTACGTGTTAGTGCTTTTTTTTTTTTTTTTTAAGGGAACAAAGCATGCTGATTGACCTTTAGAATTTTGAGGAGAGTGGTGTGTGTATTGAGTTTGTTTGATGTCTTTTAGGATTTCTTAGATGAGTAGGTTAGGGGAGGGATGTTTATTCAGTACCGAATATTGTTGTATTTAGGTAGAGTTTTTATGAATAATCTAGATTTGTATCTTTAAACTTAATCTTGGATTTTGAAGATTAATTTTTACATTCAAATTTTTGTTTAATCACAAATTGGGAACCGATTTTTTCTATTAGATTTCACATTTTAATTAGATCCTCGTTTGGGTTAATGTTTAATGTAAAGGGGTACATATTAAAGATTTTTCTTTCCCCGACAGGTAAGCAGGTACTAAGTGCGTAATAAGCAGAATTTTATGTAGTAGAAGAGATTGAATGTTTGTATTTAAGGTAATATGCGAATAGGTAATGGTTTTTGTTAGTATTAGTTGAAGTTTAACGTGTATTAAAGTTTATATAATATAATTATGGGTAATAAATTTTACTCTAGAATTTAGTAGGTCCGTTTCTTCTATGGAATCTCGATTTTTTACATATATATATATATATATATATATATATAAGGAAATTCTAATCTAATTATGGATATTAGATAGAGTTTTTAATTTTTTAGATTTTTTAGAAAAGTTTTTTCCCGGGGGGTTCCTAGTTCTGGCTTTGTAGTGTTTTTTTAGCATGATTGTAATGTTAGTTCTTTAATGTGTTTGCAGTTTACTGTGGTTTCATGCCTCTGGTTTAAAAGCTTGTTACTATTCATATATTTAATGACTTCAATTTTCTCATGTAAACACAGGAAACATGGTTATTTTATAGATTTAGCTGTTCTTGCTAGTTTGAGGATTTTCTATTTACTTTTGGTGTTTTATTTTCGTCTTTTAAATTCCAAAAGTATTTGGAGAGAGATGTCATGTTTTGCTTTTCTTTGTTATTAAAGGATGAGACGTGATTGTAAAATCTCTTTTTAAATACGTTCATTGTATTTCCGATATATATTTTTCATCCTTAGGATTCTCCATAGGTGAGATCGAACACATATATATCAGGGATTTCGTTAGGCATTTATTGGCCATGGCGCATTCGTTAGGGTTTCTGCAGTTACAGAGGTTGTTATTAAGGGTCGGACTGATATTAGTGTTGGAGTTATTATTGTTGTGTGTTTTTAATATTTTGCTGTTATGTACTTTAATTATTCTTTCTAGATTATTGGAGCAGCTATAGCTTAGTTTTAGTTTTATTGTTTTTTTATTGAATATCTTGCTTAGGGGGTTATTTTTAGGGAAATGCTTATCTATTAGTTTAAGAAATTTATGTCCCAGCTTGAATTTAACTGATTGATTAAATGGAGGATTGTACCATATAATTTTCCGGTTTCTGTTTCTGTTTTTTGAACAACTGAATTTTTCTACAAAGTTAATTTTTGTTGATTGATATCCACTTTCCTTAAGAATTCTGTCGTAAATTACCTTGTGTTTATCAAATATTTCTTTACTGGATGAGTGTGTATTGATGCGGCGTTCTACAGATGATGAGATATGCTTGATAATGGATGGTGGGTGGTTAGAGTTGGGGTTTATATATATAGGGTTGGCATTGTTTTTCATGTACGGTTGGAAAGTGTTCGATACTAAGTCTAGTGTTATGTCTAGGAAAATCTACTTGCTTGATATGTGGGTTAATCACTACGTTGAAACCAAAGGATTTAAAGACTTTATGAATTAATTTTCTAGTTTTATCAACCTTACCTCCAGTGGATTTATTTATTATCATTAGTCCATCATCTCTATATAGTCCTATATTTTTGTGTCGATTTCTTTATGCGCAGTGAGGTTGTACAATAGGAACAACCCTACCAGATCTGAAAATTCTGCAGAATCCAGGGCTCCCATAGATAAATCAAAGTTATCTTTAGAATGTTTAGTCCACTGTTCGTTGTCGTGGATGAGAACTGATTTTCTATAGTTCAGAATAATCTTGATTTCATCTTTGGTGATGTTTGAGTAGAATTCCGCGAATTCCAGGGCAAGGTTGAATAGGTTCTCCGAGATCGATGGGTAGTAATCCACGATGTCAAACTGTAAGAATGTGGCATTATTTTTTCCTCAAGGTTTTTTAACTATTTGATCACGTCCATTGTACCCCTCCATTGCAATAGATGGATTTTTCTCTTTATTTGTTGGTTGGTTCTTTCCAATATTGCTTTGCTTATCCTACCGATTTCCGATTTTGTGGGGTTTATTATTCTCGTAGGCAATTTACAGTAGAATTCTGGTTTGTGGGCTCTTAATAGGACATATGCCTTCTTAGTTGCCATTTTGGGGACTCCGCTAATTTTCAATTTATCAGTGATTAATTTGTCAGCTTGGTTTATACTGTCTATATTGTTCTGGTGTTCCGTGCTAATTTTCTTGTATTTCGTAGTTAAGTTTTTCTTAATTAGGTCTTTGTACTCTTTGGGGTCCATCTTACAGAAATTTGATGTTTTGTCCGATTTGACAAAGACCTTATTAGATTTGTTTATGTTATTAACTATGTCTCTAGGTGGTGTAAAAATCTGTTTTTATGTTTGTGGAAGGTAATTTTGTTTAAGATCTCGAACAGGTCGTTCTCGAAGTTATAAAGTTTGTCTATGAGAGGAGCAGTTTTAAGGTTTTTGAATCCGTATGTGTCCTTGTTTCTGCAGCCTCTTGGCCTTTCATGAAGAAACGCGCCTTCCACCTCATCCTTCGTATTAGGTCTTCAGTTTTTTGGACCAGCTGTTGAAAGTATTCCTATTTGTTTGGGATAGGAATAATTATATATCGAGCACTGTTTTAAATTAATGTTTTGAACGTTGTAAATATTCTTTCTCCGTTCTACATACAAAATAAAGAACAAATAGAAAATACATCTCAATCTAACATGTTTCACACTTATTAAAGCTTCATCAGTGATCGACAGAGAAATGAAAAAGAGAGAAAACAATAGTATTTTATTATTTTTTGTTAGTCTTTATAGGACAGATATGAGTTACGAATATTAAAACAATAAATTTTTACACTATTTACAATATTCAGGATGTGAATCGTGGTGCAGTGGATATCGACTCGGAACAACAAATCGGGGAGCCGAGTTCGAATTCCAGTTGAATTCATAGCATTCACTTACGCGCAAATACCCTTGAGAAAGGTATTAATCCGTCTCTTCCTTCCAGTTAAGGGTTAAAAAACAGGACAGATTGGGTTCTATAGCCTTGGCAGGCAACCAGTCTACCGCAGAAAGCAATGGCAACCTACTGCGGAATAATCTTCTACCCAGTCAGTCATGTCTCTTTAGAGACATGATCGCCCAAGCGTCTTTCACGTATGGCACTTAACTGACTGACAATATTCAGACTATTGCCGACATCTTAGTTGCAATTTGCACGAAGTCTCGCTCGTTGTACGCTCCGGCATGAGCTTGGAATTTCGAATTGAACCCTGTATTAGGATCATTGGGATATATCATTCTCATTTCTCACTGGTACCCACTATATATGAATTTCCTCGAGCCACAAGATTAGCAACAAGGTCCCACCATTTTACTGTGAAACCAATGAAAGGTAAACGCAAATTCTACTCCAACGGCTACTTTTCTCGTACTTCTCGCCTGTGGAATTCCCTTCCATTTACTTGCTTTCCCGACAGCTACAATCTCCAAGAATTTAAATGTAAAACCAATAGTCATCTATCTCACTAACCTGTATCCTCACTCTCATGCTCCTTTCTCCGTCCACTCCACATTCGTCAGTATTTTCATCCTTTTCTTACCCACTTCCTGACATGACTGTCACTCTTTCTCATAACTTTCCTCCTATGTAACCCGATGCACAGCAGTGGCAGTAAAATGCCTTGCTTGGGGTGACACAATTATATAAAAATGTATTGGTACGTTCTCCTAGGAATGAGCCCGGAGACAGTCTGACCCTGACTAGCGATAGTACCTACACCGTGGGTACTTTTGTGAACAGATTCAACACATCCGGTCTCACTATCTGGTTGCATTGGATGGGAGCATCTTTGATAAGTTCCACGAAGTTCGAACATATGATGGGAACTTTCCTATCAGTGAGTCAATTATATCTACAAGGAAGCGACTCAGAAGGTAACACACCGAGCCTAGGCTGCTTACAGTCGACCTGGGCAGAATATCGTCTTTGTGAATCTTAGGTAGATCATACATGTGAGGTAGCTTGCTATAACGTTGAACCAACTGCCTGTATGTCCTTGGCTGGAAGTGATCTTTGTTCTTGATTAGGATCTGCGACATCTGTCGTTCTTTTTTCAACGTGGGGTCTTTTTTTTTACCTTGATACAGCTTCCACTTCTAATGAGGTCTTTCAGTTTCTTGGTGTATTCAGTTTTGTCCATCACTGAAGTTGCATTGCCTTTGTCAGATAATAGTATGATAATGTTCTTATTCCTCCGTAAAATCAAAAAAAAAATTGTAAGAGGAACTCTGGTAAAAAAAAGTTACTGAAACATTAGGTTTATAAGTCCCAGAAATTCAATCTACATGACCCAGTGAATATATGTGTTGTTTACTACCAGTGACTTGAGTTGTGAGATCAATACAAGGCTACAGCAGTGGTGAACAAAACGGAAGATAACTCATGATTATCAGAAGTTGTTTCACACAATGAATGAGAATGATATACTCTTTCTTCTTCTTCTTCTTCTTCTTCTTCTTCTTCTTCTTCTATGTGCCATGTTCCTTCACGATGTGGGCGATTATAGCCTTGCAGATCTTCCTATCGCTGGGGGCTCTTAGCACGCTTACTCCTCTTACCCAACCAAACTCCACTTTGCCATTCACCTGCACAGGATCTTCAAATATATGCTCTTTTTTTCTCTATCTGACCTGTGAGTATCAGATTCTCCAAGCCATTCTTCTTCCTCAGGAAGTATTAGTGAGCGTAATAAATGGTTCGGTTTGAAATCCCTAGCACCTGAAGAAGGCCGCAGCGCACAACGGCCGAAACGTCGTACAAATGGCAACGAAGATGAGGACAATAGTCTGAATAATGTAAATAGCGTAAATACTACCTCATCTCAAAAAAATAGACATATATTTTTTTAATGTGTGTGTGAAATATTTGGGATGGTGTGTAATAATTTATTTATGTGTTTGTTTTTGAAAATGCTGGTATTTCTAGATGTATGTTAGATGGTAACATTAGTTAATATATGAGTTACTATGATAAGTGTGTGTGTGTGTGTGTGTGTATGTGTGTATGCGTGCGAGCGCGCATGCGCGCGCGTGTGTGTAGACGTCATTTCTGTGTAGGTCGGGGGAATATAGCGAGCAAAATGTTGCAATAATTACGTATTTAGTTAGATTTTTTATATTCACGTGTGTGTGTGTGTGTGTGTGTGTGTGTGTGTGTGTGTGTGTGTGTGTGTATGGGTGCAGGTGTGAAGAATGTCTGCTGTTCTCGCTTCTGTGCGGGTGAGACGCAGCAAGACATGATAGACTTGTTTTAGTTGGATTTCTCATATTAAAATAAGCGTTTTCTTATACGTTGTTGAAGATGGATTTTGTAATATTTCCTTTATTTGTATATCTTCATGAAGATTAGATCGGTAGAATGATAGTGAAGTAATGTAATATTTTAATCATGTGTTTATAGTTGCTCAGTCAGTTAAGTACCATACGTGAAACACGCTTGGGCGATCATGTCTCGAAAGAGACATGACTGACTGGGCAGAAGATTATTCTGCAATAGGTTGCCATTGCTTTCTGCGGTATACTGGTTGTCAGCCAAGGCTATAGAACCCAATCTGTCCTGTTATTTAACCCTTAACTGGAAGGAAGAGACGGATTAATACCTTTCCCAAGGGTATTTGTGCGTAAGTGAATGCAATGAATTCAACTGGAATTCGAACTCGGCTCCTCGATTTCTCGTTCCGAGCCGATATGCTTTAAACTACTTTTTCATCTTGCTCATAATTGGGGAACATTTGGTTAAAATATAATATAGCTTCCTCCACTAAATCACTGAATAAAACAGTTTGAAGAAAAAATGCCACAAACGCAATAAAAAACGAACTTTTTCCATCAAAATGTTTATGTTATTATCTGAGGACAGATAAACGTCGTTTTTTATTGTTAATTATTTTTTATCCTTTCTATCTCGTTCGAAATTTTTGTAAAATTCTTGTTTTGATTTTAGTTACCGGGTTGCCAAATCGAGAGCTCACAATGAAAAATGTAAAATTACATAATTCATTTGGAAATTCGTGCAAAAATCAAATAATTGTCTGATTTAAAAAGAAACTTTCAGGACTTATATACAAATGCATTAAATTATTTTTGCAATATATATATATATATATATATATATATATATATATATTTGCAATATTTTTTCTACATTTGTTACCACACTCAATGTAAATTCATGAAATTTCAAGAAATTACATTTTTTATGCAAAATTGGTTTTACGAAGTAAATGCTGGTCTCATTGGGGAATGTAAATCATCATCAAGAATTTTTACTTTTTTGAAAGTCTGTACTTAATAGTAAAATAAAAAATGCAATAAACTATGACATTCTTGAATTAGATAAGCTTTTGTTTTAATAAATAATATAAATTAAGGACATTATACTTTGAAGAAAATAATCTTTCTATCAATAATGAAATTTTAAAAGAATTTTCATTTTTTTAATTATACTAATTTATAAATTTTTCAAACTATTTTAAATTATTTCAAAGAATTGCAGACGTTAGATTATTAAGTTAATGCGTGAAAACTAAATATACTAATTGGAAAGTGAAAAGTTTAGCATCAAGCCATCGTATTTTTAAAACACTTTTAATTTTTTGTGTATTTAAAGTTTTTTTGTATGACAATTTTATTGTGTACGTTAAATCTTCATGTGTTTCACGGTTTTTTTTACTTACAGAAATTTTTTTAGACAATTGTATAATCTGTGATCACCATAAGCACTTAGTTTATCTTGCATCTGGAAGAAATCACATATCAAAACACACGTGAAACGTCAGAAATATCAACATTTCGGGATTAAGAAATAGTTTTAGTCTAAATTTTATTCTATAAATAATTAATACTTGTGTAAATCAGATTAATGTCAATTAACTTTGCTATTTTTTAAAAATAGTATAGCCCAAATGTATATTTTATTTTTGCAAGACTTTTAAAACCGAGAATTAACTTTCGTTTACAAATGTGTCGATCGCTCAAAAATGGGCAAAATATTTTTAAAACATTAAAAAATATATTAAATTTCAGTAAAAACATTTTTTGTTTTAAATACACCAGAATATTTTGCTTACTAGAAATAGTAAATTTAATTATTTAACTTTCAATTAAAACTAAAATAAAAAATTTCAAGAAAGACTTTTAGTTTTTAAAAATTCAAATTAAAAGTTACTTATCGAAAATGAATGCAATAATAGGTTAATGGGTGTTTATTTTTGTTTGTCTTCAGAAGTAGTTTTGCATTATTTTGTTCTAATTTCATTAAACCTTCTTTTTGTTAATCGATGACGTGATTAGGGTAAGTTTTGTTTATTAGGGTTTGCTTAATGTCGTTAAGTTCCTTATAGTACAAACTATGCCCGAAGAAAAGCTTACTTCGACTCGATAACTCTTTCTATAGCAGCAATTTTTTATCTGTGAAGACATTCACTTTTTTAGTTGAGTAAACACGAGTTTCTGCATGTGAGACTTTTATCAAACTGTGTTGGTAAAATTATGATTACTGGCATCGACTAATACGTCAAAGAAAATGATTTTATTGTTAATGTTAAGTTCGTAAGTAAAGTGTAGGAGAGAGGTATTCTCAAAATTACCTTCGTTTTTTTTTTTATTTCTTCAAAGTTGTTTGCTATGTTGTCGATATACCGTATGTATATGGGGAGCTTTCCACATGAACCACGAAGAAATTTGATAAAGTCGATCGAAGGACGGAAACCACCGCTACGCCTTTAGTTTGTGTATATACGTTTCCATAGTAGTCGTAATATGGTAATTGTGTCGTGCAGGATAGAAGTTTTCGTAGAATAGTTGGTAAAGATTTCGGAGATGGAAGCGAAATGTGATTGTATATGTTCCGTATGACAATGTCTATAGTTTCTTTAACTAGGACATTAGTAAATAAATTTTGTACATCAATGGCTGATAATATATCGTTATTGTCTCTTTTTTTTTAACTGTAGGCTCACGATCAATTCGCCAGTAGACTGAGGCCACCAGTTGCAGTTGGCTGAATGCTATGATTACTGGGTAAATGTGGTAGTATCAGTTGCTTTAGTGATTTTTACTAATTTGTCTATGGGAGTTGAAATTTGTGAGTTTTTACGCTCCCGATAATAAACGTGATTAATACAATCCTACAATTTGGGGTGATTGAGAAATCCAATCTCGGCGTTGTTAGCCCTGATTAGATTGCTGACCTGTGTCCTGTGAAGGCAAGTGGATTTCTAGCTTAGGTTTTCTAATGTTAAAGAAAACAAACAAACGAAAAAAAAAAACAATGGTATAATCATAAATCATCATCAAGATAGAAATCCGTAATAATTGTACCAAGACATATCTCTGAGTTTCACGAAAACTACAGTCGCCATGTGCTGATTGAAAACTGAATATTGCCTAATTTAAATATTTATATTTATACTGTACCGTACGAGGAATTAAAATAAAAATAACAATATATATATATATATATATATATATATATATATATATATAAACACACAAATGCAAAAATGAAACAGACTGACCAGGACAGTTGATGTTATTTTCAGTATCTAAACGAGAGTTTCGTAAACGGATTCTCTATCAATCGCTCCGTCTACTCTTCAGAAGTTGGACACTGAGATATGAAAGTTTGTTTCATGCTTCAATACTATTTTTATGCGTTATCTTCCACTTTGTATACATGCTGGTCATTGGTGCGTTATGGCTAGCTGAGACTCTCCTAGTGTCATTGTGCTTGTTGTGTAGGGAAGCAAACACGCAGGTATCTTTTTCGAGAAAATATTGGTTACTTTACTTTCTTAAAAATGGCGGAAAGTTTTCTAGACTAAATCTGATGATGTGTCAAATGCTTGAAAAATTTATTTGCTTACACACCTGTTTGGATTTCGAGTGACTGATAAACTTCTAAGGTTAATTCTATCAGTGATCACTGCTTTTAATATAATTCGAGCGTAAAACTTAATGGTGATATAGAGCAAACTGACACGACAGACGTTTGAAGTAAGCCTTATATATTATCGAATACATGATTATATCTCCAGTATTAGCGACGCTACCTGTTCTTGCGTACAATTCATACCGGTATATTTACGTAAATATTGGCTCTTGTATCAGGTTTGGCAATATCTACAAATTCTCTCTCGGTTAAAAGGGTCACTTCCCGGTACGATGCATTTGACAGTTAAACTGAATTTATGGCAACGCGTTACATATTCATATGTGAATATCGACTCTATTGGGTAATGAAACACAATTGAGTAGAGAATTTAGAATGTAAAATTATTTCATTTCACAATTCGAAAGTATCGCATTGAAATATCTTGAGTGCATCATGACATTTTACATGTGGTAGCAAGACATTGATATGATAATATCTTCTGGAAATTTCAAATTGGATTCTGGTAAAAGATTTTAGATGAATTTAGATTTCTGCGTTGTGGTGCAGTGGATATCAGCTCGGAACGAGAATTCGGGGAGCCGAGTTCGAATTCCAGTTGAATTCATTGCATTCATTTATGCGCAAATACCCATGGGAAAGGTATTAATCCGTCTCTTCCCTCCAGTTATGGGTTAAATAACAGGAAAAGATTGGGCTCTATAGCCTTGGCTGGCAACCAATCTACCGCAGAAAGCAATGGCAAACTACTGCGGGATAATATTCTGCCCAGTCAGTCATGTCGCTTTCGAGACATGATCGCCCAAGCGTGTTTCACGTATGGCACTTAACTGACTGACTGGCCTTTTGCACATTTTACAATGTTTTATCGAGAGATTTGTTCAATTTTAGAATATCAATATTTCCTATGATTATTTTATTGTGCAGATATTATTACAAAATTTTACTACATTTTCATACATCACATAAAGTATATAAATGATATCTCTCTTCGTCTGTCTGTGTGTCTGTCTGTTTGTCTGTCTCTACATCTTTCTCTCTTTCTCTCTCTCTCTCTATATATATATATATAGCCATTGAGACTTGAAAAAGGAATCACCCGACCGACAGTCGAGAACGAGGGAAAATTTACGCGCCCAAAATCATTTTACTCGACCGACTCCATTTTCTTAATCTTCGCCTTACGTAAACATAGTGTGAATCACTGAACGAAAACAAAAAATGAAATTTTAATTAAATTTTCGAACGTGTTAAAAAGGATTTAATAAAAAGTACATATATAAAAAGTACAAACATTTTGTCTTTTTAACTGAACAGATTCATGCAAACTTCGAAGTTTCGTGAGAACACTGTTCTAACTCGTCAGAACTATCTACCCTATTTACATTGTTTGGACAGTTGCCTATACGTATCGACCATTGTAACCCAGTTATTCAAATTTTTGTTCCCTCTACTGTGACCAGGTATTAAGATTCTTTTTGGATCAATCAACTAATATTATATTGTATATCCTCAAGGATTTATGGCGTAACTTATAAAGGCTTTGATTGATTTATCAAAGTGAACTAACTGAAACCAAGATATCCAAAAAGAGGCATGGAATGTGGAATTAGAAACATTTTTATCCTGAGACTAAATAAAGGATTCTTTTCGGAATTCCAAGAAACGCTGACTGGAGAAGGAACGATGCGTACAACGGCAAAGACTTCATGAGTATGGCAATAACGATAAGGAAAACAGTTCGAACAATGTAAGTAGTAGTGTAAATCTCTCTCTCTCTCTCTCTCTATATATATATATATATATATATATATATATATATATGTATATAGGGATGCGTCGTGATGAGGCTTAGAGCCAAGATTATTGTTTTTTAAGTGGTTTACAGAAGAAAACAAATTGGCAAACGTTGTTATTTTTAATATATATATATATATATATATATAAAAATAATAACTAAATAGACTCTGTAAGTATGTAGGCCGTAAATTTATACTAAAATAAACCTTCAAAAAAACCACTAGCAAACAGAACCTAATTCCGTTACAATCCGGTGCACTAAGGCCTCGGATAAATGGGGAGAAAAAAAAGAAATCCGCGGAACAAGAACAAAACATTCAATACTCCGCAGCAAAGAAAAAAAAAACCCAAACGAAACCAACCACAAGAAAAAGTGCTCGATACGAAGTACAAAAGAAGATATACAAAAGTAGAGCAAAGACATACAAAAATCTAAAGTGAGCCAAAACCTACCGCGGTTTCCCTGACGATCCGTAGTGTGAAACCGCGGTAGGTCTTGGCTCACTTTAGATTTTTTTGTGTATATATATATATATATATATATATATAATGACAGAATATCTTCATTTAAGCGTGTTTGATTAATTTGGGCATATTATGTCTATTTATTTTATTGTAACCATCTCGAATTCTCTAATCCATTAAGGAAGACACCTAGTTTTTCTTTTCTTTTATTTTCCTTTTTACTATCAACAGTAATTTCAATCTCATCAATGGTTTTCTTAAGGGGCGAATTGCTAAGACAAAAAGAGTAAATATATATATTTTTAAATTGCATGATCCAGTAGCTTATCAGGATAACAACACTTGATAATTTAAATCTAATATATGAAAAACAAATCCCACACACAAAAGACAACTGAGAAACTCTCAGGAAGAAAAGTGAAGCAAACTAATACTATTAACCACTTCTTTGTGCACTTGTAGAAATCAGTAATTGTTGTGGATTCTGGTTGAGAAATCACACATAAGATAAATAAAAAAAAGATGGAGATAGAAAATGTAAGATATATTGAACAAAAATATACAAACTGAAACACGGCTTAGTCAATTCAGGAATACTAGAAATACTGTTAGTAAGAAACAATATATACTGTCTTGTAGAGAAGAAGTATGTCCGATTAATGAGTCTATATCCAAAACAACTCTAACTTAATAGGCAACAACTTACTGACCAACTAAGCAGCTGTACTACTACTCAGATGTCCTTTACAACTACTCTCTATATTTAGTTGTCCCTCCCAGTAAGGGCAACATATGACACATGGTCTGTTATGACTGGGATTTCCGGGTTATATGGCCCGGCCAAAAAATTTCTGTCTATTTTTCCCCAGTCGTGCTTCTACCCTTCGGCGGAACCACGACTGGGTTATTGCTCTCTGCTCGGAAGCAGAGAGCGCCCTCTACCTGAAGGCAGAGTGCTGACAGTGTCGTAGTAGAGTACAACTACTCTCCAATGTTCTCTGTATAAGCAGGATTATATGTACACATCAGGCGAGTCCATTCTTATGTGCAAACAAAAAAAAATTGGGGTGATCCCTAACACTAATAGATGTAAAATTTAACACCGTCTAAACATTAAATAAAACAACAATTAATATACTATATAACGGATCTATTAATTTTCTAAATTATAAAAATTAATTCATTAAAATCTCTAAACTAAGAAACCACCAAAAAGAAATGCGCAACCTTAGACCTGTCATCTTGACAAACAATACCACACATTGGCTAAATACAAACTGAAATTGGAATGCTATATTCAAACATACAAAAACTTAAAGAACAACTAATAAAAACAAACCCAAAATTTCTTGATCTGCTTAAAGCCGAAGCAATAAAAGTCACACATGACAAAAGAAAAACATCTTCTCAGAAAAGACTTATAAATCGTGGCCAAGAAATTACGTAACGATATACATATAAATTTAAAAATAAAACCCAAAACTTTGTTGTATAAAATAAATCTGGTTCGTCTTTTTCTATGTGCCTTGTCCTTTCTGCAATTAGGCGATCATGGCCTTCCACGTCTCTCTATCTCTGTCGGCACTTGGTACATGTTACAACATGAAACTCACTCTGCCATCCACCTGATTAGGTCCATCAAATATGGTATCTGTTGCTTTCACTTGTCTCTTTTTTTCTTCTATCTGGTCTGTTAATATCAGATTCTCCAAGCCCTCCTTCCTCATCGCATGTCTCAGGAACTTCAGCTGTATCTTCCTGATGCTCAGTATTAATTTTCTTTGGGTTTCCATCATTTTCAAAACCTCATCATTGCTCACATGCTCGGTTCATGATATCCCCAGCATCCTTCTGTAGAACCACATTTCAGCTGTTTCATTTCTTTCCATCATCTTCGAAGATATTGTCCAAAATTCACTTCTATATTAAAAAAACAACATTGCATAGCAATCCAGTACTATCTTCTTTGTTTCTAGTGAAATTGTCCTGTTTCTTAATATTTTACTCAACTTCTGGAATGCTTCGTTTGCCATGCCAATTCGCTTTCGGATCTCTGTGTCGCACTTTCCGGTCTTCTGTTAGAACGCTTCCCAGGTATTTAATTTTTTGTACTTACTTGATTTTAGTGTCCCTCCCCTGTATATATTATAAAAACTAGTATGCTTTTCGAATTGCAACCGATTTCTTACTAAATAACAAACGACTGAAAAAAATAGCAAAAGAACAATTATAAATATATATACGTCAGTTCTACCGTTATCTAGGCTAGAAATGTTTCATTAGTGAGATTAT